>CM019744.1:600000-1085972 GCA_009761775.1 Ficus carica | reverse complement strand
GATGAGGGATTATATTGCGAGATTCTCTGAAATTGGGGCAACATTTCTAAAAATGATTGGAATGTCTAGTTTTGTGTATATTTTGCAGCTAGATGATCTATTTCGATTTACTTTTTAATTGATGCACTAATACTATTATTACTATTATAAATTATTTTTAAATTATGGTAAAAATGATTGGTATGTGGTGGGAGGTGATTGGTTTTTTATTATGGTATGGCGAGAGAGGTGAGAGAAAGGGTTATAATTTATTAAATTGGTAATTTATCATAGTAAAAAAAAAAAAAAAAAAAACTAATTATTCATCAATGTTTAATTACTTGTTTATTATGGTCAATAACTAATTTTCATAATAATCAATATCCCTGATTTATCATTATATCCTTTGATCGACTAAATCATTTAAAAAATGGTTTGTTTTCTAAATTAAGGAAAGACATTTTTTAAAAGGAAATAAAACTTAAATGAAAGACCATCTTCGTATCCCCAATGCAAATGTTACTCCCCTCATTAGCAAATATATATGTACGTATGTATATATTACTCCCTCTATACCTAAAATAAGGCCCTCGATTCTGAGTACATTATATTTATGGCACTCTTCAAAATCAGCAAGATATATATCTACTACTCTTGTAAAAATGAGAGTTCCCTTTTCACTATTCAAAATTAGGCAAGAGCGTCTACTTTTTCTTTTTCTTATTTGCTTCATTATCCTTACATGCTTTATTAGTCTTTTTTCCCCCCTCTATTTTTGGTAGTGTTTCATAGATTTTATTTTTCTTCTAATTTATCCACATTCAAGTAATTTTTCTCTAACATGTGCTCAAATAATAATTTAAGCACTTTTTGCTTGTAGTCTTTCAAGTAGTAGTTTTTCCATTTGTATCCCCCACATAATTTATTGTATAATTACTATAGAAGTTTTTCTTTTTCCTAAAGTGTGTGATCTATATATTCACTACTCTTTTTTTAACTGATGATAAGTATATTTAAAAATAAAATTTGTAGAACCATACATAAAAATTTATTTTAACAAATTGAAGGTGCTCATGTTTCCAACTAATATAACTATTTATATTATGATACAGACAAAATCTAAATGTTTGATCATAAATATACAATATCTATGAGAATATCAGTCAGGACATTTCAAACTTTTAAGTTATTACAAGGAAGTTAAGACCAGTTTAAAAAAAATACGACCTACGTTTGTTATGCTATAAGATTATATTTTGTTAGTACTCATACCCTACCGTCTCTCAATAATAAAAGTTTTTTTAAAAATTAGAAAGCTTCTATCCTCTTTTTTTTTTTTAATTGTTTTTGTAATGAGTTAGGTGACAATCATCATTAAAAGATAATTTTCTCTTTCTCATAATTAAACATCATTAATATACAAAAACAAAAACCAAAAACAAAAACAGAAACAAAAATGTTCTAAATCTAAAAGTAAAACCATAAAAAGTTTGTACGAAATCTAACTAATAGAAAATGCTCAAATTCGAGTAAAGACTCCTATATAAATCTAAATTAAAAACTAATTTCAACGGAAGAAAAAAAAAATCTTTAACGAATCTAAAAGCACTCGGATTCCAACGATGACGTCGGGGAAGCGGACATAATGGAAGGGATCACGATGGTTGCAACATACAACGATGGTGGGGGTTAAGAGAGTGAGGAGTGCGGAAGAGAAAGGGGATTGAGGAAAATAGAGAGGGAATTTAGAGCGATTAAGGGAGATTCGAGGAAAAAAAGTTTTTCGAGTTCGGAAATTAGAAAGAGAGGGATGGAGGAGAGTGCATGGGATTATACAATAGGAAGAAAATTTGTAAATTTTGTGTGGAGAAGAAGAATGATGAGCATAAAAGTCCATTTATTTTTACTAAAAAATTATTTTGACATTAGATGACTATTCCCTTAAAATAGTATAGTCTTATGGTGCAGGGGAAAATTAAAATAAAATAAAAAAGGAGCAAATTAACATGTGCATATTTTGACTATAATTAAAAAAACAGTGGATTTCTATCTTCTCGATGAGGATTAGGATTAGGATTAAGATACCGATCTTTAATTTGGCTCAATTATTAGTAAGTTTGGTGGAAAGCTATTTAGTGAAAGAAATGGCTTTTGCACCAACAGTTTTGAATATTAAAATCCGATCATGGACAAACATTATAAAAACCGAATATATATATATATAATATAAAGAAAACAAGATGAATTTTACATTTCGTCCACTAAAGTTGTCGGCAGTCATTGCTAAGACTCATTATGCCGTGCTGCACAAAAGCAATATCGGTAGAACGTTGAATTATCAAATAAAGCACCGGCAATACATAGTCGAAATTGTAAAGAACAACATTAGGATATACTTATCTTTAAATATATATATATATATATATTAGAAATACTAACTCTAATTTTATTTTTTTATCAATCAAAAAAACATGTAAGTTGTCGTATTTTTTATTTTAATAGATATTTAAAAGACTATCACGTCAACAAATTAAGTGATTCTCCTGTAGTCCTTGACCGTGGGGCTAGGCTCGGGTCGATTTCCATCCGTATTGGTCAGAGAATAATCAGTTTAAAAATCTTCTAGAATCTTCCTTGGAAAGTCCTTTTATTGGATTTGGATGCTGGGGTTAACTGGTTCTCAAAGAGAGTATCCAATCTGGGTAAAGAAATCCAACTCTAACGGAAAAAAAAAAAAAAAAAAAAAAAAGGATAAGATTCTGATTTAAGATAGATTTTGAATCGTGGTTCAAAAAACAGATACAAGAGGGTGCTTATAATATGCAGTTATCTGTAAACGCAAATACGTAAACTTTAATGCTGTTCGTATATTAATTAAGCCAAATACGCATATTCACAAATTATTTAGATGACAAAGATTGTTTTTGACTGTAAACGTCTTCTTACTTTTCTTTTCTTTTTTTAAAATGACTCTAAAAGATATTTTAGTCATCATTTTAATGTGTATATTTAATATTTATTTGACACAAAAAGTCTCTTAACCCAAATATATTTAAAAGTAAAAAAACTAGGACTTTGAATGACCATTTTTAATATTTTTTTTATGTCACAAGTTCTTTTAATAACGATATGATTGACCCAAAAGTCTATTAATAACAATATGATTGACCCAACGACTATTCAAGTTGCGACTCAAGAGGGTTATTTGAGACTATAGTAAGACTGCAAAAGTACACAAATGACGTTAATGTCACTCCCAATGGCCTTTTAAGTTAAAACGAGGACCTTACTTGCTACGTGTTCACATATTCTATTGACGTCAAAAGTCTCCTTCATACAAATTATCTACAGTGTAAGGTGTTTTGAATCGTAAATGCAAAACGGGTTTGAAAGAGTGTAATATGAAGGCAAACAATCTATAGTCACAAATGTATAAACTCAAATGTTTTTTGCAACTAAATTCTTTAACACAACTTAAGACATTCAAAGTGTTTAGACGACAAAAGACTATTTTTGATGGCAAAAGTCTTATAACAAAAACATGATTACTCTAAAAGACATATGAGACTATCGTTAGACATAAAAATAAAAAATAAAAAAAAATAAAAAATAAAAACACAAAGACGTTAATGTGCATTCTCAACAACTTTTTGAGATAAAACAAGGATGCTTATTATTACATGTTCACGTTAATTCAATAATAGCACATCTAAAAAATATATTTTTAAATTTAGCACATTTTTTAAGACTTGTCATATTTAGCACTGTCACTTCAGATTTTGAGTCCCGCATTTTTGACACTACCACATTTACGCTCAACAGAAACCCATATTTTTTTACATATGAATTTTGGTCAATATTATAATGACTTGGTGGTAATTATCACAATTACTCTATAGGTCATAACAGAAATTACCAAGGTAATTCTCATGATTACTAAAAAGAGACCTCATTTGGTAACAAATATATTTTTTCCTTAAAAAACCAAAGAACTGTTTTCTTTTCATTTTTGGAAATATGATCAAATAGTATATAATTATCCCAACTTTTAACAGGTAATAACTATCAATAATAAATTTTAAAATTTTTTTTTCAAAGCATTCAAGTCTCCAAAAGTTTTCATATGATAATAGTAATACTCATGATTATAATTACTCATAGTTTTATGGACATGACTTAATAAATTAATTCATAACTCAACTAGAAAGGCTAATCATGAAACTGTTACATTACCAAAATTACAATCACTTTCATCAAAAGACTCCTCGTAATAGTAAATATTCATAAAAAACAGTCAGTATTATGCTATCAGTAATAGTCATGATGGCAACAATGACTACTAGTAATTTTGAAAATTGCTTCTTAAAATAGAATGATAACACACCTAGAAATGCCAATGTCCGATGAAACCTTGTAATCAAAACTTTTTATACGCCGACGAAGATAAAAACTTTTTTTAAGGAAGATAAAAACTATTAATCAAAGTAATTATACGCCGATGAAATGTTTTTATTTTATGTTTAATGTAAAGACTTTGATTAATAGTTTTTATCTTTGTCGGCATAAAAAATGTTTGATTAATAGGTTTCATCGGATATTGGCCTTTCTAGCCGTGTTATGAGTCATTTCCATAAAAAATTATGAGTAATAATAATAATCAGTTTTACTATTACCATCTAAAAGCTTTTAAAGTCATGAATGTTTTTTAAAAAAATGAAATTTTTTTACTGATAGTCATTAACTGTTGAAAGTTGGGACAACATACTTTTTGGTCATATTTCCAAAAAGGAGAAAGAAAGCATTTATTTAGTTTTTTAAGGAAAAAAAAAAATACTTTGTTAACAAATCAGGTCTCTACATAGTAATTTTGATAACTACTTCTGGTAATTTATGTTATGATCCATAGAGTAATTGTGGTAATTATTATCACTAAGTAATTATAATATTGACCAAAAATTCATTTGTGGTTTCTGTTGAAGGTAAATATAGTAGTGTAAAAATGTGGGATCCATAAAATTTGATGTGACGGGGTGTTAGATATGAAAGTATCAAAAAGTACGTAATGATGAAATAGTGATAAGTATATAATTGGAAAGTTGTGACTCTTGACATAAATACAGGGAGAGAGTTACTTAAAAGATGTTTTCTCTCCCTAAATATCCACAAAATACCAAAATTAGCTGATAATATCTTTAAAATATCGTTACTTATTTCTTCCTTAGCTAACTTGATCTTCATCTTTTCCCTCAACTGATCGCCTGACCACTTGCACATCTTCCTGGATCAGTTCACAACCCTTGCGTGCAATCGAGAGTATTATACATTTTGTTGCATATTAAGAATACCTCAAATTTTTTTTTCTTGAACCTGCGTGTTTTTCTTTGTTTTCATTTTTTTTTTCACGTTGAAAATCTTCCATTTCTATTACTGTAAATTAGATGAGTGGGAGACCTAATGCTGGATACATGTCTTAGAAGGTGCCAATTCCTAGTTGGGATGTACGTACACTTTACCTTTTATTTATTTATTTATTTTTAATGTTAATTGTTCCTTCTCATAATTTATTTGAAAAGCACGCTTTCATTTAATTACGATCATTTTTTTTTCAGGGAATCATTTCAAACCATTATTCACGAAAGGGACACCAGGAAATTCACACCAAAAAAGTATACAACATAGATCTCATTATGGGGAATAGGGTATTGGCACAAGATGAAGTGGAAATTTCTTATGAACTAAGGCAACATAATCTTCACTCATATCCAAGTCCCCATGTAATTCACCACCACTATTGGCAATTTCCAATCAAACCAATACAAGAGATTGACAGTGATATAGTCAATACTAGCAACCCCGATTCCAAGCCGGACATCCTCTTCTCTCAACACCAAAGGGTATCAATTCGAAGTCGTGACCTTTGAAATCGACTCGGGTGTTCTCGAACCTCTCGGGGAAAAACTCCTCTGGCCTCTCCCACGTACTCGGGTCCCTTTGGATTGCGCATGCGTTGATGAACAACCTTGTTTTTGCAGGAACATCATAGCCTCCTATCGATATGTTGTCGGATATACGTTGAACTAGAAGAGGACTTCTCTTTGATGACACATTTTAAGTAATCCATTCGACTGATATCATTCATATCGATCTGGGCTTTTTTCCGACCACTCTTCCGATCTCCTTAGGGACCTTTTCGTTACTCTCGGATTTCTCTTGAGCTCTACCATTAACCATTCTAGTACTACAGAAATGCTATCAGTTCCACCCGCAAGCATGTCCTGAGCATGATATGGTAAAAAATTACTTTAGTAAGCAAAAAAATCAATATTAGGTCCAACCATAGAAGTATCAATGCTCCCACACATTTTTTTTTAAAAATAATTTATACACACATAATTTATTGAGTGAATGATCAGAGTGGTTACTAATTTCAGAATAAACCAAAACATCACATTCTTTATCCAAAGCAGGATTGAACTTGCAACCTCTCTCAAAATCTTATCAATCCAAACCGCCAGTCTTAAGCCAAAACATCCTGATTATGTTGGCACATTCTCAAAAACTCGTCCTCTATCAAATTTCTCACTCTAATATTATTAAAAAAGAAAGAAGAAGTACATAAACATAATTAATACACATGTTGTAATACCCAAAATTTTGATGACTTAAGAGTTCCATTGGAACAACGAAAACCTAAGTCTGAATCATGATCTGAGTTAAATATCAGAAAATGTTTGAGTTCTCGTTTAATTAGATGCGAGACTCAACGATGGATTACTTAGCCTAGTATAAGGCATTTTAAGGAAAATGGCGTGATGAAATTTCATGATTTCATGTTGATCAAAGTTTGACCAAGAAGTCAAAGTTGACCAAAAAGTCAAGGGTTGACCAAGAACAGTCAAAGGTATGACTGTACAGTAATAGGATAAGCAGTATGAGAAATATACTGCTAAAATTGTCTTTTTGGACAAAATAACAAGAATAAACTATGAGACCACCCTAGAAAAATCAAGCACACTAAGTTGGATATCAAAGTCCTAATGACTTTCAGAAATAAGAAGAAAATTTTTACAGTCCATTTTACGAAGATAAATTTTGGACTACAGTCAAGTATAACAGTACTGAATTATACTGTGTATTAGTAAACACAGTATTGGAAATATCTGTGTTAGCAAGAAAATAGACTGCATTTTAAGGAAAAAGTCAAACAAGGCCTTATGATGATGTCACCCTATTTTGGAATTATGACATCATTTCTTGATTAAAGAAAATTGGAAAGTATTTGATGACTCTAGAACCTCCCAAAGGCTGGCCACTTGGAGGGTAAAAATGTAAAAATTTTGCCTTTTGGGGCAAAAGTGTAATTTTTAGAAAATAGTGATGTAAGCAAATGATGTCATCAAGATGATGTCATCATGATGAGGTAAGCAAGGAAACTTGGCCTCCAAGGAGTGAACAAGGGCCGGCCACCTAAGAGGGATCAATTTGCAAAGATTTTGTCTTTATGGGCAAAAAAATGCAATTTTTGAAAATATGATGATGTAAGCATGAGGTAAGCACATGATGTCATCAAGATGATGTCATCATGATGAGGTAAGCAAAACTTGGGCACCAAGGGGAGCAATGGCCGGTCACCACCTAGAGGGACTAATTAGCAAATATTTTTGCTTCAAGGACCAATATGCAATTTTAGAAAAATAATTAAATTTAAGTTCAAGCACTTTTTGGCAATTTTAAAAGTTCAAAATCCCTATAAATAGCAGCAAGGGGGGCCGGATTTTGAGGGAGAAAAATAGAGAAATCTAGCCAAACTCTTGCAAAATTTTCTCTCACACTCTCCCTCACAAAACCGAACACTAGGGAGGAAAAAAAAATGGGTGGCCAGACTTGGTCTTGAGTGGCCGGACTTGGTGGCTCAAGCTTGAGGTATGGCCAAAAATTTGGAACCCATTTGGAGGGGAGAGGCCGGCTGTGATGGCAGCCAAAGGGAGTAAGGAAAAGTTTGGGATCCAAGCTTGAGAACCAACTTTCAAACCCTAGAGGTAAATCTCTTAACCCTAAGCTCTTCAATTTAAATTTCAATTGAGAAATTTAAATGTATTTCAAGTGGGATTGTATGAGCATAAGCTCAATTTCAATTATTGCCCTAGATTAGAAATTTTAGGGTTTGTGCTTGATTGATTAGGATTTATGATTGGTGGTTTAAAATGTTTGCATGTTAGGTGTTTGATAGATTGCTAGGGTTTTTATGCTTAATGTATGTTTCTAATTTTGATTTGCATGGATGTATGTTTTACGTTAGAAAGCGTTGCATGTCTGCTATTAAGCTCCCGCTGCAAGCGGTTGAGGTAGTGTGCGCGTATTAGGGCGTAAAACCAAGTTAAAACTGAAAACTGCCAGTTCGGGTACATACTGGCCAGTTTCGGGAAAGTGGAAATTTGAGGCCCTTAGAGGCGGAATTTGGAGAAACTTAAAACATAAAAGTTGTTTAGAACGGTTTTTCCTAGAGGACAGCGTGGACAGTTTCAAAAATAAGGTTCCAAAGGCCTTCGTTTTCATAAAAATCCGAGCCTGGGTGGTCAGTCCCAGTTTGCACGACCAGCCAGTTTCAAATGAAAACTGACAAGGATACAGGCGGAAACTGGATTTTCGCAAAACATGAAAGTTTTAGGATTTTTTGAGAGCTACAACTTTTATGAAGACAACTTTTTCAAAATCGGAATGTATTTTCAAACTGACACGGTTTTATAAAGACTGTGTAGGGAATGAGAAATTCCTGCACAGGGTTTCTTAAAACAACACAGAAAAACGGTATTTTTGCACAACACCAATGTTCTGACTGTGGAGACTGTTCCAACGACAGTTTTCAGTATTCAAAGATTTTTATGAGGCTTTATTTTAAGAACCTCGAATTTCTATAAGATAATTAAAGGTTTTAAGCTTAATTCACCAAATTTTTCCAAGATAAGGAAAAAGGGAATTTTAAGCCAAAGTTTTGTAACAAGACGATGATGGAAGATAATCGGGAAGGATACCCGAGTTACTGGACGGGGTCCAAAGCCCAAGGTTGACTTAGGATAATTGAACTAAGTTTGACTACCTCAAGGGTTACTCAAGGTAACCCAACAAGGTATTAAGATTAGGTTTGGATCTTAAACCCAAAAGGATTATAATTACAGATGACCAGGCATAGGCCAAGGTTAGGATGATACCTAACCCTATTCACATATGATGGGGTTAATACCCAAGGTTACCTTAAGTAACCAAGTAAGTCATCATGAGTTATAGGGGGGGGACATATAACTAAGACTATGAATGGGTATTGGTCAGGTCACCAACATTTTATAGGATCCTTATCCTATATTCTTTTTTAATAGCAGGAGATAACCTGCTGCTGTGTCTGAACCAGAAGCGGCACATTAGTGGACGTAGTAAACGCGGTAAGTACAAACCTCACCTACAATATGGAAAATAGTAAGCTATTTTTAAATATATAACATGTTTCATGTATGCCATGTTATACTATGCTATGCTATGTTATGCCACGCTATGCCATGTATGCCATGTATGCCATGTTATGCCATGTTTTCAAGAATGCTATGTTATAGCAAATGTTAAGTATGATATGATATAGTGACATCATGAAGCATGTTCACTAATGTTAAACCACATGGTAAGATAAATCAAGTAAGGTGTTTGTACCAACCTCCCGTGATCGTGGAGGCTACATGTTTCAGTTGTGATCTTGAACGTCCGTGATCGTGAAGGGTCAAGTTTACAAGACCTTTCGTAAAATCGCAAAGGCTTATAAAATTCCCAGAACTGTTAGGGACCTTGCAAACCCTAGCTTTGTCTGGAGGCTGCGCGCTTTTGGTACGGACACTATGGGCCCACAGATTGAGACAAGATAATAAATTAAAGATTGAGTCTATAATGAAGCATAAGACATTCAATCAATCATAAATGGTTCATGCATAAGTTACATGATGATTGGCATGTTTCTAAAATGTTTGAAATGTTTTTGTGAGATTATGTTTGTACTTGCTGGGCGAAAGCTCATCAGATATTTCATACTGTAGGTAAGATGCCTGCAGCTGTACTTGGTGGGCCATGGAGACGATGCAGCAAGTGAAGGGCGGTGTGGGATACCACTACGCAGATTTTTCCGCAAACTCTTTAAGTTATGTATTAGTACATGTATGATCAAGTGATATGTAAGAGGTATTTGAAAACCTCAATTTGTTTAAAAGGTTATGTGTTACCTTTTAATCAGTTTAACAAGTAATGGGTAGGCATGATGGAGTTTACCCATATGGACAAGTTTATTTAAGTTGTGTTTAAGAAAAAAAAAAAATTTTCTGAAATTTTCTGTTAGATCAAGCATTAGAAACTAGCAAGTAAGTTAAGTAAGTAAAGTGACAGCCCACGTCTACGTAGTCGGCCCTACGTGGGAAGTTGGGGGCGTTACACATGTTTAGAAATGTCTAATAATAATATTCCCACTAGAGTAATAACTTTTTATTATTATTTACGAAAAAAATACAAAAAAACAAAAAAAGCTGCCCAGTCAATACGATTAACGATAAAAAGAAAATTTGGGTGTTGTAAAGGCATAAAAATTAGCAATATATCGGTTTTTCCCAATTAATGAAGTCGAGCATTTGTCTTAATTTATTGCCTAATGATTTTGGCTTTAAAAAATCCCAACAATCTTAATGAAGGTGTTTTCTTAATCTATAATAATCTTCAAATTCGTATCTGAATGGCTCAAAATTATTTGCGAAACATAATTAATAACATCGCTAAATTTGAAGTTATAAATTTCTAATATTACCAGTAAGAATGCTTTGATGTTGTCTCGAGGGAGTTCACAGTCACATTCGCCATCGTTTTGAAGCCGTAGAAGAACATCGACGAAGTATTTCGAATCGAACTCACCACTCCTTTTCACTAGTTCCTCGCGATCTCTGATCACCTTCTCAAGAAAAGAGTCCATTTCCCTAAATGTAGAATTTAAACGGTCAATAAACCCCGCGAGAATGTCAATCCAACCCAAACAAGGGATGACATCTCCGACGGCGAGTTTCCCTGTAACTTGTACCATCACCTTCCTCACAAGCTCCGCAGCCTTGTTTCGACCATCTTCATCCGCGAAACTCTGACCAGTAACACATCGGGTTACTATATTATTTGCAGTTGCTAACGCCATCTCACTTGTATTCACAGAGTTCCCGCTACGGCAATATCTTCGAATTCTTTCAACCAATCTTGCCACTTCTTCTCTCACAAACTGAAACTGTTGTACCCTTCTGGGGCTGAGAAGTTCTTGAGAAGTAATCCTCCGAGCTTGTTTCCAGTACTCGCCGTAAGGAGCAAATCCCATGTTTTTGCTTCCATAGAATACGATATTACTAGCTTTAGATACAGGCCTATTTGAGACGGCGATGTCATGGATATTGATAAGTTCTTTGATCATTTCCAACGATGTAACCACAAGAACTGGGGCACGGCCTAAGTGTATGAGCATGAGAGGGCCATACTTGTCAGAGAGTGCTTTACTACAAGAAATTGTAGTTTTAGCGACTAAACTTTTAGTGACTAAATACGTATAGTCGCTAAATATATCATTTTACGACTAAAAATTAGTCACAAAAATATTTGGTCGAGAAATATAATGTTTTCGACACCAAATCTATTAACGACTAACCCGTTAGTCGTTAAAAAGGTAGATTCAATGACTAAAGGCATATTTAGTCACAAAACATTATGGCGCCAAATATTAATAATGGAGGGAAGACCAAACTTTTCCGACTAAAATAATTTAGTCATTGAAAGTATTATTTCACGACCAAAACTTAGTCACTAAAGAGTAACAACCTTTTGTGACTAAAATATTAGCTACAAAAATTATAAGAAATTACACATTCAACAACCAAACTATTTTTCTCACTAAATTTACTTTATTGCGACTAAGCTTCAGTCACAAAAACATTTAATAAAAAGTATAAGTTTTTTTTTTTTTTTTAAGGACTAAATTATCAAATGACTAACCTTTTAGTTGTAGAAGGTAAAAGATATTAATCAAATCATGTAAAAGTTTTGTACTATTTACCTTTTATTCTTTTCATATGTTGATTATATTATAGCTGAAAAGGGACAATGTTGATCATTTTTACTTAATTTGAAAACAAATTTCTTTTAAAGTTTAGGTTTAAGTTTGAATATAAGTAAATTAAGGTTCAAATTTTCAAAGAAAATTATATTGAAGTTAAGCAAAAATAATCAACAATGTTCTTCTTGGACAATAATGTGCAAGTTATGTGTAAAAAAACCCTTCGAATTTTTACGAATTTGAGCAAAAAGAACTAAATTGTTAAAAAATTATAAATTCAGAGGGCTGACTGGCAAGAAAAATAAAGTTTAGGGACTAAATTGTCAAATTCAAAAAGTTCAAAGGGTATACAAATAAGTCTTTCCTTTTTCAAAATGAGAGAATGATGGAAAAAGTTGGGAAAAATAATCTTTTAAATGCATTAGCTAGGTAGGAATGTGGTAAAATCGTTTAAGACATTCTAGTGAAGTCTATAATCTGTTATAGATGTTATCCTATTGGAAGATGTGGTTATCGGTTGATAACCCTTACTAACGTATGACCATCGAGCTAGACGATAACCATCTAGTATCTTAGTTACCAATCGATAATCATTGACTGGCTGGTATCACCATGGATACTAATTGGTAACTTAAGAGTATAATTGGCATCAGACAGAGACTAGCTTATTTGTAGTGGCAGAAAAACAGGGTTACCTGTGGTAACCCTCGGTTTACTCGCCCATTTTAGTCATAACTCAGCTTGTTTCACCATTATATGCTTTCTTTCAGGTCTTACGATTTCTATAAGTGCGTCGAAGTCTAAACATGCATTTTCATAATAAAAAAAGGTCACTTTTATATGCTTAGCTTATGAAAATCACATCTGCTTGAGTTTGGTTCATCAGTTGGAGATGTAATTTTTAAGTTGGAATTAGTTGGCTTTTCAAAAACTAATTATAATTTTTATTGAATTTTCAAAAAGAGACAAAAACTGAGATGAAAAAGTACAGTTTAATTGGTGTTGAGTTAAAATATCAAACGAAGCAAATCATACTATGTTAATGTCATATATAGAAATTTGATTGTTTCCATCAACCAATATAAAAAGATGATTCTATTTACACACTCCATTTTACTTTTGGCACACCCCTTTAAGTTGAAATTTATTTTTATAAAAATACCCTTAAATAAAATGACAAAAGTGCACAATACTCTAATGATCAACTTAATTACACGACTATAGTTAGAAAAAAAATATAGTCTTGATATTTTGAAAACTAAAATCAAAACCTATTTCTTACAAATAGAACTAAACCATTTTCACTTTAATGATTATTTGAAAAATAATTGTATAAATATACATTTCAAAAACTTTTTTTTCTTTAAATAAATTCCTTTGTATTTACTTTTTTTTTTCTTCTTATTATCGAAACCGTAATTTGTTGTTTACAAAACAATTGATATTATGCTCTCAAAAAAATCATGTGATATTATACAACATAATATATGTACACGTATTTAACAAAATATAAAGTATAAGCATCAGTAGTTTTGTAAAATTTTTTCCATGTAAAATTAATCTATATCTTATATGTTAAGATAAGTTTTATACACGCTATATTAATTTTTCACGTAAGAAAGAATTAAAGAAAAAAAAAAAGAAAAAAAAAAAGGCTTCATGGCTTAAGCTACAACAAGAAGGGAAAAAAAATTCCAAAAAACATAACAAGGTCATATAAGAAGTGAAACACAAATATAAAAGTTGCACGAGTATGTATATTTAATTGGAAACTAAAAACAAATGTAATGCAATCCTCAGAAAATTAAACTAAAATACCTTCACAATCCTCTATCACAAATTGAACTCCTTTATCTGTATTATCCATGCTAACTTCTTGTAATACCTAGATTTTTCAATGTTACTATTTCTTTTTAAAGAAATTAAATGTATACCATCAAGGTATTATTAAAAGAGAAGCTCGGTTAAGAGTTTTCTTACATTTTATGAGTTTTCAGGATCAATAAAACTCAAAATGGACTATGTAGATTAGCAACGGACCTTTTAAGACAAAAAGGGACGAAAAAGTATATGATTTTACGAAAGTCAAAGTTTGACCAAGAACGGTCAAAGGAGTGACTTTGCAGTATTGTGTAATAAAGAATACTGTAAAAGCCGTCTTTACGATTGAGATAGCATGAATAGGCTTTGAAAATCACCTTAGAAAATCAAGCACACCTAGTAGGAATTAAAGACCAAAAGGGCTCGGAAGTATAAGAAAAATTTTATACAGTCCATTTTTACGCAGATAAATTTTGGACTGCAGTCAAGTAAAACAGTATTGAATTGTACTGTGTATTAGTAAACACAGTATTAGATTTATCTGTGTTAGCTTAAAATGGGTTGCTTTTCAAAAATTAGCCAAACAAGGCCTTAGGATGACATCATATACCTTCTAAATTATGACATCATCCTTATTTGGAATTATGACATCACAATTCCATGAACCAAGCCTTGAATGACAAGTGTCTTGTTCTAGAAAAAATTTTGCTTCTTCCACAAGGGAATGGCCGGCCACCTTGCATGCCAATTGGCAAATTTTTCAAAAATTTAGGGGTCAAAATTGAATTTTAAAAAGTTCTCCTTTTGCCTATAAATAGGGGTGGTCCTTGTTCATTTTTCACAACATCTAGCCAAACTCTTGCCATTTTTCTGCCCATCCAAAACCGAGAAAGAAAGTGAGAGGGAGCCAAGAAAAAAATGAAAATTTTCCTAAACCAAGCTTAGGTTAGTGTTCGGTTTGCAAGGGAAAGCTAAGGGGAGAGTTTGAGAAATTTTCCCCAGCCTTTTCTAGGCTTGCTGCCGAGTGTTTAAGTGCAGGAAAAACCAAGAGAGAAACTCAAAATTTAAGGGGAAAAGTTAGGGTCAATTCGGGTTTGATTCAATCAACCGAAAACAAGTTTTGAGACCATTTTTTTTTGGTCTAGGGCAGCCACGGTTTTGAGCAAGGGAAAGCAGTTAAAAAACTGCAATTTTAGTGTTTCAAGGGTGGTGTGGCCGAGCCTTAGGTGAAGGACAAATCTTGAGGCCAAACCAAATTTTTTGGCAACTTGGTGTGGTGAAAACCGTGTGTGGTGTGGAAGTTTTGGACCCAAACCCTAGCCTTGAGCCAAGGTAATTTCTTTAGCTCAAACCTTTTCAATTAAGCTTTCAATTTGAAATTTATTTGTATTTCAAGTTGAAATTTGTAAGAGCATAAGCTCAAGTTTTCTTTGCCCTAGATTGGTTAGGTGTGGTGCTTGATTTAGGGTTAAGGGTGGGTTGGTTTAATAGCTTTGATTTGGTTATGTTTATGCTTGTTGATTGATAGGTTGCATGCTAGATGTGAATGGTTGTATGCCCCTGATTTTTGGTCCACAATCTGCCCTAGGCAGTGCATGTTGGACTGCTAAGTTTAAGGGTGAATGGATGATGAATGGTTTAATTGTAATGCAAAGTTAGAACCATGCAAACCTAGGCTAGGTTAATGCGGGTTTTGGTTTGCATGGGCACGTTTGAGTTGCATGTTGGTTCATATGGGACGTTAGAAAACGCTGCATGTATGCTATCTAGGCTCCCGCGTGATCGGTTGAGTTAGATTACACGAAATAGGACGTAAAACGAATTTAAAACCGAAAACTGCCAGTTCGGGTACCAACTGGCCAGTTTCGGGAAAAGTGAAATTTGAGGCCTTTAGAGGCCGAACTGGGTAAAACGTAAAACATAAAAGTTGTTCAGAACGAGTTTTCCTAGAGGGCAGCGCGGGAAGAATCCCAAAATGAGGCTCCAATGGTCTCCGTTTCTACAAAAATCCGTGGCTAGTCTGCCCAGACCCAGTTTACAGGATCAGCCAGTTTTAACAAAAACTGACGCAAATACAAGCAGAACTGGATTTTTCTCAAAACACGAAAGTTTTAGGATTTTTCGAGAGCTAGAACTTTCGTGAAGACAACTTTTTCAAAATCAGAATGGATTTTTAAACTGACACGGTTTTATAAAGATTGTGCAGGGAATAGGAAATTCCTGTACAGGATTTTCTAAAAACAGTTCCGAAAAATTATATCTTTTCCCAAAACCACTGTTTTGACTAGGGAAACTGTTCCAAAGGCAGTTTCCAGCCCTAAATGATTTTTCAAAAACCTATTTCAAGGATATGAATTTTTATGAGTTATGTAAAAGATTTTTGAAGTTAATTTACCCAAGTTTCCAAAGAAATGGAAAATGGATTTTTTAAACCAAACTGGGTAAGTAAAATGATTTCGGGTAATAACCGGAAATAATATCCAAGTTACTAGGCCAAGGCCTAGAGCTCAAGTTTGACCCATATAGGGTTAACTTTGATTGATCAAGAGTCTAATTATAATTAACCTTAAGGGTTAGACAAGATAACCCTAAAGGATACTAAGATTAATAAATTGGGCTAAGATATATGGTTAATTAAGGAAACCCAATAATTATAATAAAGCCCAAGGTTAGGAAGGTGACCTAACCCTAACAGTATGTATAGGATTTAGCACATGAGGTTACCCAACGTAACCTTTTAAAGAATTAATTCATATTTGGTTGCTATTAATAATAGGGTTACTATTTGTAACCCAGTAAGACATCTAGTATTGGGGACATACAATTAGGATTATGTAAGCATGTTGGTTAGATTATCAACATTCTGCAATACTGATTAGAACCTCACCTATGTCCTTCAACGAGCAGGAGGGAACCTGCAGCTGTACTCTGAGAAGAAGCCGCATAACGCAGGACATAGCAAGAGAGGTAAGTACAACCACCGCCTACAGCATAGGCTTTGTTGTGGTACTTGCCTAAGTATATAGATGTATGCTAGGAAAGTAGGTTATGCAGTTGTTGATGCTTTATTGTATGTTATATGGTTGTTACTATGTTATTGATATGCTATGTTATATGCCACTTTGATTTGATGTTGTATGCTAGGTTATGAAGTATGATAAGTAATGATATGTTATGAAATGTTATGTTACAATATGTTATGATATGTTAGAATCATGTTATGAGAGGATATAGGATATTTATGGCTATGATTGAGATAGAATCATGATTTTAATTGTGTGAGACATCACGAAGCATGTTCACCAGTTAATAAGAATAAGATCAAAATATGAAACGATGAAAAGTTATAATGGCAAGCAAGTTTACCTGTGTCGTATCGACCCGCGTGAGGTCGGGTTGAGCTATGGCAAGAGTAAGTCCATAGTTGCGCACTCGGTACGGACCACTTATGTTAAGGGGCCCCATAAGTAAGATAAGAAATGAAAGTAAGTTAAGCATGAATTGAGCATAAATAAGCATAAATGGACCATGCATTACGACATGTATGTTATGTTATGATGAATGAAGATAAGAAATGATATGATATGCATGATAAGTTAAGCTAGAACGTGTAAGGATAAATTATGTTTGTTTTTATCGCGGTTATAGGAGGTTGTACTTGCTGAGCGAAAGCTCACTGTCTTACGTTTATGCTGTAGGTAAGCAACCGTCAGCAATGGTTGATACAAGATGGAAGGGCATGGCGGGGCAAACTGTGAAATGTGGAAATCTAGCTGCTACGCGTTTTGTTCTTTATGAATTTATGTTATGGTAAATATTTTGCTAAAGATACTTTTTATATGTTGCACTCGTATGCCATATAAAAAAAAAAAAAAAAAAAAATTTCCGCTGTTTTCATAAGTATGTAAGTAAGTATAAGAAGTTCAGTATGTAAGTATGTATGTATGGTAACGGCCTGTGCTAGGCGGGTCGTTACACTTCGGCTCTTAGATTATCTGAAGATATTGAAGTTGCATCTTCACGTTCATCATATTTTTCCAACTCATGAAGCCTAGCTCATGGTGGTGCCTTTAACATTAATTACATACCAATTGGAAAACTAATCAAAAGACATTATTTCAAATCAAAGGAAAACTAATCTAAAGCAAGACATGAAACATTATCTTAAGCAACATGGGAAATATCCCAGCAAATCCAAGAATCTGAGCCATTCACAGTATTCTTACAGTCTATATATCCATCCAAAAAAGCTAAACGACAAAAAATCTAAACCAACTGACCTCCACCCTCCATTGCTTCATTATCTTGTTTATTTTCCTAGGAAATTAAAGGGAGAAACAGAGAGAGAGAGAAAGAATAAAAAAATATAAACCAAACTACCTCAACTAATAGTAGTGCACAAAGTATTCTAGTTTTCATTTAAAAATAAAAATAAAAATACGTGTGTGTGTGTTAAATCTTATAATTAATATAAAAAAAAGAGTCATGTAGAACGGTTTTGATTTTTTGAAGTAACTCCATACACACGCGCATGTATATATATATATATATATATTTAGGCTCCGTTTGGTGAAACGGTTTGAGTTGAAATTTTTAAGTTTGAGTTGGTTGACTTTTTAAAAACTAGTTATAATTTTTGTTGATTTTTCAAAAAAGACAAAAACAGATATGAAAAAGTACAGTTTAGTTTGAGTTAAACTAACTCACCAAACAAGTAGTTAGTCCCGGCTTGGAAATTTAACAAGTAGTTAATCGGGTTTTTTAAATAATATAGGTTTACAACATGGCTACTTATAGTGGCCGCTAAGTAATTCATTCGTGAAGGTTTTGAGTAGACGTCAATAGGAATAATTCACATCACAAAAACGATATATGGCCTTCACTTCCCCTATTTTCTCTCTGCTAATATATTTAAAATTACTCCCTCATGAGATGAATAATCAAAGAGAATATTACATAGAAACTATTTGACTCACAGGGTAATACCTAAAACATAATTTTAGCCATAATTACCTATAGCTTACTAAAATAATTGTAGAGTAAGGGTAATAACTAACAACTTTTAAGAGATCTGGTAATAAGGTGTTGGTACAAGATGAAGAGGAACTTTCTTAGATACACTAAGCCCAAAAATTTCACTCATGTCCAAGTCCTCAGGCGCTGCACTGTCATCAGGCAATTTCCAGTCAAACCAATACAAAAGATTGGCAATGATATATTCAGTACTTGCAACACCAAATGCCAATCCAGGGCATCCCCTTCTCCCACAACCAAACACAACCAATTCGATGTCATGACCTTTGATATCAACACTACTACTCTTGAACCTCTCCGGGATAAACTCCTCGGGTTTTTCCCATAAACTCGGGTCCCTTTGGATCGCCCACGCGTTGATGAACACCCTAGTGTTTGCCGGGACATGGTAGCCTCCTATCTCGACGCTGTTGGATGTTTCACGAGGAAGTAGAAGAGGAAGCGAAGGATGCAGCCTTAGATTTTCCTTGATCACGAATTTTAAGTACTCCATTTGATTGATATCGTCCACATCGATCTTCGGCTTGTTTCCCACCACTTTTCTGACCTCTTCTTGGGCTTTCTTCATCACTCGTGGATTCCTAATCAGCTCTGCCATTAACCACTCCAATCCCGTCGAAGTAGTATCACTTCCACCCACAAACATGTCCTACAAATAATGCAAATACTCGATTTTTATCAAGTGGTGAGAGGAAACAACTAGCTTCATGAGAGATTTATCGACATAAAAAGAAAAAGTAAATAGTTCGAGAGAACGAGAGAGATAATATCTATTACCAGTATGATTGCTCTGATGTGTTCTTGAGTCAGATTGTTTTCATCCTTTTGAACTTGGAGGAGAATATTGACGAAGTCTATTTTTATCTCAGAAAAACATCCAACATTTTCCATTTCAGCCTTGTGTTCTTCAATGACCTGATCTAAAAAAGTGTCTAATGCTCTCGAACTTGATTTCAACCGACCAATCAAGCCCGTAAAAAATGTCGATCCATCTAAAATTAGGAAAGTAATCTCCCACACTAAAGGCCATGAAATCCACCATCACTCTCCTCGAAAGCTCGCCGAACATGCTGCGACCATTTTCTTCCGCAAATCTCTGCCCAAGAATACATCTCGACACTATGTTGTTAGAGGCCGATATCAGAATCTCGCTGAGATTTACCAAAACCCTGGAATCACCATCACAAGCTCTGCGGATTCTATCGATCAAGAGTGTTACCTCTTCGTCCCTCACGAACTGAAACATTTGCACTTTTTTGAGGCTCAGAAGCTCAAGAACACTGATCTTCCGAGCATGCCTCCAATACTCACCATAAGAACAAAAGGCCACATCTTTGCCTCCATAAAGAAAAATATCAGTAGCCGTGGTTTTAGGCCGGTTCGAGAAAGCGACGTCGTGGTTTTTAATGATTTCTCTTACCATGTCTAGGGAAGAGATAACGAGAGTTGGAAACACGGCCCAATTGCAAGAGCATTAGAGGGCCATACTTGTCGGAGAGTGCTCGGAAAGATCGGTGCGGGTGAGTACCGAGCTGGTGAAGGTTTCCGATTATCGGTAAGCTTGGCGGCGATGGCAGCGGCTTGGTTTTGCCACTTGATTTGGAGCAAATGAAGAAGAGAAAAACAGAGGTGATGAGGAAAAGAGAGACAACAACCGGATGCGAAATTGGTAAGAGAATCATCTCCATTTTTGCTTCCTTAAGTTGAGAAATTGTGAATTCTGTTTCTAATTTGCAGCTAAAAAGAGGACATCTCCCCAGTAAAACTTAACTTCAATTAGATGACTGATTTGAATTGAAATTTTAAGTTAAAATTGATTGATATTTTAAAAACTAATTATAATTTTTATTAATTTAAAAAAATCAATAAAAAAACTACAATTTAATCATATTTAAACCTATAAATCAAACAAAGCTTTAGTCACAAGAAGACATCAAATCAGCTAGATTTTTATGACACGATATTTTGGTCTGGTTTGCTAGATATTTTATTGTGTAGCTCAATGAAGATATGCGGTCATAGAGTGGTGCAAATTGTCATTTGTCTTAAGTGGATTTTGGTTGGTTTCATTATCTGAAAGATAATATTCTGGATAAAAATATGTGCAAAATCATTATAATATGCAGAGTTTCTTTGTGACGACCGTATAATTATATAAATATTAAAGAAGTACAATCCTCAGCCTGTCGTTTTGCCATTTTTAGAGGATTTTTTTTTTTGGTAGAAAAGCATTCTACCATTTTTAGAGGTTACAGATCGGGATTTTGCGTTTAATTAATTTGGTGATGTAAGTACTCATGGTAACTGGTCGCTTTGGTGGTTATGATGTTGTTGCTGTTGTTTATCTTTTTTATCTTTTTTTTTTTTTAAGCGAGAAAAAACAATAAAACTAAGAAAATTCCAATTTCATGATAGATAGAGATAGAAAACGTAGGGCTTCATATTATGAGGGGAATTTTCTACAATGGGATAAAGTGTTTTTACCCCCATTGATAGTGTAAATTTTTTTTTGACCATCGCTCATTTAGATGATCAAGATTAACAAGATATACTAAAAAAACATACAACCTAGGTATTATACCTGATTTCATTCTGCAAATATTTCCAAAAAAAAAAAAAAAAAAACCTCAAAAATCCCCATCGGAGAAGAAAAAAGGATTCCGAAGGAGAGAGAGGAGCGGAGAGTCGGCCCCACTCCCACGACGTTCGGCGATCCCCCCCCCCCCCCCCCCCCCCCCCCCCCCCCGACCCCCCCCCGACCTGCAAATCCCCCCTCCACAGCGTTTCGCGAATCGAATTGCACCCCCCACCCGCCCCCCCTCCACCCACGACGTCCGGCATGGCGAATCGCACCCCCCCCCCCCCCCCCCCCCCCAAAACCCCTCCCCCAACCACATGATGCAGATTTGGCTCACGGGGGATCGCCGTTGCCGCAAGGAGTGCTAGGTCACCATCGAGGACAGGAGAGAAATCCAACCAAGATCATCGGAGTTCCCCCCCAAGGCCATCAAAGTTGGCTTTTTTTTTCTTTTTTTTTTTTTTTTAACATGGAAATTTGATTGTGTGTGATAGGGTTTATATAAGCATAGTGAATCTTATCAATCGTCCCGTTTCCATCCATCTTACCATATTTGCAGAATTCCCTTTTTTATGATGAGATCAGGAGTTTTTGGGAGGCACCCCATCTCTGATCGCTGCTATTCATGCAAAAAAAAAAAAAAATTTAAGGAAAAAAAAAAATTCCACGTGATTTGTTGTGGATATATAGTAGTTCTAATAATTTTTTTTATTAGTAAGTTATTGAATGGAAAACTTTTTTTCCCTTAGTGCGTAGAATTCCCTTTTTATTGTTGAGCAAGGTTTTTTTTTTTTTTTTTTTTTTTTGTCAATTTCTTTAATTCAATGATTTCACATGGGTTTGTAAAAGTCTACTCTTCTTTATTTTATTTTATTTTATTTTATCGTTCTTGGATGGTTGTCGTGGTCTATCATGTCATTTTTTATTTTTATTTTATTTTTTGCTAAAATGGTTTTATCATGTCATTTGTTACTTTTTGATTGCGCATCGCGAAAGCTATCCTTCTAATTCTTTATTACTCTTGTATTTTCGAGAGAGGATGACAGATGTTAAAAGCAAATAAATAGTACATCCCAATTAAATTTACACATACTATCTTCATGATCCTAAATCAAATCCCCAAGTAATAAATAGCGGGCTATAAATTAATGGCGTACTGAGGATGCCTATCCTGTTTTACCATTATTTTGTAATATATCAGTTAAAGAATGATGCATGCCTTGTTATTATTAGATCGTAATCAACTTAATGTGGGACAGATAAACATTTCTTGTGCTTCTTTGTTGACATGTTTTTGGAACTTGTATATCTCGGAGATTGTCAGAGCTCAATCAAGTATCATTGAGATTTTTCTGGAAAATCACCCTGAAGATATGGATGGTCTAATTCCTGTTTAATTGGTTATTGTCCTTGACATTTTAGCCCTTTTTCTAGTTTAGGTGATAAATTTTAAAGTCCTAGATACAGTAGTATTTACTTACCCTCTGTACCGAAACACTAGTGACTAGTTATTTCATTTGATTCAGTTGTGTGTGTAAGAAGGATTACTTGATAAGAATTTTCCATATAAAATAAAGAATTTTCAGTTTAATGATTTGTAATCTTGATATGAAATTTATTGTCGCAAATAATTAATTGTTTTCTTGATTTAATTTAAAATAATTAAATCAGAAAATTTAATAATTAATATAAAAAAAATTCGCTTTTAGTTACAAAGAGGGTGGTTGTTTAAAAAAATTAGTAACAAAAAATTATTGTGACTAAAAGGCTTTTAGTTTTAGTCACAAAAATTGTTGTGACTAAAGTCATTTAGTCAAACAAAATATGACGCAAGATTTTTGTGTTTGTATGTTGACAAGATCTAGTGACAAATGAAGATTATGACTTTTAGCCATCGACTTTCAAGTGACGAAAGTGGTCACAATATTTTGTTGTGACTAAAACTTTTAGTCACAACAAAATGTGCTTTTAGTTATAATTTTTGTTGTGATTAAAAGTCTTGTTTTTGTAGTGCTAGCTTGTTAGGTTTTTCGTTTCTTTGAACATTTTGTATTAATTTCATTTTGTTTAACAAATTGAGTGGGGAGTGTGATGATTATTTTTATTGGTGTCAAACGTATTGGGATGTATCAAAGTTTGTTTATAGATGTTCTCTCTTTCTTAGGGGGCAAAAAAGATTCTTTGTTTTGTTTTGTTTAGTTTTTTTTTTTTTAAAGCAAAAACTGGGGAAAAAAGTATACTACAACAATTAAAAGAATTCCTCAATTTATTGAAGAACATTAACATTTTTTTTTTTGAAATTATATTAAATAATTAATATGATAGCTTGAGTGGGAAAATGTGTGGCAATATAAACCATAAGGAGAAATTAAATCAGCTGAGAAAGAAAATTAACAACTATATGAAGTTTATGTAAACAAAAATTTTAAATGAAAACTAGTAATCGAATGACAAAAGCACCATAAACCTTATAGATTAATATTATGATTTGACTTGATTTCTAGCTAGTCTTTATGTTACGTTTCTTCAACACTATCATACAACATGAGCTCCGGACATGTTAACTATTAAACGTTCAAATGCAGGATCTTTTGCCATTTCATAGGTGGTCTCAACTACTGCTTATCATGTACCCACAAGGTCGGGACATGAAGACATGGCCACTAAACCTCTTTATTTTTATTTTTATTTTTAGTTTTTAAAATTTAGCAAAAAAAAAAAAAAAAAAAAAAAAAAAAAAAAAAAAAAACTATAATAACTAAATTTTTACGACTTTACGTTCTCTTGTAAAGAAACTTGATTTATGTTCTAAAGGTATTTATGAAAAACCTGAGATAAGGTTTTTATTTGAAATTATAAGTTCTCATGATACTATGAGACTTAAAAATGACTGCTTAATCAAGTATGTATCATTTTAAGAAATAGGGATAGAAAATTTCACGTTTGCATGGCCTTGCATGGTGGTCAAAGTTTGACCTAAAAAGTCAAAGTTGACCCAAAAAGTCAAGGGTTGACCATAAAAGTCAACCATATGATGACACTGTTTTATGGACGAGCAGTATGGAAAATATACTGCGAAAAAAACCATTTTTACGGACAAGATGATAAGATTAAGATTTAATATCACCCTAGAAAAATCAAGCACATAAATTAGGGTATTTTGGGTCAAAGGGCTTCAAATTGTAAGAAAAATTTTATGCAGTCAAATTTTACACAGATAAATTTTGGACTGCAGTTTAGTGACAAAATACTGTTATTAACAAGTTAACAGTATTGAAAATATCTGTGTTAACAAGAATTTGGACTGCCTATCAAGAAAAAGGCCAAACAAGCTTAATGGTGATTACATCACCCACCTTTTGATTTATGACTTCATTTATGGATTATCTAAAAAATTGGGAAAGTATTATTTGGCTCTAGAAGCCTCCTTGGCCGGCCACCTCATGGGCTATCAACCAAATATCAAAAATTTTGGGTAAATTTCACAAATAAGCAAAGTTCTCCAACCTCTATAAATACCCCTTGAGCCTATTCATTTTATTCAAGAAATTTGGGGAAATTCTTGCAAAATCCTCTCTTGAAAATCCGGAATTTGGGAGAAGAGAAGGGGTGAGAAATATCAGAAATTTTCTTGGGGCTTTTGTTCCTAAGGGTTCGGATTTGAGCTAGGAGAAAGCCAAGAAAAATTTGGAAAATTTTTTAGGTCTTTTAGGGGTGTGGCCGAGTGTGTAAGGGAAGGAGGAAAGCTGAAATTTTTGAACCAAACTTTGGTGAGGTGCTCGGTTTGGAGTGGATCTACCAAGGAGATCAACCAAAAAATTTTTTGGTGCCATTTGGAGGTGTGACCGTGAGCCAAGGGAGCTAGGGGGAGGAAGTGATTTTGTGACCAAACTTGACTTTGGTTTAAGGTAAAAATCTAGAGCCCTAACTCTCTTATTTAAGTTCAAATTTAAGGTTAAAAGGTAGTTCAATTTGGTTGTAAGGACATAAGTCCATTTCCCATTTTATGCCCTAAGTATGTGGTATGTGCTTGATTTGTAGATCTAGGGGTGTATGGCTTGAATTCTTGCATTGTTTGTGTTTATTTGTGATGAATTTTCATGCTTGATACTTAGGGTTGTATGTCCCCTAGTTTGGTCAGAAAATCTGCCCTTAGGCAGTGCTTGAAGCATGCTAGTTTAGGGAGCAAAGTTTGATGCTTGTATGTGATGTATGCAAAAAGTTAGGGTCAATGCAAACCTAGGCTTTGAGCTTTTGGATTTGGTTTGCATGGATCCAATTGGACAGTTTGTGGGTTCATGTGGGACGTTAGAAGCGCTGTGTGTTTGCCATATAGGCTCCTGAAGTGATCGGTCGAGGTAGATTTCACGAAATAGGTCGTAAACCGGACTTAACAACCAAAACTGCCAATTCGGATTTGAAACTGGTCAGTTTCGGGAAAGTAAAAAATTAGAGGCCCTTAGAGGACGAATTGGGTAAATTGTAAAACATGAAAGTTGCTCGGAATGATTTTTCCTAGAAGACAACGTGGGCAGAATCTAAAAATGAGACTCCAATGGTCTCCGTTTTTACAAAAATCCGTGGCTGGTCTGCCCAGACCTAGTTTTCAGGATCAGCCAGTTTCAAACAAAAACTGACGCAAATATAAGCAGATCTGAATTTTTGTAAAACACGAAAGTTTTAGAATTTTTCGAGAACTACAACTTTCGTGAAGACAAGTTTTTCAAATTATAAATGGATTTATAAACTGGTATTGTTTTATGAAGAGTGTGCAGGGAACCGAAAATTCCTGCACATGAGTTTTACAAACAGTTTTCGAAAAAAAACTGTATTTTTGCTTAAAACTGTCCCAAAGGCAGTTCTCAATCTTAAATGACCTTTATAAAGATTTGTTTTGAAGATTTGAAATGGTTACAAAAATAGTAAAGGGATTTAAAGTTAAATCTTTCAAAATGACAAAAGAATAAGAAAATAGAGTTTCTTAAGATAAAATTTGTAATCAAACCGATTACGGACAATAACCATGAATGATACCTGAGTTACCAGGCTTAGCCCCAAAGCCCAAGTTTTTCTATAAAAACCCAGCATTTTGACAAGGACTTAACCTAAGGGATTATCCAACGTAATCTCTTAAGAAATAAGCAAAGAATGATTCCTCCCAAACGGTAGGATAACTATTTGCGACCAAACCAGATATCTAGTATCGGGGACATACAACTAGAAATTCGTAGGCATGTTGGTTAGGACACCAACACTGCACAATGAGAATTGAACTCTTACCTATGTCCCTATTCAAGCAGGAGAAGGCCTGCAGCTGTGCCCAGTAAGAGAACAGCATCAAAGGGGACATAGTAAGAAAGGTAAGTGCAACTCCGCCTACAGCATAGGCTTCTTGGTTGTAACATGATGTTTGATGCAATGTATGTTATGTGCTATAATAAATGGCATGATTAATATATGATTACAAGTTATATTCATGTGACATCATGAAGCATGTTCACAAATAATAAGAATAAGGTCAAGATGACAAATAAATATGATGGCAAGCAAGCTTGCCTGTGACGTACCGACCCGTCCAAGGTCGGGTAGGACTGTGGATTGAGTTGGAAATGGATTGGCCGCCCCAACCACTCCATAGTTGCGCGCCCGGTACGGTCACTCATGATAAGGGGTCCATAAGCAAGTTAAGAAATGAAAGTATGTTAAGAAAGCATGATAAAATAAGCATAATAAAGCATAATTGAATAATGCATGATTAGAATGTGTTATGATAGGCTATGCTATGTCGATAATTATTTATATAGCGCTTAAATTAGTTGTACTTGCTGAGCGAAAGCTCACGCCTTATGTCTATGCTGTAGGTAAGCAACCTACTGGCGCTTTTTGATACAAAATGGTGAAGTTGGCGGGGCAACTGTGAAAGAAGGGATAAGCCGCTACGTCTTCCGTAAAATTATACTTAATATTTTATGTTTATATTATTCCAAACAAGTACTTCAGTAGTAGAAAAAAAAAAAATTCCACTATATTTGTCAAAATAAATAAGTATGTAAAACAAGTTATGTATGCATATATGTACGGTAACGGTCCGTGCTAGGCGGGTCGTTACAAAAACAGTCACACATCATAGTCTTATGAGCACATTTCTTCTCTTGATACTTCATACTCTATTCGTCCACGCACAAGAAATTAACATCCTCAAATATTTTAGACACTAAGGGTAAGACATCTCACGACCACAGATAGATCAAGGAGAGTAGGGAATTGGTGTAAGATGGAGAGGAACTTTTCTAGAAATGGTGAGACCATGCATAAACTTCACTCATGTCCAAGTCTTTCGGCAAGGCACCATCTCCAGTCAACTTCCAATCAAACCAGTACAAAAGATTAACAGCAACGTATTCAACACCGGCAACCCGAATTTCAAGCCAGGGCATCCCCTTTTCCCGACACCAAATGGAACCAATTCGAAATCGTGGCCTTCATAATCAATCGAGCTATTCTCAAACCTCTCGGGGATCTATCCCTCACACTTTCGTCCCTCTGGATTGCCCACAAATTGATTAACACTCTTGTTTTAGCTGGAACGTGGTAGCCTCCGATCTTCACATCTTCGGTTGTTTCTCGTGGAGTTAAAAAAGGAGACGGTGCATGTAGCCGTAGAGTTTCTTTTAAGACACATTTTAGGTAATCCATTTTCTTGATGTCATCGGTGTCAATCTTCGTCTTTTGCCCCACCACACTTCTCACTTCTTGTTGGACTTTCTTCATCACCCTTGGATTTTTTACTAGATCTGACATCATACCCATTCTACAATTACTGAAGTAGTATTTGTTCCGCCCAAGAACATATGCCCTGCGATTATTGATATTAGTTTGCTAGGTAGGTTAAGTGTGAGATGAGTTAATTACTGGAAATACAACATCAAGAAGTTCTTTAGCATCAACAAATAAAAGCCTCAAAGTCCACTTAACAGCCTTGCTGGAATTTAGAGCAGCAAATGCCATAAAAGCTTTAGTCTCCTGCTTCGATCATAAGCTTTAGTCCACTTAACATAATACATATTTGAGCTTAATTTTGTATCATACTGATCTAGTATGAAGTTTTTGTGTCATGCTAGTGCATTGGACTTTAAATTTGTGTCATTTAGGTTTTTTATTCAAAGTTTGAATCTTTTGTTTTAAATTTACTAAACAAATCTATGAACCAAAATGAGATTTATTGGCAACATATTATCCGTTAAAAGTACCTTTTAGCGAGAAGAGTGCACCCCGCACTGCATCTTGATTACCATTTACATTTAGGAACGAGCAATCGAATAAAAGGTAGCATTTTTACATAAGCAAGTGTCACACATACAATCTCACGAGACAGATCGACCACAAGGATCTTCAAAAGGAGGAGACTAGTAGACCAGTAGCATTTTCATACTGTCACTAAAGATATAGTCCCTAAAAGTTATCATAATTTTTTTTTTGTTTTCTGATAAAAAGCTAAAAGGTGTTGTAATTGTTATTAAGAAATTACCACTGTGATTGCTTTTAGGTCTTCTAGAGTGAGATCAAGGCCGAGCATGACATCCTTTTCGACGAAAACGCTTTAAAAGTAAACGACTATTGTGCTTTCTATATATAGTTATAGATAAGACTATTCAGTGAACTAGCAGAAGCCTAAGAAAAAGATAGAAGAGATAAATTAAAATAGATAAACAATAAAAGTAAAAGGGTAGAAAAAAAGGATTGATAAAAATTAAAAAGAATAGATGTAATATGATAAATATTTCTAAAATCAGTTGATTCATCCAGAACGTTGGATAAGATAACCTATTGATTTACTCAAAATTAATGTAAAAAAAAAAAAAGGTATCAATCTTTCGTTGATTCATAAAAATACTAAGAGAATCGACATTGATGAAATAAGAATAGTAAACTATCTAATATCACTCAAAAAAATCTATCCCTGTACATATGATTGGACTGATATATTCATAAGGTAAACTATAAAATAAAAAAAATAAAAAAAAAAAACAAAAACAAAACAAAAACAAAAAAAAAAAAAACAAAAAACAAAAAATTGAAAAACTATATTATTCTGAAAACAACAAACAAAAAACAAGAAACTATTTCACTCACGGGGTCATACCTAAGACATAATTTTGGCCATAATTACCTATAGCTTATTAAAATGATAGTAGAGGAAGGGTAATAACTAACAACTTTTAAGAGATCTGGTAATAAGGTGTTGGTACAAGATGAAGAGGAACTTTCTTAGATACACTAAGCCCAAAAATTTCACTCATGTCCAAGTCCTCAGGCGCTGCACTGTCATCAGGCAATTTCCAGTCAAACCAATACAAAAGATTGGCAATGATATATTCAGTACTTGCAACACCAAATGCCAATCCAGGGCATCCCCTTCTCCCACAACCAAACACAACCAATTCGATGTCATGACCTTTGATATCAACACTACTACTCTTAAACCTCTCCGGATAAACTCCTCGGGTTTTTCCCATAAACTCGGGTCCCTTTGGATCGCCCACGCGTTGATGAACACCCTAGTGTTTGCCGGGACATGGTAGCCTCCTATCTCGACGCTTTTGGATGTTTCACGAGGAAGTAGAAGAGGAAGCGAAGGATGCAGCCTTAGATTTTCCTTGATCACGAATTTTAAGTACTCCATTTGATTGATATCGTCCACATCGATCTTCGGCTTGTTTCCCACCACTCTTCTGACCTCTTCTTGGGCTTTCTTCATCACTCGTGGATTCCTAATCAGCTCTGCCATTAACCACTCCAATCCCGTCGAAGTAGTATCACTTCCACCCACAAACATGTCCTACAAATATTGCAAATACACGATTTTTATCAAGTGGTGAGAGGAAACAACTAGCATCATGAGAAATTTATCGACATAAAAAGAAAAAGAACAAAGTACAAGAGAACGAGAGAGATAATATATATTACCAGTAAGATTGCTTTGATGTGTTCTCGAGTCAGATTGTTTTCATCCTTTTGAACTTGGAGGAGAATATTGACGAAGTCTGATTTTATCTCAGATAAACATCCAACATTTTCCATTGCAGTCTTGTGTTCTTCGATCACCTGATCTAAAAAAGTGTCTAATGCTCTCGAACTTGATTTCAACCGACCGATCAAGCCCGTAAAAACGTCGATCCATCTCAAATTAGGAAAGTAATCTCCCACACTAAAGGCCATGAAATCCACCATCACTCTCCTCGAAAGCTCGCCGAACATGCTGCGACCATTTTCTTCCTCAAATCTCTGCCCAAGAATACATCTCGACACTATGTTGTTAGAGGCCGATATCAGAATCTCGCTGAGATTTACCGAAACCCCGGAATCACCATCACAAGCTCTGCGGATTCTATCGATCAAGAGTGTTAGCTCTTCATCCCTCACGAACTGAAACATTTGCACTCTTTTGATGCTCAGAAGCTCAAGAACACTGATTTTCCGAGCATGCCTCCAATACTCACCATAAGAAGAATAAGCCACATCTTTGCCTCCATAAAGAACAATATCAGCAGCCGTGGTTTTAGGCCGGTTCGAGAAAGCGACGTCGTGGTTTTTAATGATTTCTCTTACCATGTCTAGGGAAGAGATAACAAGAGTTGGAACACGGCCCAATTGCAAGAGCATTAGAGGGCCATACTTGTCGGAGAGTGCTCGGAAAGATCGGTGCGGGTGAGTACCGAGCTGGTGAAGGTTTCCGATTATCGGTAAGCTTGGCGGCGATGGCAGCGGCTTGGTTTTGCCACTTGATTTGGAGCAAAAGAAGAAGAGAAAAACAGAGGTGATGAGGAAAAGAGAGACAAGAACCGGATGCGAAATTGGTAAGATAATCATCTCCATTGTTGGTTCCTTACGTTGGGAAATTGTGAATTCTGTTTCTAATTTGCAGCTGAAAAGAGGACCTATCCCTAGTAAAACTTGTTTTGGAATTTAAAATTTTAAATTAGAGTAAGTTGACTTTAAAAAAATTAATTATAATTATTTTTATTTTTTAAAAAAAATAATAAATTAAAAAATATATTTTAATTAGATTTAAATCTGTAAATCAAATAATTAGTCAAAAGGAGACATCAAATCCGCTAGAATTTTATGACACGATATTTTGATATTGTTTGCTAAATATTTTATTGTACAGCTCAATAATGATATGCTGTCGTACAGTTGTCTCATATGTGCAAATTGTCATTTGTCGTAGGGTAATTGGTCGCTTTGGCGGTTATGATGCTGTTGTTGTTGTTTGTTTCTTTTTTTCTTGTTTTTTCTTTTTCTTTTTTTTAAGAAGATAAAACAATAAAACTAAGAAAATTCCAATTTCATGGATAGAGATAGAAAACGGAGGGCTTCATATTTATGAGGGGAATTATACAATGGGGTGTTTTTATACCCCATTGGTAGTGTTAAAAAATTTTGTCCATCCAATCATTTTTGGATGATCAAGACTAAAAAGATATACTAAAAAAACATACAACTTATTATACATGATTTCATTCTACAAAACATTTCCAAAAAAAAAAAAAAAAAAAAAGAAAGAAAGAAAAAAGAAAAAACCCTCAAAACTCCCCATTGGAGAAGAAGAAGGATTCCGATGGAGAGAGAGGCACCGACAAGTCGGCACCCCCCTCCCATGACGTTCGGGCAGGCGACTCAAACCCCCCACCCCGACGACTCAAACCGAACCCCCGCCCACGACATCCGGCGATGGCGAATCGCTCCTGGCGCACCCCCCCCTGTAACGACCCGCCTTACGTAGGCCGCTACCGTACTTATCTTACATAAAAACTGACACTTACTTGACTAGCGGAAAAATACGGAATATATTTTTTTTTTCTTTTTGTTGCAATTATAAAGGTAACTCGACCATATAATATCTTATAACCATATATAAACATATTTGTTTGAGTATTTAAGTATTAAACTTAGTTTAGAATACAACTAATTAAACTTAGTAATAAGGAAATATATTTGACACAAAACGCGTAGCGGTCTCCATCCCATAGTTTCACAGTTAGCCCTGCCATGCCCCACCATCTTGTATCAAGTATTGCTCATAGGGAGCTTACCTACAGCATAAACGTAAGTTGTGAGCTTTCGCTCAGCAAGTACAACTATTAACCCGCAAAAACAATTTAACTTAATCAATGCATGAATCAATTATGCTTTCTTATTCTTTCTTAACTTAACATACTATGGGCCCTTAACTTAAGTGTACGTACCGTGGCGCGCTGCCATGGAATGGTTGGGGCGGCCAGCCCTGTCCAACTCATTACCATGAACCAACCCTGACCTAGTGCAGGTCGATACAACACTATTTAAAACTGCTTAATTTCTTACTTGAACTTAATCTTACTCTTATCATGTACATTATCATTAGTGAACATGCTTCATGATGTCACAATAATACAACATAATCATATGCATCACATACATAAGTGCATGAATTTAAAAACATGCAATCAATAAAAATAATTAGCTTATGCTGTAGGCGGAGTTGTACTTACAGGTTATACTAGCGCTAGGGTTTGTTGCTCCAACGAATTGCAACAACAGGTTACTTGCCTGTTTCCAAAAAGGACGTAAGAATCATTCTATCTTACCATAGTTTTATTATATTCAATGTTGGTATCCTAACCAACATTTAACATTTACCCTAGTTATATGTCCCCTACTAGCATGGTATCCTATTAGGTTACTAGATGTAACCTTAGGGCACCTATCCTAAAAAAAACAATCAATCCGTATTATGTTTGATTACTTAAAACAAATCTTGGTTAGTTATAATATCATTTTAGGTTACTGTTAGTAACCCTGGGTATAAGCCCAAACATAATTAGGTTACTATCCTAAAACCCATTAGTAGTATCCAATTTGGTTATCCTAAGTAACCTTGGTTTTCAAAACCTAGCATATAAAATTAGTAACCTATTTGGTTACTATAAGTATACTTTCAATATACTTAGTTCAATAATAATTTTTAGTAATATAATTGATTATTATATGTCTCACCATAGTTAACCAATTTCTTAATTTACTTAACATACTTTAAAACCTTTTTAAACCATTTTTTTATAAAACTGAAACTGATTATTTTGTAAAGATAGTAAAACCGTAACGTTTTGAAAATCGTTCATAGAAAACAGTTCAAAAATTTCAGTTAGCAGTGCATGTACAAGAATTTGTTGCTCATGCACTGTTTTGAAAATCCTGTGCAGGATTGCCTATTTCCTGCTCAGTTTGGAGATTCAGTTTTATTTTAAAATCTACTTTGAATTTGAAAAAGTTTTCTTCATGAAAGTTGTAGATCTCCTAAAGTCCTGCAACTTTCGTTTTTTTCACAAAACCTAATTTTTCCCTTAACCTGTTCATTTTCCTCATTGAAAAATCCTGGCCGTGCATAGGGTCTGGGACTGGCCAGGCTCGGGTTTTCACTAAAATGGAAGCCTTTGGAGCTTATTTTCAAATTCTGTCCATGTTACCCCCTAGGATTTTTAATTTTCTACAACTTTGTAGTTTTAACATTTCCAAAATCTGCCTCTAAGGGCTTCAAAATTTTGTTTTAAAATTACTGCCCAGTTTGGTCCGAAAATTGGCAGTTTGTTTCTTAATCGTTTGATACGCGAAATAACGCACACCCTACCTCAAACGGTCGCAACCGTGAGCTTACATCATACATGCAGCGTTTTACGCAAAATTTCCATTAACATACACTTGTTCAACCATTTTACCAAATAGTTCAATTTTTACCAATTTATGGTTTTAAGTTGATTTTTCTCATTCTAATTCAACATACAACCAAATTAAACATAACATAAGCATATCATAATCTTTCCTAGACATGTGGGGACATATAATCAGCAACTACTAAACATATACATACAAGCACATAATTTAAAGCATAGCTTCAAAATATAAGCCAAAACCTACATTTAGCATACCAAAACTTAGATCTAGCTCACCCTAAACCAAATCAAGCACATACTAATTTAAACTAAGCCATTGAATGAAAAATAATTGAGCTTAAGCTCATACATACCCAGCTGAAAAATACATCCAAATCATTGAATAAAAACTCAAATTAAAAGCTAAGGGTTTGAATAGATTTACCTTAAACTTAGAAGTGGATTCAAGCTTGGTTTTCAATTTTTTTCTCCTTGATTTTCACTCAAAAAAATTCTGACCACTCCACTCTTTTTCTCACTCTTGATGGTCGGTTTTTCTTGGAAGAGAAGAGAGCAAGAAGATGAACTAAGGAGTGATGTGTCCTAATGACTCAAAACCAAAATTTACCACACAATAAAAGGCCAAAATTTAATTTTTTATTACCTAGAATTATCCTTATTGGTTAAGAAGCATTTAAGACATCAAGTAGCAACATATGTGCCCCCCCCCCCCCCCCCCCCCCCTACAGCCAAGAGGTGGCCGGCCACATAACAAGGCTTGTTGGCCAAATTAGATCCAATTAATAATGCTAATACTTTCTAAAATTTTCAAAAAATTCAATTAATTCCAAATTAATCATTACAAGGTTAGGTGTCCCTTAACAAGGTTTCATTTGGTTTTCCTCCCTTAATGCAGTCCATAATCATACTAATAAGGATTTTACAAATACTATTTTCACTAATAGCAGTACTGTTTTACTATATTGCAGTCCAGAATTTATCTACACTTAACCGAACTGCGTAAAAATTTCTCTTAGAACTAAAAACTACTTGGTTCTTATTACTCTAAATATTGTGCTTGATTTTTCTACAATAATCCCATACCTAATTTGGCTCCGCTATCCGTAATAATAATTTTTCACAGTATAATTTTATACTGTTAAAAAACTGCAATATTGACTCAAACATATCGTAGATTATTCTGATCAAACTTTGACCAGAATAAAATCGTACATAAATCATAATTCTGATAAATCAGATCAAGCATTTCATATTAACATGCATAATACAAACTTTTGATTCCTAAAAAAAAGAAATCATAAATTTGTAAAAAGGTTGGTTATTACACCCCCCCCCCCCCCCAAACATGATGCGGATCTGGCTCGTAGGGGGACACGCAGTCATCATTGCCGCGGGAGCGTTGGGTCGCAGTCTGGGGGGTCTGGGTCGCTGTCAGGGACAGGAGGGAGATTAGACCAAGACCATCGGAGTTCCTCCGCAAGGCCATCGAAGTTGGCTTTTTTTTTTTTTTTTTTTTTTTTTTTGATTGTGTGTGGTAGGTTTTGTGTGAGCTGAGTTAATTACTGGAAATACAACATCAAGAAGTTATTTATCATCAACAAATAAAAAGCCTCAAAGTCCACTTAACAGCCTTGTAAAAATTTAGATCAGCAAATGCCAACACAAGAAACCTCTTGCCGTTTGTTGTAACAATCCCTTTAGCGATGACATATATATATCGTTGTTAAATAGTCTAACGACCATAAAAGTTGTAGTCTCCCATTAAACCTGTAATTCAAACTTTTTTTAAAGTTAGCATTTTATTTATTTATTGTTTTCAACATAAAATTTTGAGAGAAATCGTCTAAATAGCTAAATTTTTTTTCTTCATATATTGATTAGCATGATACAAATTCTCCTCTCTATATCAACATAACACATATTTTAATTTAATTTTCTATCATATTGATCTAGTATGAAGTTTTGTGTCATGTTCGTGCATTGAACTTTAAATTTGATGTCATTTGGGTTCTTTCTTCAAAATTTGAATAGTTTGTTTTAAATTTATAATCAAATCTATGAACCAAAATGGGATATTATTGACAACATATTATCTGTTAAAAGTACCTTTTAGCAAGAACAGTGCACCCCTATGGCACCTTGATTACCATTTACATTTAGGAATGAGCAATCGAATAAAAGGTAGCATTTTTCACACAAATTAGTGTTACACATACAATCTCACGAGGCAATTCAACCATAAGGGTCTTCAGGAAGAGGGAACTAGTAAACTGGTAGCATTTTCATATTGTCACGAAAAATAAAGTCCCTAAAGTTTATCATAATATTTTTTTTATATATAATAAAAAGCTAAAAGGTGTAGAAATTGTTATTAATAAGTTTCCACTGTGATTGCTTTTAGGTCTTCCAGAGTGAGATCAAGGCCGAGCATGACATCCTTTTGGACGAAAATGCTTCAACAGTAAACGACTATTGAGCTTTCTATATATATAGTTATAGATAAGACTATTAAGTGAACTAGCAGAAGCCTAAGAAAAAGAAAGAAGAGATAAATTAAATAAAAATAAAAGTAAAAGGGTACGTAGAAAAAAAGGATTGATAAAAATTAAAAAGAATAGATGTAATATGATAAATATTTCTAAAATCGGTTGATTCATCAAGAATGTTGGATAATATGACCTATTGATTTACTCAAAATGCTAATAAAATAGGTATCAATTATTCATTTATTCATAAGAATACTGAGAGAATCGATATTGATGAAATAATAATAGTAAATTCTCTAATGTGTCACTCATAAAAATCTATCCCTTCACATATGATTGGACTAATATATTCATAAGTTAAACTAATAATTTTTTTTTTTTTGAAAAACTATATTATTCTGAAAATTAAAAACAAAAACAAGAAACTAACCTGTATTTGATCTAAGAATTAAGCCAAAATCAAATTTGACTTTCCTAATTAATCAAATAATTGCACAAGTAAAATTGCTTAATTTGAAGTTTGCTAATTAATGATCTTGAAGTACTCAAGAATGTAATTTAATTTCCCTCAAGAGTAACAGTTGTCTTAGCTTCAATCTAAAGAGACGATTTAATGTCACGCGATTTCTTCCCAAAATGAACTACATCACCTTTATTATTATAAACAATTATTATTATTTTAAAAAATATTATATTACATTTCTCGTTATATATGTTATAGAAAAAAACCTATATATATACTTATATATTATATATATATAAGCATGTGCATACGTACACATGATCCAAAATGTATCACTGTTAGTTTAGTGGTCGATTTTAAGTGACAGAAAGCAGCTGGAACACGTAATGTGCATATAATTCTTGACCTTATAAAGATATGATAACAGATTGTCAGAGAAAATATATATTTATATATGTATGATATCAGGTGAGATGAACTTAGTAAGTCTTAATATTGGGCTTGATTGCATATAAAATAGATCTAAGCACTATTGCCGTGGATTACGCTTGCATTTTTAACATATTAAAAGGTTAGCGTAATGCTTGGAAGTTGGAACCACCATTTTTCAATCCTATTGGGAATTGAACGGTAGATATTGATGCAAGGCTAAGCACATATATATATATATATATATATGTATATAAATAGAGAGGTAGGAAAATCATAACCGCAATTGCAGATTCAAAGTTATCGAATTTGGGCATTGATATTTTGTCGAAATGAAATGACCTTATTTCTTACTCTCTTTTTTTTTCCTTTAACTTTAATGAGTGACATTTTAAATATAATATTATTTTATTAGCATATATATTTTTTATTTTACGTCATGTAATTTTTCCTTAACTAGACGGGGCAAAATTCTAGAGCAAGTACAAATATTAATAGCATAACAAAAAAAATGCATTCCTCTTTATTAATTCATTGGATTGGGATAATTATGAACACATATATATACATAACTAGTATCAGTTGTAAGCCGACAACCTCTAAATTTTTTTTTTTTTTTTTTGGGTAATTCACAACAGTCTTGTTTTAATAACTAATACATAGGGATCAAATTTTTGTTTCCGATATTGTGGTTTGGAGGAACACATAATTAATATAGGTCATAACACCTCTATATAGAGAATGAAAATTTTAAACGCTTACAAATGAAATACGAAATGACTTGTGGGACCGGTGACAGTACTTATGGTTAAAAGGTTGTCATTTCGGCCAAACAAAATTTCAAAAGAGATATCTTGACAATATGGATTTATGAAAGGGCTACCAATTATCACCTATTCTACACTTGCTTAATATTGAGATAGAAAGTTATCCCTTTCGCCATATCCAATTTGTGATATGGGTACATATATATCAGGAACTAACCTACCGTTAATTACCAAAAAAAAAAAAAAAGGAAGTATAGTATATTAAGCTACAATCTGATGTTCCAAGTACCTGATTTGAAGCAAATGAAGAAGAGAAAAACAAAGGTGATGAGGAAAAGAGAGATAAGAACCGGATGCGAAATTGGTAAAAGAATCATCTCCATTTTTGGTTCCTTACGTTGAGAAATTGTGAATTATGTTTCTAATTTGCAGCTAAAAAGAGGACATCTTCCTAGTAAAACTTACCTTCCAATTGGATCGTCGATTGGAATTGAAAATTTTAAATTAGAATTGATTGACTTTTTAAAAATTAGTTATAATTTTTATTAATATTTTGAAAAAAAATAAAAAATCAGTCTAAAAAATATAATTTAATTAAATTTAAACATATAAATCAAATAAAAGATTTTAATTAGAAAGGAGATATTAAATCAGCTAGATTTTTATGGCATGATATTTTGTTTTGGTTTGCTAGATATTTTATTGTATAGGTCAATGATGATAGGCTGTCAACGAGTTGTGTCATATGTGCAAATTATCATTTGTCTTATGTGGATTTTGGTTGGTTTCATTATCGGAAAATATAAGAGTAAAAAAATGTGCAAAATCAATTTAATAGGAAGAGTTTCTAATGTGACGACCGTATAATTATATAAATATTAAAGAAGTACAATCCTAGGCCTGTCGTTTTGCCATTTTTAAAGTTTTTTTTTTTTTTTTTTTGGTGGTAGAAAAGCATTCTGCCATTTTAGATATTACAGATCGGGATTTTGCACTTAAATAATTTGTTGATCTAAGTACTCATGGTTGTTGATGTCGTGATCTGCTCCGACCACAGAGTCCTATTTTCGATGATAATCCGGCCAAGTGGAGGTAGAATTACCCATTCACCCGGACCAAACGCTAGTGACCCGACTTGATCCGACCAGAGGCCCCTTCTCGGATGACATGGCTACCCGATCAGATTTTTTACCACCTCATCGAGGTGTACCGTGTACCCGGGCTGGATCATACTCGGAGACGACTTTGTTTCTCCGAATACCCTGCCTTGGGGAATGATACCCGTAACCGGTAGAGGTCCCTCGGGATTACAGTCCACCTACTACCTAACATCTGACACAAGTCCTATCACTGTGCACATCAACAGTCGACTTCCTCCACCTACTACTGCACAATGTCACGTCGCCACCCGCCACCACCTGCCCTGACTGGGGCTACCCCTGCTGGCGTTGGTGGCAGGCCACCCTACTGTCCCATGTACCGGGTCGGGGACACGTGGCATCAGTCCATTGGATCAATAGCACCTACAAGCCTAAGGCCTACTCGCCAACCGGGAGCTTTAGATAGCCGACCCGGCTGGGTCACCCGAGTGCCCGGAACCGCGAGAAGTGTCTATAAATAAAGGACGAACCCACAAATTCAGGTATGATCATTTTTTTCATGCCAAAGCTCTGCATCTCCCCTTGCTCATCAGTACCCTTGCTGACTTAGACTTCAGAGTGCCCACGGCAGACACCACACCGGTGTCCCAATCACTTCGAGGTGCTTCCCCTTTTACAGGTGATCGACGACAGAGTGATCGGCCGGACCTATCGGACCACCCGATCACATTGGGTGTCGCTGCCGGAGGTTTTTTCGGCATCAACAATGTCAATTGGTCGCTTTTGTGGTTATGATTTATTGTTGTTGTTTCTTTTTTTCCTTTTTAATTTTAATGAGAAAAAACAATAAAACTAAGAAAATTCCAATTTCAGGGATAGAGATAAAAATAAAAAGGAGGGCTTCATATTTATGAGGGGATCTCTATAATGAGGTAAAATATTTTTACCCATTGATAGTATAAAAAAATTTTGACCAAGCAATATTTTTGGACGATCAAGATTAAAAAGATACACTAATAAAACATACAACCTGTTATACTTGATTTCATTTCACAAAACCTTTCAAAAAGGAAAAAAAAAAACTCAAAACTCTCCATTGGAGAAGAAGAAGGATTCCGATGGAGAGAGAGGTGTCGGCGAGTCGGGCCCCCCTCCCACGACGTTCGGTGAAACCCCACCCCCCCCCCCCCCCCAACAAAATACACACACAATATGATGCGGATCTGACTCGTGGAGGGTCGTAAGGTTGTCGTCGCCGTCCGGGGTGTCACGCCCCGACTTACACCATCTACGTAGGGGAACGACTACGTAGACGTGGGCCGGGTCGTCACCTTACTTACTTACTTAACTTAATTCTTAAAAAGTTTTAAGCTTGCTGAAAATTCCATAGTAAAATTTTTTTTTTTTTTATTCTTTAAAGCTTTATTTTTAAGAAACTCAATCTTAAACTTGACTTATCCTCATGCATACTTATAGGTACTTACTCGAGTACCGAGCTTTCACACCTCATTGGAAAGCTATCTTATCATAATCAAATCGTGGACCAAACCCGACCTAGTGCAGGTTGGTATAACACGAGGCAACTTGTTGCCATATTTGAAACTTTTCTGAAAACATACAATTACTTCCTTAAAAACATAATCAAAACACATTTTACAAACGTATTTTACAGAAACGTATTTTTCAAAACTCGCGGCGGTGTCCATTCCACATTTCACAGTCCGCAGCACCAACTCTCCACAGTATTGCATCAAATACTGCCGTTAGGTTGCTTACCTACAGCATGAACGTAAGTAATGAGCTAATTGCCCAGTAAGTACAATATTTAATCCACAAAAACATTTTGCATACAAGAATACGTGAACCGATTATGTTTTCTTATAAACCAATTATGCTTTCATTAACTTGGTTCTATTATCTAACATATCATGTCATATGTGCACGTACCGTGGTACATAGTCATAGAGTGGTTGGAGGCGGCCAGTCCAAACCAAGTCAAACCATGAAACTAATCGTTTACACAGAGTGATTGGGGCAGCCAGTCCAATCCAATTCAAACCATAGACTAAAACCATTTAAACCTGCCCTCGTGGCAAGTCGGTACGACACAATAACATTAACTTATCTTATTTATCTCGTGACTTAACTTATTCTTACCGTGTGATTTAATATTTGTGAACATGCTTCATGATGTCACGTATCAAAACATACTTTATAAAACAATCTCAATCATAACTTAAAACTTTCTAGCATAATGTATCATAACATAATACCTCGTAACATAACACACCATAACATAACATACCTACCATAACCTAACTTACCGTAACATAACATCATAACATATACTACCATAACATAACATATCATGACATAACCTCATAGCATAACTTATTATAACATAACTTATCGTAACATAACCTTCATAACATAACTTATCGTAACATAACTTCATAACATAACTTATCGTAACATAACATCATAACATATCCTACCATAACATAACATATCATAGGTAAATCATGTAAATCAATACATGATTTCTTAAAAACATATCATGCAACAAAAACGTTTTGTCCATGCTGTAGGTGGAGTTGTACTTACCTCTCTCGTTATGTCCTACTTAGTGCTGCTTCTCCTCTGGGTACAGCTGCAGGTTTCCTCCTGCTTGTTGAAGGACATAGGTAAGTGTCTAATTAGTATTGTGGAATGTTGGTGATCTAACCAACATGCCTACATAATCCTAGTTGTAAGACCTCGGTACTAGATATCTTACTGGGTTACAAATAGTAACCCTATATCTTAGCCCAGTTTATTAATCTTGGTATCCTTTAGGGTTATCTTGATTAACCCTTAAGGTTATTTGTAGTCAAACTCTTGGTTAACCAAAGTCAACATTTGATCAACTAATGGTCAACCCTTGGTTAATAATGGTCAACCTTTTAGGGTCAACCTTGGGCTTTGGGCTAAGCCCAGTAACTCGGGTACTATTCCCGGTTACGGTCCGTAATCGGCTTGTTTACAATTTTATCTCAAAAATTCTATTTTTCCTTACTTGGAAAAATTTAGGGAAATTAATCCAAAAACTTCTTTCTTAACTTATAAAAATCCTTTACTTAAATCGTAAAAATCCAAACTCTTGGATTAGTGCTTTATAAAATCATTTGAGGTTGAAAACTGCCCTTGGAACAGTTTTCTATAATCAAAACAATAGTTTGTAGTAGAAAAATAGTTTTCTAGAGACATTTGTAAAGCTAGTGGTGCAGGAATTTTCGGATTCCCTGCGCACCCTTCGAAAAACGACCACAGTTTAAAAATCGGTTCGTAATCTGAAAAAGTTTTCTTCACGAAAGTTGTAGCTTTCGAAAAATGCTAAAACTTTCGTGTTTTGCAAAAATTCCAATTCGGCCTAGATTCGTCCCAGTTTTTGTATGAAACTGGCTGACCCCGAAAAACTGAGTGAAAACTGGGTCTGGGGATCAGCCACGGATTTTGGGGTAAACGGAGGCCATTGGGGCCTTATTTTGAGAAACGGCTCACCTTGCCCCCTAGGAAAAACCCTTCCGAACAACTTTCATGTTTTAAGTTTCTCCAAATTCGGCCTCTAAGGGCCTCAAATTTCACTTTTCCCGAAACTGGTCAGTTTTACCCGAAAATGGCTGTTTTCGGTTTTAAGTTCGTTTTACGTCCTATTACGCGCACTCTACCTCAACCGCTTGCAGCGGGAGCTTAAGATCAAACATGCAGCGCTTTCTAACGTAAAACATACATTCATACATCATTTAAACATCTTGGGATATCTCACAAACACTTAGTGAGCATAAACCCTTAGCATGAAATTCTAGAGCATAAAATCATGCAACTAAACCTATTGCATGCAAATAAAATAGTGAGCTTATGCTCTTACAAATCAAGCTTGAAATACATTTAAATTTCCCAAATGAAATTTAAATAAAACACTTAGGGTTAGAGGAATTTACCTCTAGGGTTTGGAAGTTGGTTTACTAGCTTGAATTCCAAACTTCCTTACTCCTCCCTTTTGGCTGCCAACAAGTCCGGATTTCCCCTCCAAATGGGGTTCCAATTTTCAGCCATGCACATACAAACATACACATAAATATCCCATCTAACTTGCATGGAAAAAAGTTAGGGTTTGAGGGAGTTTTACCTTAGCTAACCCTAGGGATGGGTTAGGGTATGCAAACCGAAATCTCCCTCCCTTTTGGCTCTCCAAACACTCCGCTCTAGCTCCCCAAATGGCACCAAAATTTTTCACCCCTTTCTTCCTCACCCCTGCACGGCCACTGCCCAGAAATTGGGTCCAAAATTTCCAGATTTGCCCTTGGTTTCTAGCTTGAAACCGAACATGCACACTAACTAGCCTCCCTTGGCTTTTTCCAACTTTTTTTCTCTTGGTTCTCTCTTGGTTTCTCTCCTCCTCTCTCTCTCGGATTTTTCTGCAGAAAAATGGCAAGAGTTTGGCCAAATTTTCTGATTTAAATGATTAAATGCCACCCCTATTTATAGGCAAATGCAAACTTTCCAAAAATTACATTTTAGTTCCTAAATTTTGAGAAAATCATGCAATTGGCATGCTAGGTGTCAAGATGGCCGGCTGTCAACTTGGAGAGCAAGGCAAGATGACCTCATCTTGGTGACATCACATGCTTACATCACCCAATTTCTAAAATTTGCACTTTGGCCCCAAAAGTTTAATTTCTTGCATTTATGCCCTCTAGGTGTTGGCCGGTCATTGGCTGCCTTGGAGCCCAAGTTTTGCTTACCTCATCATGATGACATCATCTTGATGACATCATGTGCTTACATCATGCTTACATCACTAATTTCTAAAAATTACACTTTTGCCCCAAAAGGCAAAATTCTTACAAAAATGCCCCCTAGGTGGCCGGTTGCTTTCTTGGTGAACAAGCCAAGCTTATCTCATCATGATGACATCATAATGATGACATCATGTGCTTACATCATCAATTTTCCAAAATTTACACTTTTACCCCAAAAGTGAAAATTTTGACATTTTTGCCCCTGCATGTGACCGGCCCCAATGGGTTACTTGGTGACCAAGTTTTCCATATTTTCACGACCTTTTGCCCTTGACCTTAACTAGGTGTGCTTGATTTTCTAGGGTGGTTTTAAAGCCTATTTGAGCTATCTCGCCCATACTGACATATTTTACAGTATTTTCTCGTACTGCATCATACAATACTGCCAAGTCAATCCGTTGACCACTCTTGGTCAAACTTTGACTTTCTTGGTCAAATTTGACTTTTTCGGTCAAACTTTGACTTTTTTGAAATTACGTCCTTTTTCGTCCTTTTTGACTTGAAAGAGCGTTTTCTAACCTTAAAAACCTATTTTGAGTCAACTGATCCAAAAGAATTCACATAATCAAACAAAAGCTCTTACTTGAACTTTTTCATAAATACCTTCATGGCATAGAATCTAATTTCTTAAGAAGAAATTAGTGACATGAAAAATATAGGTATTACATGGGGAAGAGGGGGGGGGGGGTTGCTGTTGGGGATGGGAGGCAGATCCGACCAAGACCATTGGAGTTCCCCCCAAGGCCATCCAAGTTGGCTTTTTTTTTTTTTTTTTTTTTTTTTGACATGGAAATTTGATTATATGTGGTAGGGTTTATTTTAGCATGGTGTACCTTATCAATCTACCCGTTCACATCAATTGGATCTTAACCCATCAACATTTTTTATTCCATTATAGAATTTCCCTATTTATGATGAGATCAGGAGTTTTTAGGGAGGCACCCCGTCTCTGATTGCTGCTATTCATGCTAATCTTTTTTTTTTTTTAAGGAAAAAAATTTGTTCCAAGTGATTTGTTGTGGACATATAGTAGTTCTAATAATTGTTCTTATTAGCAAGTTATTGAATGTAAATTTTTTCCCCTTAGTGCGTAGAATTCTCTTTTTTATAGTAGAGCAGGGGATTTTTTTTTTTTTAAATTTCTTTAGTTCAATGATTTCACATGGGTTAGTAAAAGTCTACTCTTCTTTATTTTATTTTATTTTTATTATATCGTTCTTGGATGGTTGGCGTGGTCTATCATATCATTTTTTTTTCTTTGTTTTTTGTTTTTGTTTTCCTTTTTTGTTTTTTGTTTTTTGTTTTTTTTGTTTTGGCTAAAATGGTCTATCATGTCATTTGTTTCTTTTTGTTTGCGTATCGTGAAAGCTATCTGTCTAATTCTTAATTACTATTGTATTTTCGAGAGAGGATAACAGATATTAAAAGCAGATAAATAATACATCCCAATTATTTACACATACTATCTTCGTGATCCTAAATCAAATCCTCAAGTAAATAGCGGGCTATATAAATTTATGGCGCACTGAGGATGCCTATCCTGTTTTACCATTATTTTGTACTATAACAGTAAAAGAATGATGCATGCCTTGTTATTATTAGATAGTAATCACTTAATGTGGTACAGAAATAAACATTTCTTGTGCTTCTTCTGTTGATATGTTTTTGGAACTTATATATCTTGGAGAATGTCAGGGCTCAATCAAGTATCATTGAGATTTTTCAGGAAAATCCTGAAGATATGGATGGTCTAATTCGTGTTTAATTGGTTATTATCCTTGACATTTTAGCCTTTTTTTCTAGTGTTAGGTGATAAATTTCAAAGTCCTAGATACAGTAGTATTTACTTACCCTCTGTACTGAAACACTAGTGATTGGTTCTTTCATTTGATTCAGTTTTGTGTTCAAGAAGGATTACTTGATAAGAATTTGCCATATAAAATAAAGAATTTTCAGTTTAATGATTTTTAATCTTGATACGAAATTTAATGTCGCAAATTAAATGTTTCTTGATTTAATTTAAAATAATTAAATCAGAAAATATATTATTTAATAAAAAAAATTGCTATCAGTTGATAAAAAGGATTGATAAAAATTAAAAAAAATAGATGTAATATGATAAATATTTCCAAAATCACTTGATTCATCTAGAATGTTGAATAATATAACCGGCCTATTGATTTACTCAAAATGTTAAGAAAATACGTTTCAATCATTCGTTGGTTTATAAGAATACTGAGAGAATCGATATTGATGAAATAAGAATAGTAAACTCTTTAATATCACTCAGAAAAATATATCCCTTTCCATATGATTGGACTAATATATTCATAAGGTAAACTATAAAATTTTTTTTTTGAAAAACTATATTATTCTGAAAATAAAAAACAAAAACAAGAAGCTAACCTGTATTTGATCTAAGAATTAAGCCAAAATCGAATTTGACTTTCCCAATTAATCAATAATTACACAAGTAAAATTTCTTAATTTGAAATTTGCTAATTAATAATGATCTTGAAGTATTCAAGAATGTAATTTAATTTCCTTCTAGAGCAACAGCTGTCTTAGCTTCAATCTCAAGATAAGATTTAATGTCACGTGATTTCTTCCCAAATGAACTACATCACGTTTATTATTATAAACAATTATTATTATTTAAAAAAAATATTATATTACATTTCTCGTTTTATATGTTATAGAGAAAAGACCTATATATTTACATATATATATATATATATACATATGTATATAAGCATGTGCATACGTACAGATGAGCCAATAACGTATCACTGTTAGTTTAGTGATCAATTTTAAGGGGCAGAAAGCGGCTGGAACACGTAATGTGCATGTAATTCTTCACTTAAAGATATGATATCAGATTGTCAAAGAAAATATATATTTATATTTCGTTTGGCGTTTAAGTTTAAATCTAACTAAATTGTATTTTTTAACTCAGTTTTTGTCTTTTTCTGAAAAAATAACAAAATTTGTTACAATTTTTTAAAAAATAAACCAATTTCAACTTTAAAATTTTATCTCCAATCAATGAATCAAACCTAAACTTATATATGCATGATATCAGTTAAGGTGAACTTAATAAGTTTTAATATTGGGCTTGATTGCATATAAAATAGATTTTAGGGTTTGTTTGGTGAATGAGTTTAAGTTGGAAATTTTAAGTTTCAATAGTAATTTTTGTTGATTTTTTCAGAAAAGACAAAAACTTTTTCAAAAAAAGACAAAAAAAAAATACAGTTTTAACTTGAGTTAAACTTGTCATCCAAACAAGCCCTTAGCACTATTGCAGTGGTTTACGCTTGCATTTTTAACATATTAAAAGGTTAGCGTAATGCTTGGAACCACCAATTTTCAATCCTATTGGGAATTGAACGGTAGATATTGATGCAAGGCTAAGCATATATATATATATATATATATATATATATATAGAGAGGTAGGAAAATCATAACCGTAATTGAAGACCCAAAGTTATAGAATTTGGGCATTGGTTTTTTGTCGAAATGAAATGATCTTATTCGTTACTTTTTTTTTTCTTCAACTTTAATGAATGACATTTTAAATATAGCATTCCTTTATTAGCATATATATATTTTATTTTTCGCCATGTAATTTTTCCTTAGCTAGACGTGGTAGAATTCTGGAGCAAGTAAAAATATTAATAGCATAACAAAAACACATTCCTTGTCATAAATTCGTTGGATTGGGATAATTATGGACATATATATATATAACTGGTATTGGTTGTGAGCCGACAATCTCTGAATTTATTTATTTATTTTTTTGGGTAATCCACAACAATCTTGTTATAATAACTATTACATAGGGATCAAATTTTTATTTTCGATGTTGTGGTTTGGAGGGACACGTAATTATTAAAGGTCATAACACCTCTATATAGAGAAGGAAAATTATTAATCTCACAAATAAAATACGAAATGAATCGTGGGACGGATGACAGTACTTATGGTTAAAAGGTTGCCATTTCGGCCAAACAAAATTTCAGAAGAGATATCTTGACAATATGGATTTATGAAAGAGCTACCAATTATCACCTATGCTACACTTGCTTAATATTTGAGATAGAAATTTATCCCTTTCGCCATATCCAATTTGTGATATGGGTACATATATATCAGGAACTAACCTATAACTCTTATGACACCATGGTTATAAAATACTAGGCCTAAATTAATGGACTCGATTTGGTTAAGGAAACAATTCACTTTGATAATGATTATTAGTTAATTAATCTCAAGATACCATGGTTATTAAATTGTGTCTTTTGATATACCAAAGAGTGATACTCTAATAATTTACTGAAGAATATCATACTGTTATGTTGGAGATATAATACGTAAATGAAGAAAACTTCGTTCATAGATATAAAATATTCTATAACTCTTGAATAAGGAGTCAATGATAATATTCGATTGCAAATACGGTTTTTTTTTTTTCACTCATTTCCTTTTCTTTTTTTCTTATTTGGTTTGATCATATCCTGCTCATTCGAAACTCACTGAAAAGGCGGAGGCTCGCAAGCGAAAAATGAATCTAAATCCGAGATCGGTAGGAGGAGGCTCATTACAAGAATCGTCAGCGTCTTTACCTTTCGGAACAGGTACAATGATGATTTTTACTCCCGAGCATTTCGATTTGCCTTTATTTATTTATTTATTTTATTTTATTTTTTGGTTTTGTCTTAAAGCATTTTATTGAGTGGAGCCTTAATTTAAGAGAGAAATGTGAATGAGTGAGGTTTCGACATCTTGAGTTTGTTGAGTTTCATTCACGGTATTCTTGTTAGATTGTCTATTTTGGAAAGCAACTTTTTCGGGGGTTCAAGGGTGCTGGTTGGATTTTGTACGAGGTGTTCGGACCAATGTGCTTGTGTTATCACTTTATCGAAGTTTAAACTCTATTGGTGATTCATGAGAGCGGTTGGTTGCAAATTTTCCATTAAATCTGGAGTGATACTGTCCATTTTTAAGAATGTATTGAGTAAAATTTGAACATTATGCTCACGTTTCTTCTTGATAGCTTATCATGCCTGTCGCTCCTTTTTCCTTTGATGCTTGTTTCTTTGAACAGACTGATGGCAGTGTTCCGAATACGCTGGTTATAGCAAACTGTGAGGTGGTCAAATGTAACGACCCGCCTAGCATAGGCCGTTACCATACTTGCATACATATAGGCCCTTTGTAATAACTTAATTACATGAAAAACAGCAGAATTTTTTTTTATACTGTGCTAACTCACACATACTGTAACTAAAAGAATGATATACAAATATCAAATCATATACTTAGAAAGAACAAAACGCGTATCGGCATCTTTTCCCACATTTCACAGTTCGCCATGCCATGCTCCTCCATCTTGTATCAGCAACTGCTTGCAGGTTACTTACCTACAGCATAGATGTAAGACAGTGAGCTTTCACCCGGCAAGTACAACTAACTATACCGCGACAATTAAAGAAAAACATGACCTTGCATCATGTACATAACATACTCATTCGTAACATACTTAACTATACCGTTCGTATCCATTTATTATGTAGCATGACATACTCTTTCATAACTAATCTTAATTTCTGACTCATAACATGGCATAATCACCCGTACTCAAGATAACATACTCATCATACTTGACATAGCATAATTTCCATACATAATATCACACATCGTAACATATCATGTCACACTGAAATATAAAAGCACAATGTATGCATGGTCCGGTTATGCTCATATTATGCTTTTCTTATTCATTCTATCTTACTTTCTTAGCTTATCTTACTTATGGGCCCCTTACTTGAGTGTACGTACCTGGCGCGCAACTATGGACTTACTCTTGTCATAGTTCAACCCGACCTCGGATGGGGGGGCACGACACAGGCGACTTGTCGCCAGACAACTTGTTGCCTTCTTTCTTTCTTTTTTAATAAGTCATTCTTGACTTGTTATTCTTATTAGAATTAGTGAACATGCATCATGATGCCAACTAATCTTACTTCATAATCATACCACATGCTTCATATCTCAATCATCATAACATGACATATCATACATCATGAACGTACCTTGGCATAGCTTGCATCATAACTTGGCTTCACATAACCATAACTTGAACATATCATAAACACATCACTTCATACAATAAATCACACATATAACAACCAATCTAACATACCACATGGCATACAGTAAAGCATCGAATCACATAACATTGCAGCAATACGGCATACATCCCTAACATACATCTAACATACTTGACAGTATACATCACATACTTAGGCAAGTATCAACACAAAGCCTATGCTGTAGGCGGAGTTGTACTTACCTCTCTCACTATGTCCCACGTAATGCTGCTCCTCTTCCGAGTACAGCTGCAGGTTACTTTCTGTTCGATGAAGGACACAGTCTAGTTAAACTTGTGAAATGTTGGTGACCTAACCAACATGCTTACATGATCCTGGTTGTATGTCCCTTTGTGCATAAAATCTTACTTAGTTACACTTAGTAATCCTATGGTTATGAATTTGTTTCTTTAAAAGGTTACATTGGGTAACCTTATATGCTAAGCCCACAACATACCATTAGGGTTAAATCATCTTCCAACCTTAGGCTTCTTCTTTAATCCACAACTAACGGGTTATGTCCATTAACCCTTTATCTTAACTCAATGGGTATCCTTTAGGGTTACATTAGATAACCCTTAAGGTTAACTAAGTCAATATTATTAGTCAACCAAAGTCAACTATGGTCAACCCTCTTTGGGTCAACCTTTGGGCCTTGGGCTTGACCAGTAACTCAGGTATCTTTCCCAGTTACCATGCGTAATCACTTTACTTACTAAACTTTAGCTTGAAAATTTTATTTTTCCTTAGCTTGGAAAATTTGGGGAAATTAATCCCAAAACTCTTTACTTGACTTGTAAAACAAATCCATATTCTTAAAATGGGGTTTTGTAAAATCATTTGAGGTTGAAAACTGTCGTTGGAACAGTCTCCATCGTCTCCATCGTCAAAACAGTGAAAATTAGAAAAATATAGTTTTTCTGAAACAGTTTTTAGAAAATCCTGTGCAGGAATTTCCTATTCCCTACACCGACTTCAGAAAACCATGTCAGTTAAAAAAATCCATTTAGAATTTGAAAAAGTTGTCTTCACAAAAGTTTTAGCTCTCGAAAAATACTAAAACTTTCATGTTTGCAAAAAATCCAGTTCCACTTTTATCCTTGTCGATTTTCATTTGAAACTGGCTGGTCGTGTAAACTAGGTCTGGGCAGACTAGTCTCGGATTTTTATAGAAACGGAGGCCATTGGAGCCTCATTTTGAGAAACCGTCTGTGCTACCCTCTAGGAAAAACTCTTCCGAACAACTTTCATGTTTTACGTTTCACCCAATTCGGCCTCTAAAGGCCTTAAATTTCCACTTTCCCGAAACTGGCCAGTTTTGAATCTGAACTGGCAGTTTCGGTTGTTAAGTCCGGTTTACGTCCTATTCCGCGAAGTCTAACTCGACCGAACACGCGGGAGCCTAAATAGCATACAAGCAGCGTATTCTAACGTCCCACATGAACCATCATGTATATCTAATGTCTCCACGCAAACCAAAACAGATCTGCCCTAGCTTAGGTTTTGCATGATCTAGGTTTGCATCACATTCCATTCATCCAATTCATGCCATACTTGGCTAGCACTAGAAACCTAGCATAATTGCCACAACCGGCTTGCACAAAACAGGGCACATACCAACCATCTAATCATGCAAAATCCTAGCATGCAAGCAAGCATAAACATATAGTAAGCAAAGCATAAATAAAGCCATAGCCAAACCACCCTTAAAATCCTAATCGAGCACCATACCTAGTTCTAGGGCAATTGAAATAAGAGCTTGAGCTTATGCTCTTACAAACTTTTGACTTGAAATACAAATAATTTCCAAATGAAATCTAATGGAAAAAGGTTAGGGTTTATGGGAGATTTTACCTTGGCTAACCCTAGAAATGGGTTAGGGTTGGTGGATCCAAATTTCTCCCTCCCTTGGCTCTTCCTTTCCCACGGTTTTGCCCTCCAATTGGGCACCAAAATTTTTCACCTCACTTGGTGATTGTTTCAAGCCAAAACCGAGCTCCCTACATCCTAATTCCCTCCAATTTTTCCTTTCCCTTTTCTTGCTCACCCATGGCCGAATTCACCTTCACCTAGGAGCACCAAAATTTCTTTTGGTTGCTTGGTTGGTGATTTCTCCTCACTCTTGGCCACTAACCAATTTTTCCACTACAATTTTCTCTTCCTTTTCTTATTTCCCACATTCAGCCACAACTAGAAAAAATGGGTCTCCACTTTTTTCTCAACTTCCTCTTGGTTCCTAGCTTGAAAATCCGAACACCCTCTAGCCTAATCTCCCTTGGATTTTCAAATTTCTTTTTTTTTTTTTCTTCTCTCTTTCTCTCTTCCAAGGCTGCGGATTTTTCTGATGAAAAATGGCAAGAGTTTGGCTGTTTTTCCCAATTTTTCAGCCCCAAAAATCTGCCCATCTCATGGGTATTTATAGACAAATGAAACTTTATCAAAATCCCAAAACAACCCCTTGAAAATTAAAATTCACACTTTTGGCATGCAAGGTGGCCGACTGTCTACTTGGAGAGCAAGGCAAGATGACCTCATCTTGGTGACATCATCTAGGTGACATCACATGCTTACATCACCAAATTTCCAAAATTTGCACTTTGGCCCCAAAAGTTAAAATTCTTGCATTTATGCCCTCTACGTGGCCGGTCCCTTACTTGGAGATCAAGCCAAGCTTATCTCACCTTGATGACATCATCTTGATGACATCACTTCGCTTACGTCATCAATTTTCTAAAATTTACACTTTAACCCCTAAAGATAAAATTTTGGCATTTTTTTGCCCCTGAGGTGGCCGGCCATGTCATCTCTTCTAGAGCATTCCTTGCTTTCTTTACAAGCTTATTTAATCCAATTATGATGTCATAAATTGAGGATAGGATGATGGCATCCATATTAAGCCCCGTTTGGCTTTTCCTCAATATTCAGTCCATTTTTTCGCTACACAGATATTTCTAATACTGTGTTTGCTTAAACACAATATTTTTTTATACTGTACTACAGTCCAAAATTCATCTGTGTAAAAACGGACAGTATAACTTTTTTTTTTTTCTAATTTTACAAGTCCTTTTTGCCCTTGATCTATACTAGGTGTGCTTGATTTTCTAAGGTGGTTTTAAAGCCTATTTAAGCTATCTTGCCCATTATATCAAGTTTTATAGTATCTTTTCCATACTGCATCACGTAATACTGCAAATCAACCCGTTGACTGCTCTCGGTCAAATTTTGACTTTCTTGGTCAAATTTGACTTTTTCGGTCAAACTTTGGCTTTTCCAGAACTACGTACTTTTTCATCCTTTTCGACTTAAAAGGGCGTTTGTTAACCTTAGCAACTTATTTTGAGTCTTATTAAGCCATAAGATCTCATAAAAAGTGTGAAAAACTTTAATTGAGCTTTTTCGTAAATACCTCCATGACATGCATATAATTCCTTTTGTAAAGGAAACAGTGACATAGAAATTCTAGGTATTACATCAAACTTAGGGATGCAGCTGCAGATCCCATATCTAAGGTGATGTCACAGTGACCAATGATCAGTTTTCTGTTTCTTTCTATTGCGGCATTGCCATCCATTATAGTGTGCAATGATTTAAATGAAGTTATTGGTTCATTTTCTGAATTGCCACTGTATTTTGTTGACTGATTGTTATAGTTCAGTGAAGAAGCACGCTCTCCCTTCGTGAAGAAGTACAAAACCATCATCCATCCAGGCGAGGTGTGAATTACTTTTAAAGTCAAGTGTTTCTTCACTTTTGGTTTCTCTTGCTTAGCAAGTTCTACTAGAGTGTTTTGTTCAGACACGTGTCACTTGCTCTTTCCCGTTTCCTTTCTCTTTTGGTCCCCCTTTTTTTTTTTCCTTCTTTATTTTCTCTCTCTTTCTTCTCTACTTCCTCCTCCTCCTCTCTCTCTCTCTCTCTCTCTCTCGATCCTTTCTATTCTTTTTCCCAAATGATTTTTTTTCCCGAGTCTCTCTTTTTAGCTGAACCCTAAGTCTCTCTCTTTCCTTTCCTTCTCTCATCTCTCCCTCTCTCGATCATCCCCTTCTCCCTCCCTCTCTCTCTCTCTCGCAAAGATTCTTCCGTGCTCTCTTACTTTTGCTCTCTCAATCTTCTTCTCTTATTCTCTTCTTCTTTCTTCATAAGAATAGTTGTTGCTTTTTTTGTCCTCCCAATTCAAGCCCCCATCATTGGTCACAATTTCAGTTTCGAATTCCTTGGAATCGGCGAGTGAAGTCGCTTCGTATGTTAAGAATGAAGCATCAGAAGGGTTTTCGTGGGGCAGTCGGAAACCATACTCTTTCGAGCCCATTGGCATCGAAATGGAGCAGTGAGCGGGCCTTCTTTCTCCTCACATATAGTATTTCTTCTAATCGTCATACTAATTTTGAATTTTCGATTTGTTTTAGGCTCTCTCTGCTTTTGGAATGCTTTAGTATATTGTCTCAAATGTTTTGGTTTTTATTTGCTCATCTCGCTATGCAAATTTGATATGAACATATTAGTAGAAAGCAATTTGCAACCTTTATATGTGTTGTCTTTGCAAACAAACGTGATTCAAGTTCTTACTGTAATGTTATTTGCTCAATCAATTTCTTTGAATCAAGTTAGTTATTTGTTACGAAATTAGGAACGAATAGGCAAGAAGAAAATCGAAAAGCAAGAACACACAAATTTATGTGAAAAACTCTAGACGGGAAAAAAACTAAGGGCGGAGGAAAAGAAAATCCACTAAATCAAATATCAGTACAAGAGGAATGGCTATAGCAAAAAGAGTATATATACCCAAAAAACCTTAAAACGTGAACCGGGTGAAAAACCGGGTCACAGAGCCCTAAAAAAAATTCTTCTAATAAAAAACTCAACCACATATGTCGCACCATGAGCCTTTTAGGCCGGCTAAACTGAATTCGGGTCACCAAACTCTAACATTATTTTTTGTTATAACCAATGTTTCTTTTGATTTCTACAGACTTCCGTGGCATTGACAAGCCTTTGTAGTTTTAGTTGTTCCAAGTCCAACGCTGTATGTAAATTGTCTACTGATTTTAGACTTCTAATTTTGGAGATTACCTATTAGAGGGTAGTTAGTTTGTTGATTTAGTTATAATTAATTACAGCTAACTAATAGCTAATTATCTGTGTAACTAATTAGAGTAATAATTTACTCTTAATTAAACTATAGTATTTAAACCTGTACAGGCAACCAAGTTTAGTAATGAGAGTTCAGTATCTCATTCCCAATTCTCTTTCTCTGTCTATCATTCTTTCTCTTTCCCTTTCTTCAGTTTCGTTACATCTTTGAACTCAAATGAAACGACAAAGTCAGCTTTTTGAGCAAATCCAAAACTAACTGCATTTTTTTTCTATGCGCTAACAGTTTAGTTTTGGTTAGTTTCACTTGACTATTTTAATATTCCATAATCAATATGGATAAAATTTGTTTCTATCTTTGTGGGACTACTTGTGTATTGCTATAATGTCATTTCTTACCAGAGGTGCACGACATGTATAGACTTTTTTTCAGTGATTGTCACTAAAATAAACATACACTACACCCTATGTACCTTCCAACAAGTAGTAAAGGAGATGGAAATCTTAGTTACAGATTTTTTTTTTTTCTCTATGTTGCTGATAAAAAATATCGGGAAAGATCTTCCCACTTGAATATATATATATATATATATATATTTTTTTTTTTTTTTTTTTTCCTCAACAAGAGCTTTCGAATTTCTATGAAGCATGAAAAGTATTTCGAAAAGCTCTTGTCTGGTTTGTATAGTCTCTTCATTGTTTGATTTACTAATATAAGCCACATCGTCAGTTCCCTTACATATGCTTAACAAGAGTACTTATGAAATCAATGGAGGACAGTGGTATCGAGGTCAATAATCCAATTTAACTTGTGACAGGATGATGTAAGTTCTATGAACATATGAAGATACTATGGCCATGATGGAGGTATGTACAGATTTACTTATTTTGTCTTCGAATACATTTTGTGATTAGGAAAATTCATAGAATATTACATAACGTATTTATTCTTGGCTTACTCCACTTATTGGAGGTCAATGGAAAGGTCATATTGTGGTTCCAGTTTGTAGAAACACCAAATCCTTGATCTCCACTCCTTAAATGATTTGAATCAATGAGATTAATCTTGTCCTTATTTACAGCACCGATCAGTTGGTATCTTTTTCAGCTTGGATGTTATTCCTGTAGGTACAAATGCAAAACTCACAAGCACTGATGTTATTCCTGTTGCAAGTTCTGGACAACCTTCGCCAAAGAGAAATCTCCCTGAATCTCAAACAGTGTGCTCGTGAAATACAAGTTTAATATGCTTTGTAATCTCACTTAGAGGACATTTTGTTACGTACTATTCAATACTCAATTAATGTTTTCCAGAGGCTTTTTTTTTTTTTTTTTTTTTTTTTTTTTTTTTTTTTTTGAAGTTATTAAAATTGCATAAAAATGTACCAATAATTAAAGTGAGCCATACCAGATTTTTCATATTGTTGTTGCTTTTTTTTTTTTTTTTTAAACTGACCTTTCAATGTAATTAAATTATTTTAAACTGTCCAATAGAAATGTTTACTTTTACATTCGACTAGATCACTTCTGAATTCTGACTTTTTTTTTTTTTGTTACATGATCTTATTGTTTTTCATTAAGTTTGAGTTTTTTATAATTATCATTAAGATATATGTTTTTTAAGTTATTTGGGGCATTTGATATGTGGTAATCAGTAGAAATCATATTACTAAAAAGTGATAGTGGGTAATATGATTTCCAGGTATTATGAATTATCATGTTTAGTTACTTCTATAATCTTTTCTTATATTTGTTGTGTTTGGTTATACACAGTAATGTAAATGTATTTAGATAATTTAAATGTAAATGTATTTTTTCTTATAAAATCAATTAATTTAGATAATTTAAAACTAAATACCTTATTATCGTCTGACTTGTAAACTTTTTTTTTTTTTTTTTTTGAAAATTGTAAGCCTTTTTTTTTTTTTTTAATTTCATATAAAACCAATTAATTTTTATATATTAAAATTAATTATTTTTGCTCAAATATATTAAAACTAATTAAAAGATCCCATTAGATAATTGATGGGTTGATTGTGGAATATTGATGGGTTGACTTTTTTTTTTAATTACTTTTTTATTACGCAATGAACTACAAGGCATCACGTGCGGAGCACGTTGTTAAGCTAGTATAATAGGAAAAACGCCAACCCACACTCTGGTGGGTTGGCACGTGCCTCATAGTCCTGAAAGGGGTTGTAGGCATTGACAGTCCTTCCCAACGGGGACTGTCAATGCAATTGTGAATATCTCGAGATTTGAATCAATATATTTCATTTAGATATAGTCCATGAAATTGATTATTTTTTTCGATAATAATAATTGAAAAATTAAATGTGAATCGAAATTAAAACGTGGTTACTGATTTTGTTTTAAATTGAACTAATTGAAAACTAATTTGTGTTAGTTTATCCAGAGTATAGGCATGCACGTGCGTGATTTTTCTGAAGAGAGAGTGGAGAGACAGAATGAATAAGAAAATTATTAACCTTTAGATGTTAATAATTTTATTACAAGGCTGCTGTGATGTTTAAATGTGGAATTGAATCCCTTTACTTGAGCTAGTTTTTCAAGATAAGTTCTATATAAGCTCATTTAATATGGTATCAAAGTCAGATTTTGCAAGCGATGGTAGATTTGAACCTTGGTTTATACTAGGTATGAGAAAGTGTCTTATGTTGTATATTTGTCTCATATTGCTAATTTGCAAAGCTGTGCTATGATGTTTAAATGTAGAACAGATTCCATTTCCTCTTGATCTTTAGGTAGAAGTGCTAAACTTTTACTCCGTATGTAGACCATATATTCATTCATTATTATATATGGGTTTAAAAGTTAAGATCTTGATGGGTACAAAAATTTTAAAATTACACTACGCGACGCTTCCACTAATTCCTTCCCCACCCCCCCCCCCCCCCCCCCCCCCCCCCCCTCTTCTCTTCAATACCCACTTTAAAAGGAAAGGACAAGCTCCAAAATTTCCAGAGATACCATTCCAGTAAAGAAGAGGAACATATATCCACATCACAACTGAGATTCTAGGTTTCTAAAGACCTTTATTAGTGTCTATTAATATTTAATGTGCTGCAATTTTAATTATTTTGACTATGATTTTATAAAGTTGACTCTTGTTAATTTAATAGTTTATCAATGGTTGTAAGTATGACACTTGTATGACAAAGATTAAAACTTGAGAAATATATTGGAGAACGAAGTGGATGTCTTTTTGTAACTAGAGAAATCTGATAATGAAAGGGGTTTCTTTTTCTCTCTCTCCTCTATTTTTTCCTCTGCGTTTTTCTCTTCTCCTAGCAGCTGCCATTTTTAGTTCAATGTCATGTGTACACACCACTCGGTGGTCTCTTGCTGAAACTACAGCCAACAGTCTCCTTAAACGCCCGCAACCAAACGACAGAAACTGGTACGATTAGTGAAGGGACAGAAGGGACAGAAGGGAAACAAAACAACATAGTAACTCAAACAACAAAGAGAAACTACACAGCTCCAATAAGCGACATAGCGCTTAGGATAATTATTACATAACCACACGTCACACTTTAGCAACATCAGTACGACACCAGAGTCCACCACCATAGAGTTCGACTTCCCTCAACTCCAAGTTCATAAAATTAAAAAAAAAAAACAGTACCAAAGTGATTCCTCTATATCGAGTTTCAAGGGGAGTAAGGTGTTGGTATAAGATGCAGGGAACTTTCCTATGAACAGTGAGACCATAAACTTCATTCATGTCTAACTCCTCATGAAACGCACCATGACCACTAGGCAACTTCCAATCGAACCAATAAACAAGGTTGGCTGCAATGTATTCAATACTAGCAATGGCAAATTTCGAGCCAGGGCAGCTTCTTCTCCCAACACCAAATGGAGTCAAATTGAAATCTTCACCTTCGAATCCGGTCAAGTTGTTCTCGAACCTTTCGGGGAAAAAATCTTCTGGCCTGTCCCATGAACTTGGATGCCTCTGGATGGCCCATGCATTGCATAGCACTCTTGTTTTTGAAGGAATGCGGTAGCCTTTGATCTCGATGGTTTTGGTTGTTTCTCGTACCAAAAGAGGAGCCGGCGGATATAGCCTTAGTGTCTCTTTGATGACACATTTCAAGTAACCCATTTGGTTGATATCATTCATGTCGATCTTTCGCCTTTTCCCCACCACTTTTCTCACTTCTTCTTGGGCTTTCTTCATCACATTTGGATTTCTTAAAAGCTCTGTCATCATCCACTCCAACGTTCCTGATGTGGTGGTAGTTCCAGCCAAGAACATGTCCTGCAGTTATGGACATGAATAGCAATGTTAGTTTACCAATCTATTCCAAAAGCTTAAGCTGTTAGAATCTAATTATAACTTTGTACTCGAACAAGCGATATACATCCATGAATTTAAACTTATGTGTATGAAAAAATCAGAGAGAGAGAGAGAGAGATGACCAATATAATTCCTTTTATCTCATCCGGTGAAAGCTTGGCATCCTTCTCAAGTTGAAGGAGAATATCGACGAAGTTCTTCTTTTCAGAGTTTCTCTCTCCATCACTTTGTAGTATTGCCTTGCGTTCGTCAATTAACAAGTCGAAACATCGGTTCAATGCTCTAAAAGTTGCTTTCAAGCTTCCAATAAAGCCTCTAAGATGGTCAATCCATTTCAAATAAGGAAAGAAATCTCCCACACACAAGGCCATCAATTGCACCGTCACTACTCTTAACAACCCTCCAAACTTGCCCCAACCATCTTTTTCCCCAAAAGTTTGCCCAACAGCACACCTAGATAATATGTTGTTGGTCGTTTCGATCAGAAATTCGGTTAGATTTATAGAACAAGTTGCTCCACTTGTTTCGGAAGCTTTGTGTATCCTGTCGACCAAATAAGCCGTCTCTTCTTCCCTCAGGGATTGAAATTGTTGGACTCGACGAAGGCTCAAAAGTTCAAAAACACAGATTTTCCGAGCTTGTTTCCAATACTCGTCATAAGGAGCAAACCCCACGTCTTTGCGTCCATACGTTAAGATATCATTAGCCGTGGTTCTAGGCCGGTTGGAGAAAATGGCGTCGAGTGCTGTATTGATTTCTCCCAATATTTCTGCTGATGAGACAACAAGAGTTGGAACACGACCCAAGTGTAAGATCATAAGAGGGCCATACACTCGGAGAGTGCACGGAGGGAGCGGTGTGGGTGAGTGCCGAGCAAGTGAAGGTGGCCAAGAAATGGCAACTTTGTTGGAGATGGGGGCAAGTGCTTGATTTGGCCACTTGATAGTTTAGAGTGTGTGAACCAGAGGAGAACCGGGATGAGGAAAAGAGAGACAAGGAAAGGGTACTCAGAGAGTTTAGAAAAGTCTAGCTCTTGCAACAATTGCTGCAAATTTTGTAAGACAGCCATTTCTCTAGCAATATTTGTTATCTGTGAACAAAATCGAAAGAGTACTAGTTAATTAGTAGCAGTTTTGCATGTTTTTACTTTTATGAAGTGCAAGTAAATATGCATTTTTAGAAAAGAGAGAAAACACTTACTTTAATTTAATGGCCAAACAAGATTTTCTTATCTCCAACACATCAAGGGAAAAAGTAAGGAGGTTGAGCCAAACGAAATAGAAGCATATTACATGCCTGAATTATTGACAAACTCTATAGCTGTATAATGGTCTCTTCATCGACAGAATATTTAAATTTACATCTTCCTCTAGCAAATGTGTTATTTCCTCATTTTCAAAATATCAGTTTGTACCCAATATTAACCTAACACGTGTACAAATAAAAGAAAATGTCATATTTATTTGGGAGAGACTGTGGTAGAGCCTCTCCCAGAGTAACTACCAGTAGAGCTCTTTTTTGAACCGTTAGATTTAATCAAACGGTTGACATATTGTTAGTGTACCATACTTACCATACACCTTACCTCATATAAACTTTCTCACCCTTATCTTCTCCGTCGTTGGCGACCTTCCCGCGGTCGCCGGCGACATGCGCCCCGACACTGGCGACCACACCCCCAGCCCCCCCACCCCAGGCCTGCCCGGCCCCCCACCCTATCCCCGGCAACCCCCTCACCCCCCCCCCCCCATTGGGCCCCCCTCCCACCCCCGACCCCCGGCCCCCAGCCCCCCCCCCCCCCAGTCGGCCCCCCTACCTGCCAAGCACCCCCCACCCCGGCGCCCCCCCGACGGGAACCCCCCCTCTCTTTCTCTCTTCTCCTTTCTCTCTCTTCCCGGCCCGCGGCCCCCCTCCACCCCCCCCCCCCCCCCGATGCGACCGACTCACCTCGGCGAGAGAAGAGGGAAAGGGGGGTTGGGGGGTCCCCGTCAAGGGTGGGGTGAGGGGGGGGGGGGGGCGCCAAGGTTGGGGGCCGGGGGCAGGGAGAGAGGAGAAGAGAGAGATAAGGAAGAGAGAAAAGAGAAGAGAGAGAGGGGAAGAAAGAGAGAGGGGGTCGGAGGAAAGAAATAGGGGGCCGGGGGGAGGGGGGAGGGGGTTGCCGGGGATGGAGTGGGGGGCCGGCCGGGCCTGGGGTGGGGGGACTGGGGGTGTGGTCGCCTGCGTCGGGGGGTCGCCGGCGACGACGGGAAGGTCACCGGCAATGGAGAAGATAAGGGTGAGAAAGTTTATATGAGATAAGGTGTATGATAAGTATGGTACGTTAATAATATATCAACCATTCAATTAAATCTAACGGTTCAACAAAAAAAAACTCTATCGATAATTACTCTAAAAGAGACTCTACCATAATCTCTCTCTATTTATTTAGGTATACAAGAAAACTCATTTTACAATTTTCTTCCGATTTTTCTTTTGATTTTTTGTTTTTTCACGTAATAATCAAATTGAAAACGTTTTCCAAATGTCTTTGCTTTTCGACATATTACATCAGCCTCCCTGCCACATTACGTATGAAAAGATAGATTTCTTCTCAGTACGGTAACTCTAACTTTAATAATTGCTAACCTCTGTCGTTTTGTATATGGGAATAAAAAATTGTTAATTACCTAGCTAGTCCACTTGATCTCTTGTTTGTTTTGGCCTCACTCATCCTATGACCTTGCATGTGCCTCCAATGACTGGGGTCGTGATAGTCCTTTGTGCTATTTACACAGGATATAATTGCTAGATGTCAACTCAACAGTCCTTATGGGTAATAATTCATAATAAATAACATATTTTAAAAATATTTAAGATAAATAATATGTTCACAATAATTAATAGTATTTTGACGAAATATATTCATTACAAAATTATTTAAGATATATTTTTGTAAATATGATAAATAATTTATTTATAATAAATTAAGTTTAAAATTCTTAGAGATGAATAATTTATCATAAATATATAATTTATCTTAAACATTTTTAAAATATATTATTTACTTTAAAAAATGACTTATTTACTATAATTTCTCTTTTTAAAATTGTCATCTTTTGCTCTTTTTTAGTGGTATCGGGCATATGGCTCCCAATAATGTTAAAGGATATCAATAGTATTTAACATTGTACATTAATAGAAAATATGTATGATATATAGCATAGGACCTTTAGATGGAACTCACTCATATTAATTGTAACATTTAACAAATTGATGTCCCAAATCATTTTTATGGCTCCGACCTAAAGAGATAAGAAAATAACATTAGATTTTTAATCAATGAGCTCTTACCTAAATCCTTTTCTTCACACGCTGAGTTAGTCCAATCGGAAAAGTCATCCATTTCTCTTGTTACGTGCCTAAACTACATTATCATTCTTTTTTTATGAACGGATAAAGGACAACTGACTTTCAGGTAAATATTCTCTTAAACAAGGGTATTCATGCTTGGATGATGACTCAAGATTAAGCTCACAAAAACCTTATATTTCCTGAGGAAGATCATTCCATAAGAATGTCCCAACTAAATTGACAATTACAACATCATTACTTAGAAGACAAGCACTCTGTTTTCATTTAAACTTTTGCTGACCACACATCGAAAACAAAGATAATTTTTACATCAACATGCACAGCCACCATATATCGCTCTAAAGAAAGACAAAGGGATATTTGTAGGTATAATAAGTTTTGAGAGGATTTTTTTAACATAATTTTCCAACACCATAGATACCTCAAACATATAGATCACAGGGTGTAGGATATTGGGACAAGTTTAAGAGGAACTTTTCTCTGAACAGTGAGACCATAAACTTCACTCATGTCCAAATCATCGGGCTTTGAATTATCATCCGGTAACTTCCAATCAAAATGATAAAGAAGGTTGGCAATGATATATTCGGTACTAGCAAGCCCGAATAGTAAGCCAGGGCATCCTCTTCTTCCAAGACCAAATGGAATGTATTGGAAGTCTTGCCATAGTTTGAAATCAACTGGGTTATTCTCAAACCTCTCGGGAAGAAACTCCTCTGGCTTGTCCCATAAACTTGGGTTCCTATGGATCGCCCATGCATTGACGAAAACCGTTGATTTTGAAGGAATGTTGTAGCCTGCAACATCAAGGCTTTCAGATGTCTGTCGTGCTATCAGAAGAGCAAGCGGAGGATGTAGCCTTAGATTTTCTTTGATGACGCATGTTAAGTACTCCATTTGATGTATGTCGTTCATGTCAATATCTTGCTTATTTCCCCACACTCTTCTAACGTCTTCTTGTACTTTCTTCATCACTCTCGGATTTCTCACTAGCTCCGCCATTAACCATTCCAGTGTCGTCGAAGTAGTATCGCTTGCACCGACGAACAAGTCCTACATGCCATCGGTGCAAATTAGTCATGCATATAAATTAGATTTGAGTGTTATAAGACGACATGTTTAGTGGGTGCAAACTTAACTGGGATGTGCTAAGTTTCTCTGATATCAGATTTTCTTTCTTCAAATAGAGAAGAAATTCTTGCATATAGAGTTTGAAAAACCAAGTATTTGTAAGAGAGAAAGAGAGAAACATACCATTAGAAAACCTTTTATGTTGTCTTGAGCGAGCGGAAAGTCGAGCATGCCATCCTTTTGAAGTCTGAGAAGAATATCAACAAAGTCTTCCTTCATATGAGCTCCATTACCATTTTTCATCTTTGCCTTACGTTCTTCAAGAATCTGATCGAAAAAAGTGTCTAATTCTCTAAAACTCTTCTTCAAGCGACCTATAAAGCCTCTAAGAACGTCTATCCACCAAAATTTCGGGAAGTAATCTCCGACGCTGAAGGCCATAAAATCTATCATCACCTTTCTCGTTAGCTCTCCAAACCTACTCTCCCCGTTTTCATCCTCAAATCTCCGTCCAAGAATACATCTAGACACTACGTTGTTGGAGGTCGCGGTTACCATGTCGCTTATGTTTATCGCATCACCAGAACTACTAGCTTTGCGTAACCGCTTAACTAGTAGAGCTATCTCCTCTTCCCTCACGAAGTGAAATTGTTGCACTCTCTTAAGGCTAAGAAGCTCAAGAGCATGGAGTTTCCGAGCCTGTCTCCAATGCTCGCCATACGGGGCAAAGCCTAAGTCTTTGCATCCGTAACAAAAGATGTTGGCTGCGGTGGTTTTAGGTCGATTGGAGAAAGCGATGTCATGGCTCTTAACAATTTCTTGAAGAATTTCGGGCGACGAAACAACAAGAGTCGGAACTTGGCCCAGATGCAAGAGCATAAGAGGGCCATACTTTTCGGATAGGTCTCTGAGAGAGCGATGCACGAGTGTACCTAGTTGGTGAATGTTTCCGATCACTGGTAACCTAGGTGGTGACGGTGGAAAGTTGGATTTTAAATGCGATCTAGAGGACCGAATGAACAAAAAGAGCAAGGGTAGGATGAAAAGAGAGAAAAGGACTAGCATTTGGGAGTCCCAAAGAGGCATTTTGGTTATTTTTGTTTTGTTCCCAGCTTCTATAAGAAAAAAATTGAATTTCAGTTTCCATTCTTATAAGATAAACTTCACGAAAGAGGACAAAGATTCTCGCATCTATGTCGACCGTTGGATTTTCCGATAAAGGTTTTGGTTATTTGTGTTCGCTTGCCGTTTAGATCATTACAATACTTGCATAAAAAAAAGCGATGATTCCCATGAACAAGTAAGAGCATTTGTTGTAAACAACAAATAATGAAGATAAGCTTCAATATTGGTTTAAAATTATTGCGTGCATTTCAGCGAGAGAAACAATATATATATATATATATGTATATATATATATATTCTCGATTTGTAAAATCTACTACTTGATCGATAGTCACGAAGTATTATATGTTATAGACGTTTCGGCGAGATGAAGATATAGAAAGGAACTATGCTCGATGTTGTCAAATCTAAGTACTCTTGATCCTCACGAATTGTGACTTAATTTATAGCTAATAGATAAAACCCAGCTAAGACCATCTCTGATGCACATGTATGTGAATCGAATATTTCGTAGAAAATAGTAAAGTAATAAATTTGAGATTATAATATTATATCTGTCTTTTATTACCATCATTAGATTTTTAGATATGGTGTGTCTTATAGATTCTCTAGATGAATTAATAGAATAATTTTGAACATTTTAGTGGTCTCCCCAAACTACATAGAGAAATCGCCCACCACACAACTTTTTCAATTTACTAAGCCATTGAGGCTTAGCACAATTGGCGAAAGAAGGAGGCTTGGAGTAGTAGAAGTCGTAAGTCTTAGGTTCGATCGTTGGGCAGTATAAAAAATTAATAATAGGTTAGTTAATATTAGAGTGTGCACAGGAGGCACATAAATATAATATATATATATATATATATATATTTACTAGTTGTCGTGTCAATTAATAGTGGTGTCTGGGAGACTTTGTGTTATGTATACTTATGTGGATGTGACAACGAAAATCAATTACACCTAATATGTTTATTTTCATTAATAAGAGAAATCTTGTATTATAATTATTTGTTTAATAATTAATATAAATAATTCTATTTGGTACAAAAAAAATATTTACTTTAATAGTAAATATATATAAATCAACTATGAATCCAAAAATATATTTTGGTTATCCAAAGTATTAGACTGTGATCGGAGAATATATAATGGACTAGGAAACTACGCTGCCGGCTTCCCATGTAACGCCCCGACTTCCCACGCCGGGTCGTTACCATACATACTTAACTTAAAATTCGGTCTTAAATACTTAACCACGTGGGTCGTTACCATACTTGTTTAACTTAACCCTTGGTCTTACCGAAAATTTCAGGATAAATTTTTTTTTTTTTTTTAAATTTTAAACTTGATTTTAAACTCATACTTAAACTTGACTTATTCTTATACATACTTATATGTACTCACTCGAGTACCGAGCTTTCTCACTTCATTGAAAGTAATCATATTTAAATCGTGGACCAAACCCGACCTAATGCGGGTCGGTACAACACGAGGCAACTTGTTGCCGTATTACATAAACTCTTCCTTATTCATATCATCTCTTTATCATAACATAATATAACTTAACACATTTTCCAAACACATTTTACAAAACATAATTTCAAAACCCGTGGCGGTGTCCATCCCACATTTCACAGTCTGCAGCACCAGCCTTCCACAGTATTGAATCAAAGATCGCTGGCAGGTTGCTTACCTACAGCATGAACGTAAGTAATGAGCTAATGCCCAGTAAGCACAACATTCAATCTGCAAACATTTTAATAAATAATGCATGAACCGATTATGTTCTCTTATGAATCATTTATACTTTCGTATATTAACTTGGTTTGGGTCCCCTAACATAGCATATTCGTGTGTGCACATACCGTGGCACATAGTCATGGAGTGGTTGGGGTGGCAAGTCCAATCCAACTCAAACCATGAAACATAACGTTTAACATGGAACCATGAAACAGATCGTTTAACATGGAGCCATGAAACAGATCGTTTAACATGGAGCGGTTAGGGCAGCCAATCCAATCCAACATCAAACCATGGACCAAACCATTTAAACCCGCCCCTTGAGGCAAGTCGGTACGACAACAGCAAACGTGCTTGTCCTAACTTACTTCATGAAAACTTGTTTTTAATAACATGCAGTGTATTTAGGGGTGGCAATTCGTGTCATGTATCGTGTTCGTGTCGTGTTAGAGCCGTGTCGATTTTTTTCTTCTCCCACCCGCGACACGAACACGACACGAAACCGTGACACGAACACGACACGAACCCGTCATGGGTTGACACGACACGAACCGAAATTGACCCGCGACACGAAACTGACCCGCGACACGAAATTGACCCAAAATTGACACGAAATTGACCCGAAATTGACACGAAATTGACACGCGACCCGAAAGTGACACGAAATTGACACGAAAAGTGACACGAAATTGACCCGAAATTGACACGAAATTTACACGAAAAGTGACACGAAATTGACACGAAAAAAACGTGTCCAACCCAAACACGACCCGCGACACGAACACGACACGAAACCGTGACACGAACACGACCCGCCCCCTATTTTTCCTAACCCAAACCCGTGAAATTCGTGTCGTTTTCGAGTCGTGTCGTCGTGTCGCGACCCGTATTGCCACCCCTAAGTGTATTACATACTTGTTATAATTAATCATACTTAAGAACTTAAATCTTAAATGTTCCTTACTTGAAAACTTAACCTTGTTCATACCATGGGATTTATTATTAGTGAACATGCTTTCATGATGTCACAAATATAAAACGTAAAACATCATATTGTACAACATCGTAACATAAAACATCATAACGTACCATATCATAACATAAATTATCATAACGTAAAACATCATAGCGTATCATATCATAACATAAATTATCATAATGTAAACATCGTATCGTAGCATACTTCATCATAACATACCACACCTTACCATAACATACCATAACATACTGCATCGTATCATAAACATCATAACATACAAATTATGTAAATCAATTCATGATTTCTTAAAAACACATATGCAACAAAATATGTTGTTCATGCTGTAGGCGGAGTTGTACTTACCTGCCGTCCTACGCTCTTGATTTATCGTCCCAACATGGTACGACAACAGTTCCTACTCATGTTTCCAAACAGGGTGTAAGATAAGAATCATTTACATTCTATCTTACCATAAATCATAATTATTAAATGCTGGTATCCTAACCAACATCCATGGTTAATCCTAAGTATATGTCCCCCACAACTACTGAAAAGAACTCGTTCGGTTACTAGCCGTAACCTTAGGGCTCATGGCCCAACCAGACATAAACAGTAACTCGTTAGATTACTAATCTTACTAAGGCCTTATTACTTATAGAGTAACACCCTACTAGATTACTATTGGTAACCATAGGGTAAGGCCCAACCCAATAACTCGGTATCCTGACCGGTTATTATAGGTTATACTTTGCAACAAATCTTATACAAACCGTATTTTAACACAACCATAACTTATAAGTAAAGACAGTTAAAACTGTCAAACTTAGAAAACACATCCTTAAAAATAGTTTCTTAACTTAAGTGTCAGTGCGTATGCAAGAATTTCTTGCTTTTGCACTGTCTCTGAAAAACATGTGCATGAACTTCCTATTTTCTGCACAGTCCCGGAAAAAAATCAGGTTTTACTTAAAAATCTACTTAGAATCTGGGAAAACTTCCTTCATAGATCATTTCCACTTAAGACTCAAGACATGAGCTCTCGATTATAAAATTATTCTGAGAGTGAAACTTATAAAACTAATTATAAGTTCAATCACCAATTATGGTTGGATTTAATAAAAATCCGACAGCATAACGGCTTATTTTCCTTAATACCCAAAATTTAAACCTGCAATAAAACCAGTTTATAGAAAGTTTCGGCACACCATAACTGCAAGATGTGCCATCCATAACACATTCATCATATTAACATACAACATATCTCGATATAATTCAACTTCACTTAATTAACTTGAACATCAAATATATATATACATATATATATATATATATTGATATTCAATTCAAAGTATATAAATAGGCATGTAATCAATCCAATAAATGACTTAAAGTAGTCAAGATTACTACCGAGATCATTCGACGACGTTCGGGTGAGTAAAACGATTCCTGGTCGGCGTTCCAAACGCCTTTTAATTTCGAGTGACTGAACTTTTAATCGCCATTCTTAACCTTCGAAATTCCATTTCGCAAATCCGAGGTTGTAAACATGTTCGGAACATCGAAAATAGATCGAAAACGCGATCTTCCAAAACTCGTCAACGGGCGTTGACCGGCAGTGACCGGTGTTGACCGGCATTGACCAACTTTGACCGTCGTTGATCGTCGGCAAAAAGGACAGAGATGGGCACCGCTTCGAAGATCTCGATGAGAGGAACCCATTTCTGGTGTCCACTTCTTCAAACGACGTTCGGTTTTCTCTAAAAAGTAAGAAAACGAACTAGAAGACGGCGGCAGACCGGGAAAATTTCTGGCAACAATCGGAGTGGTGATGGACTAGGCTTTGTTCCTCTCGACGAGTGGAACTCAACGAAACCAACGGCTCACAAAATGGAGGTCGGATTACACCGGAATCATGCTTGAAAGTTTATGTTACCGAAACTTTCCTGGCATTTTTCCGACGAATGGCGGCGAGGTCGGATTAAAATTTTTGGATTTTAATCTCTCCAAAAACGTGTTCAGCTGAAAATGATAGGTTGGGAGGTTGTTTTGGTGGTTTTTCATGTATTTCTAAGTGGTTTTAGTGAGTAGTCATTCAAGTAATCCATCTTCTTACATTGTAATCATTCTTTTTTTTCTTTTGTCTTTTCATTTTTGTTTTGTTTATTTAGGGGTTGGATTCTGAATTCTCAAAAACCCCACTCTTGTTTAGCCTATTTTCTGAAGAAAAAAGAAATTTTTTTTTTTTGGAATCAATGTCAGTTTACCGGCAGCAGGCAGGCAGCTCACTGCCTGCTTGCATGGTTCAGTGGGCCTGAGCAAGGGGAAGGGTGCACGGCACCCCTTCCCTTAAATATATATATATATATTTTTTTTTTCTGGCAGTGGGCTTTAAGCCCACTGTCTTGCCCAGTGGGTAATTACCCACAGGGTGGGGGGTGCACGGGCACTCCTTGAACCATTTTTTTTTTCCTTCTTCTGAGATTGTAGTCGGATTTGGATTGCTAAATTTAATTTAGTAGGTAAATCTTGGCATGACATAAGATTCACTTCTTAATTCAAAAAAAAAAATCATGATTATTCATTCATTATATATATATAATGAATTTTTACATATGATATTTTCACAAAATCCCAATTAAAATAGAGAATGTGAGTAACATCATATTTATATTTTTTCATCATTAATAAAAAAAATATTATTAATGATGAAATATATAATTTAATTCTCTATTTAGGAGGAGAATTAATATTGTAAATCTTCAAGTTGTTATGTAGACACCGTTGTTTTATATAAGGCACAGGTGGAGAAAGAGTACTATATTATAGTGTGAGATAATGATGTCAGAACTCGAAATATTGGGATGTTATCTCTAAATATTTGTGGTCCGCAAAATTTGACTAAGATTGATATGGGTATTGACTCTACTCTCAAAATTTCTCACACGACATTTGTCGGTGGACATTGATTTGACCAGAAGGAACTATTGATTCTTTAGAATTTCCGTCTTTACCGTCATTAGGATAAGTCTCCCATATTTTTCCATATCATGGAATTGGATTAAGGTTAATACTGATGGTGCTGTTTGGGATTCTTTGAATAGTGTAGTTCGGGATTCTTTGAATAGTGTTTTTTGAAGGATTGCTGCACTTCTCCTTTGGACATTTTTTTTTTTTCTGCTTTTGAGGTAGAGATTATAAGATTTACTTTGGCTCTAGGGAATGCTTGGGAGTTGAATTGGCACAATATGGTATGTGATTCTAACTTGATTGTTAGACTTTTTAAGAACTTTATGCTTTGGTTCCTTAGGGATACATAAATAATTGATGGCGTAGAGCAGTTCGTTGGGCAAAAACTATATCTCATGTTTGTAGGAAAAGTAATTCGGTTGCTGATAAGCTTGTTTTAAGATAATGTGAATCTTAATGTCTTCTTCAAGGTTAATTTGTTTCATTTTCTTACTTTCTTGATATATTTTGTAATCCTTTTCTTTTTATTTGTTAACATGATGGAATCTTAGTAGAGATGAAAAGGTTATTGGTAATAATCTAATTATTAGGACGTTATAGCGTCTTCATTATTAGTTGCCCCCTCTCTTGTTATTTTTATATATACGAAACAAGATAATATTTTATTAGTTGTCTCTTTATTATATTATTTGCTTCTCATAACCTAATAGTATTATCTCCAAGTCATATATCCTAGGGCCTGTTTGGCGTATGAGTTTAAACTCATCACCATTAACTCAGTTTTTATCTTTTTCCCCAAAAGTTTTTTGTCTTTTCTGAAAAAGTCAACCAAAATCACTATTTAAACTTACAAATCTTAACTCAAACTCATACACCAAACAGGCCTAATTTATTGAGGATTATTATTTGTAACACTCGCGTGATTGCACGTGATTAATTGCAAATTAATACAAGCAATATTTTAAATGCTTATTTATTCATAAATGAGATGAAATTTTATTGGTACCTAGGATTTGCTTTTACTTGTCTAGAGAAATTTAAGCATTTCAAATAAATTTGTGAATGATTGCTGCCCTTGGTATTTGTGATGCGCGTGATGTAGAATCCTCTCATTTACACAACCTGTATTTGTTGTCGTTTTTGCCACTTCATGGACATTTAAAAAACGAGGAATTAACATAGCTATAGCTACGAATATACACCTCCAAGACAAACTTCCTCCATACGCAACTTAAAATAAAACATTCAGGGGTTGTTTAGCTCTCCATTTCCGACATAAAATTTTCAATTTAATTTTTGTCTTTTTCTGAAAAGTTAACAAAAATTATAACTAGTTTTTCAAAAATTAACCAGTTTAAATCTAAAATTTCCATTTTAAATCGGTATACAAGACCAACCTTTATCATCTAAAACATACAGAACCCTTTATTTGCATTAATATTAACCAAAAAAAAAAACAAAAAACAAAAAAAAAAAAAAAAAAAAAAAAAAACGACGACAACGACAACAAGAGGAGCCACACACAAATCCTAATAGATGAATCAAGGGGAGTACGGTATTGGTACAAGATTCAGAGGAGTTTTCCTATGGACAGTGAGCCCGTAAACTTCACTCATGTCCAAATCTTTTGCTAATTGTATGTTATCCTCATGTCCGGGCAACTTCCAATCGAACCAATACAAAAGGTTGGCAGTCACATACTCAGTACTAGCAACCCCAAAAGCCAAGCCAGGGCAGCCTCTTCTTCCGGAACCGAATGGTACAAATGGGAAGTCCTGTCCTTTGAAGTCAATAGCACTCCCTTCGAATCTTTCTGGAAGAAACTCCTCTGGCTTGTCCCAGACATTTGGGTCCCTTTGGATTGCCCATGAGTTGATGAACACTCTAGTTTTCTCAGGAATTAGATATCCCCCCACGTCGACGTTTGCGGTTGTTTCCCGAGGAACTTGGAGAGGGAGGGGAGGATGTAGTCTTAGAGTCTCTTTAATGACACATTTCAAGTAATCCATTTGGTTGACATCATTCATGTCAATCTTTGGCCTGTTTCCGACCACTCTTCTCACCTCTTCTTGGGCCTTTTTCATCACCTCTGGATGTCTCATTAGCTCCGCCATTATCCATTCCAATGCCGTCGAAGTAGTATCACTTCCGCCAACGAACATGTCCTGCCAGTTTTGAACATTCACAGCATAAAGCCCGATTGTAATTTATGTGGAAGGGACAGAGTTGTGTTTATAGGTAGCGGCAGAGCTTTAGACTATTTTCTCAGTGGGGGTACATTAAAGGAAAAAAAATTTAGGGAGACTTATATTAGGATAATCAATTTTTAGTAGGGATAAAATAAGAAAAATCTAATTTTTTAAAAGATAAAATTTATAGAAAGAATAATTCAGTGAAGACGGAAGCCCCCCTCAATGATGGGTGGCTCCGTCCCTTTCTATAGGTGAGAGACTATACCAATAGAATTGCTTTCATGTTGTCCTGAGTGAGCTCAAAGTTCAGCATGTCATTCTTTTGTACTCCAAGGAGAATATCCACAAAGTCTTTCACACTAGAACTGCCAATCTGATCTCCACCACCCTCTAGCCATGTCTTGTGTTCCTGGACAACCTCATCGAAAAAGGAGTCCAATTCGCGGAACAAAAGTTTCAAGCGCCCAATTCGGCCTGTGAGATTGTCAACCCATCTCAAAGAAGGGAAGAAATCTCCCACATGAAAGGCCGTCATATAAACCATCAACTTCCTGGAGAGCTCTCCAAACCTACTCCGACCGCCTTCGTCCACGATATTCCTCCCAAGAGCACTTCTGGACAATATGTTGTTCGAGGCTGCAATCAACATCCCGCTTAGATTTATAGAGGAATCCTTATTACCGGTTTGGCTAGCTTGATGAATCCTTTCGATCAACGCAATCGTCACTTCTTCCCTCACAGACTGAAATTGTTGCACTCTTTTAAGGCTCAGAAGCTCAAGAACACATATTTTTCGAGTTTGTCTCCAATATTCACCATAAGGAGCAAACCCCACGTCTTGGCATCCATAAAGTAAGATATTAGCAGCAGTGGTTTTAGGCCTGTTGGAGAAAGTGATGTCGTGGTTTTTGATGATTTCTTTCACCAAATCTGCTGATGAAACAACAAGAGTCGGAACTTGGCCCAAGTTTAGGAGCATGAGAGGGCCATATTTTTCAGATAGTGCTCGGAAAGAGCGGTGTGGATGCGTGCCTAGCTGGTGAAGGTTTCCGATCAGCGGTAACCTTGGCGGCGAGGGCGGCAAGTTGAGTTTGGAAGGAGACCTTGTAAGTGTAAACAAAAGGAGCAGAGAAAGAAGGAAAAGAAAGATAAGGAAAGGTTCTTGCCACAAAGCCTTCAAAAGCTGTAAGGCAGGCAATTCCATTTTGTTATTCTATGCAAAACAAAATGAGTATCTACCTTCTTATAATATAAGAGCCAGTACCTGTAGTTCGAGCTCCCGTTTAGCACTGTAGTTTAAGCTCCCGTTTAGCATTATGTTTTAAATTTATTTTAAATTTATTTTTGTGTAATAATTTTTCCCACAAAAATTAAAATTTATTGTCTATATTCTAAAACTCGTACGCTATATGTACAACAAGATAAGTTCTCTACTGTGACACTAGTGTAGTAGGTTTACAGAAAACGTGAAAATAATTTTTATAAACAAAATTAAGGATTTTATTTAGCTGTGCCAGATTATAAAAATCCGACCACATGCAATTGCTGACATGCTTAATTATTTATTATTGGAGTGATAATATATTTAAATCGTTTTGAAGTTATTGTTTTTGTCTCTACTTACTGGGAATAAGCCATACAACAAGTGTAGGGATTTTTTCTAATCTTTAGATTACCATCGTTGAACTTTCGGGTGTTCTGACGAACATGGTTTTTGTTGTTAGACTCCAATTCATATTATATTTGGATGTTATGGATCACATGCTCTTAGTAACATTTATTATTGTCAAATATAATTTTTATATGTATGATATGCAACAACAACAAAAAAATTGTTATTATTATAATTGCTATTACATATAATTATTGTTCCCCGCCACAGTGGGATGAAGCCACTAGGGCCCGAGGGCAGCCCCCTGTCCATGGTGACCTATTGAAATTTAAAAAAAAAATTATTAATTGCTCTTTATTTTTCTCTTTTAGGCCCCTAATTTGTTTTTAAAGGTAGGCTTAAGATTAGACTATTAGTTTAGAAGAGAAAGAGTCAATAGCATATTTGGAAACTCTATTATAAAAGTATAACATAATTTTTAAAACTAGTGATAAATAGTATGTTTATATTAATTATACATGAAAATACCAAAATTATCCCTACAACTCCTCCCATCTCTCTCTTCTGTGATTCTCTCTCCTCGTAAATTTATTTACTCATGAATCTGTTTTTTACTTGAAAATACAAGGATTTACTAGAAAATCAAAGGATTTACCCATAAAAATATGTCATTATTTATAATCTTTAAAAAAAGCCTGCTATAGTTTTCAAAAGTACTTATAAATTGTGCTATATACTAATTTATCTTAGTTTATTTCAAGATTTGGCTTAATTCAAGCCCGCTTAATTAAATTTTCTAGCTCCGTCCCATTAATAATGTTTTTTGTATTTGATAAACAATCATTAATGTTATTTACACTCCTACTCTACGCCTAATTCTTTTTTTTTTTTTTTTTTTTTGAAATCTGAAAATTTCTTAATCAACTGAGAGAAGCTAAATCGGCTCTCACAAAAGCCCTTAGCCTGTTTGGAAGGGAGTCTATCCAGATACAATCAAAAAAACAAGAGATAACATAATTAGCAAGGAAGTGAGCTATAGCATTCCCATCACGGGAAGCATAGCGGATACAGCCACAATCATTGGATGCAAGCATCTCACATATATCTGCAACGACATTTGATTCCAGAGCTCGGCATATAGGTCTCTGAATGGCACCAACAGCATTCGGCGCATAAATTTTGAAAACCACAAAGGTGGGCTAGGCACAGACCCTCCCTTACAGCCAAACATTCCCCAACCTGTGGACTGAACTTCCCAAAAATTCTCCAAGAAAGTGCAGCAATCACCATCCCAAACTCATCTCTTGCAACCGCACCAACACCAATAAAATCGGAAGAAGAATTAACCGCCGCATCGACATTGATCTTAATAATGCCATGTGTAGGTGAGTTCCAAGGCAACTTGGTCACATGGTTCTTAACTGCTCGAGGCTCATCAAGTCCATTGCAGAGAATAAAATCTCCCATTTAACTTTCCTGCCCAAGTGACGATCTCATTCGAAGCCAGTTTGAAATTTTCGAAAATTAGTCTATTACGCCTTTGCCACAAACACCAAGCACCTGTACAAAAAACATTAATATCCTCATGAGGGCCTTTAGCTGCAATGAACAAACTAAGCGAGCTGAAAGGTCCGTCTGGAAAATCTTTCAAAAAAGACCAAAAAGGGCTGGAATGGACTAACTTCAGTACCACGACGGGAAAGATGGATTCGGGCTGGAATGGCATCGTGGAAAGCCCGCCAAACGTGAATTCTGATTTTGTTTGGACCTGAGAACCCCACATGAGGAGTCCCTCCCCTAACCTGTTTGGCTACTCTGCCTTCTACTCTACGCCTAATTCCAGTAACAATTATATCAAAAAAAACAAAAAAAAAGTTCCACTGACAATAATAACACTGAATTTTCACCGCCTCTCAATTATTGTATGTAATAGTTTTGATATGATAACAACAACAATAATTATAATTATATTTTCACTGCCCCCAACACTTCATAATTATTGGGTTTTTTTTTTTTTTTTTCATTGATGAATAATCATATGTTTTTTATTTTTAGATTTCTTAACTTGGGGTGTTTTCACTTCTACTACTCTTCAAACTAATACCAATAATTCTTTTTTTTTTTTTTTTTTTGTAATTTTATTTAATTACAAAAATTAGAATTAGTTAACCGTCTTTGATTTTTTGACAGGCAACAGTTTTGGTTCAATTGGGTGAATATTGTCTTCTTCTTTTTTGACCGCGTTTGATTTGTTAAATCTACCGATAATCTAGACTATTGTTCTTATTATTAACGGCGGTCACCAAGCTCAATTTATAGACAAGAAGAATGGAGGACGAGATAATAGTAATAATTTTATCTTTTACAGTAAGAAAATAAATTAAACTCTTGCTTAATTCCATAGTCTAATAATGTTATTACCCTTTAATCATTGAACCGTTGTCTTCTGTATTTACGAAATTTTTATTTTCTAAAATTGGTAATATTTTAAGTATTCTATTATTGATTTGGTTGGAATTGGTTTATATGCCCAATGTTGACAAACTTCTATTTTTTCCAACTCCCAAGTCCAGCACTACTTTCGGGTTTTCACTTTTGAAGGGTGTCTGTTACATCTGTTTGAAAATATCTTACTCCACTAGGCTACATCGCTATCGTACGTTCAGTATCAACTTGTTGGACTTGTCTAGTAAACACCACCCACTCGTCCTGATTGCTTCGCCGCTATCATAAATAATTTTTGGAAGATGGTTGATAGCACGATCTTATCTGGCCAAAATCTCGAAGGAATAGAGATGGCAACAGGATGGGATGGGAGTGGGGATTGCTTCTCCATCCCTATCCACGACCCTTAAAACCATCCTTATCCTTGTGCACATTCCTGCCTAAAAAAGGGCAGGGCTGGGGTTAGGGATTTCTCATTGGAGAAGCTCTTCGTAGCTAGTAATTATCTTTAAAATAAAAGGCACACTAATTAGATTTCCATATAATTTGTTAATATAAATAAGCAATATATGTTTGTTCGGATGGAGGCGGGGCGGGAGATGCTTCCCCTGTCCCCACCCCGATTTTAATTCGGGGAAAAGATTTAGTCCCCTATTCTCGAATATCATCCCCCCATCCCCACCCAATTCAGATCAAAGCCACGTCGCGAGGAATATTGTCATCCTTAAACTAAGCAGCATGTTTAATGGCAATAAAACTCCGCATAAGCTTGGCTTCGAAAGCATAACGGAGACCAAGAGGTTTGGGAAAACAACCTTTGTATAAACCTCTCAAATTTCTTAAGATATTGCAACATTATCCTATCATATATATTAGGATCGCTATTAGCGCACAATCTTTATTGACTTTGATCTACCAGAAAAAAGGATTGTACCATTGAACTTCTATCCGTGTTAACTAAAATGACCACCCTTATCGGTGCCATCCCTATTGACTTCGATCCATCTGAAAAAGATGATTGTACCATTGAACTTCTATAATCGGGGGGACCTTGTCGACCATGTTCGAGAGGTTAGCATTTTCAAGAATGTTATCCAAAATGAAGTACTAATGCATATACAGTACGAGAGTATTGCCAAAGCTTGCTAAATTGGGAAATATAAATGTTTAAATGTGTGTGTGTATATATGGGTTTTTTTTTTTTTTTTTTTTTTTTTTTTTTTGAAATTTAGGGGTGGGAGATTTTTAACTCTACATCTCATGATAAAATCAAATATGAAATTTCCGTTAGACTATGTCTCCAATGCGTTGGTTTATGCCAATGCTATATTTATTAAAAAGAAGTGTTAAAAATAGCAATAATCTACTTTATACTCATGTAAGAACCCGAAATTTCAATGAACTTATGATTTCCTTAGAAATAAGGAAAATCTAAGATTTTATTATGTATGTCGATATAAAGCTCATGATCTGAGTAAATATCAGAATATGTTTGAGTTCTCGTTTAATTAGCTACGAGACTCAATAATAGGTTGCTTTGTTAAGCACGGGGCCTTTTGAGGATAAAGGACAAAATATGAATTTATGATTTTCTTCGGGTCAACTTTGACCAAGGTTGACTTTAGGTTGACCAAGGTTGACTTTAGGTTGACCAAGGTTGACTTTAAGTTGACCAAGTTGACTTTTGGTTTGACTGAGACGGTACTGCAGTGTAATCAACAGTATGGAAATTATACTGCGGAAACCCCTCATTTCAGTCAAATAAGCTATAAGACCACCCTAGAAAAATCAAGCACATTAGTTAGAGCAGTATGGATTAAATAGTTTCAAGTTCTAAGAAAAATCCATACGCAGTCCAATTTTACGCAGATGAACTCTGGACTGCAATTTAGTGAAACAATACTGTTTTAAGTGAAAACAGTATTTGTAAAATCCTTATTAGTATGATTATGGACTGCATTGGTGGAGAAAAACCAAATGGAGCCTTAATTTTGAGGACACCTCATATGGTGATGACCAATTAGATTAATTGGATTTTTGGAAATTATGGAAAGTAAGTTTTAAGCATGATTTGAGGTTGAAAAATTGGCCAACAAACCACATTGTATGGCCGGCCACTCTTAGGTTTTAGGGGGGCAATTATGCTTGCTTTTGAGGAATTAAATGCAAGGTAAGATAGAAAAGGTGTGGTAGGTGTTGTCTATGGTTCACCCTTGGACACATCACCTAGCTTGGCTTCCACACACTTGTTATAGCACTAGAATGGCCGGTGGAAGGTGGATAGCAAGCCTTGGTGAACAAGTTTTGCCTTGGTGATGTAAGCAAGGGTGATGCAAGCAAGGTGACATAAGCATGGTGAGGTAAGCAAGAAGCTTGGTGAACAAGCCATTCTTGGCTCACACAATGGCCGGTTGTTAGGAGAGTTAGAGTGCCTTGGTGAACAAGCCATTTTTGGCTCACACCCATTGAATGGCCGGTTGATTAGAGAGCCTTGTAGAGCAAGCACTTTGCTTGATGATGTAGGCCATGTGATGCAAGCATGGTGAGGTAAGCTTGGGTGGTAGGTGTTGCCTTTGGTCCACCTTTTGACACATCACTCTCATTGGCTTTCACACACTTGTTTAGAAGCCTTGTTGAGCAAGCAAATTTCTTGGCTTATTCTCACTATGAAGAGCCGGCCACCTAGGGAGGATTGATGGGCAAATATTTTGCTCATTAAACCCTTATGTGCAATTATAGATAACCTTAAGTTTCACCTATAAATAGGGGTAGTTGGTTCACAATTTTTGAGCATGAAATTGAACCCGAAACTCTGCAAAAATTCCCACTCATTCTCTCCCCCTCACCCTAAGGCCGAAAATGAAAACCATAAGAGAGAAAAAGAGAGGTATGGCCGGATTTTAGAGAGAAATAGGTAGAAGAAATTCGAATCCAAGTTTGAGATTTCACCTCTAAGATCTAGGGGTAATCCTCTCGAATCCCTAAGCCTTTTTATTAAGTTTGATTCAAGAGTTTTATGTGTATTTTCAGTGGGTTTTGTAAGAGCTTAAGCTCATTTATTTTCATGCAAAAGTTTAGTATGTGCTTGATTAGGGTTATGGTAAGCTAGATCTATGTTGTGGTAGCTAGATCTAGGTTTTTATTTATGTGTTATGATTTTATGTATGGATGTATGATGATAAGTTTTTACGTTAGACACGCTGCATGTTTGTCGTAGGCTCACGGTTGCGAATGTAACGACCCGCCTAGCATAGGCCGTTACTATACATACATACTTACATACTGAACTTCTTATACTTACTTACATACTTACGAAAACAGCGGAAATTTTTTTTTTTTTTATATGGCATATAAGTGCAACATATAAAAGTGTCTTTATCAAAATATTCACTATAACATAAATTCATAAAGAACAAAACGCGTAGCGGCTAGATTTCCCACATTTCACAGTTTGCCCCGCCATGCCCTTCCATCTTGTATCAACCATTGCTGACGGTTACTTACCTACAGCATAAACGTAAGACAGTGAGCTTTCGCTCAGCAAGTACAACCTCCTATACCGCGATAAAAACAAACATAATTTAACCTTACATATTCTAGCTTAACTTATCATGCATATCATATCATTTCTTATCATAACATAACATTCATATCATAATGCATGGTCCATTTATGCTTATTTTATGCTCAATTCATGCTTAACTTACTTTCATTTCTTATTTTACTTATGGGCCCCTTACTTGTGTGTATGTACCGGGCGCGCGACTATGGAGTGGTTGGGGCGGCCAGTCCATTTCCAACTCAAACCATAGTCCAACCCGACCTAACGCGGGTCGGTACAACACAGGCGACTTGCTCGTCATCTTACTTTCTTTTCATCTTGTCGTGTCATACTTGATCTTATTATTCTTATAAGATTTCGTGAACATGCTTCGTGCTCTTATACTTACATGCTTCATGTAATCATAACATAACATTCATCATAAACATACCTTAACTTATCATACTACATAACCTAGCATACAACATATGATATATTGCATAGCATATCAATAACATAACATAACAACAATAACATCACTTAGCATTAACAATATAACATAGCAACAACAACAACATAACATAGCATCAACAACTGCATAACATACATTCCTAGCATACATCTAACATACTTAGGCAAGTACCACAACAAAGCCTATGCTGTAGGCGGTGGTTGTACTTACCTCTCTTGCTATGTCCTGCGTTATGCTGCTTCTTTTCTGAGTACAGCTGCAGGTTCCCTCCTGCTGGTTGAAGGACATAGATGAGGTTTTAGTTAGTATTGCGGAATGTTGATAATCTAACCAACATGCTTACATAATCCTAATTGTATGTCCCCAATACTAGATGTCTTACTGGATTACAAATAGTAACCCTATTATTAATAGCAACCAAATATGAATTAATTCTTTAAGAGGTTACGTTGGGTAACCTCATGTGCTAAACCCTATACATACTGTTAGGGTTAGGTTACCTTCCTAACCTTGGGCTTTATTATAATTATTGGGTTTCCTTAATTAACCCTATATCTTAGCCCAATTTATTAATCTTAGTATCCTTTAGGGTTATCTTGTCTAACCCTTAAGGTTAATTATAATTAGACTCTTGATCAATCAAAGTTAACCCTATATGGGTCAAACTTGAGCTCTAGGCCTTGGCCTAGTAACTTGGATATTATTTCCGGTTATTACCCGAAATCATTTTACTTACCCAGTTTGGTTTAAAAAATCAATTTTCCATTTCTTTGGAAACTTGGGTAAATTAACTTCAAAAATCTTTTACATAACTCATAAAAATTCATATCCTTGAAATAGGTTTTTGAAAAATCATTTAGGGCTGGAAACTGCTTTTGGAACAGTTTCCCTAGTCAAAACAGTGGTTTTGGGAAAAGATGTAATTTTCGGAATTGTTTTTAGAAAATCCTGTACAGGAATTTCCTATTCCCTGCACAATCTTTATAAAACCGTGTCAGTTTAAAAATACATTCTGATTTTGAAAAAGTTGTCTTCACGAAAGTTCTAGCTCTCGAAAAATCCTAAAACTTTTGTGTTTTGAGAAAAATCCAGTTCTGCTTGTATTTGCGTCAGTTTTTGTTAAAAACTGGCCGATCCTGTAAACTGGGTCTGGGCAGACTAGCCACGGATTTTTGTAAAAACGGAGACCATTGGAGCCTCATTTTGGGATTCTGCCCGATTGCCCTCTAGGAAAACTCGTTCTAAACAACTTTTATGTTTTACGTTTTACCCAGTTCGGCCTCTAAAGGCCTCAAATTTCACTTTTCCCGAAACTGGCCAGTTGGCACCCGAACTGGCAGTTTTCGGTTTTAAGTTCGTTTTACGTCCTATTTCGTGTAATCTAACTCAACCGATCACGCGGGAGCCTAGATAGCATATATGCAGCGTTTTCTAACGTCCCATATGAACCAACATGCAACCCAAACGTGCCCATGCAAACCAGAACCCGCATTAACCTAGCCTAGGTTTGCATGGTTCTAACTTTGCATTACAATCAAACCATTCATCATCCATTCACCCTTAAACTTAGCAGTCCAACATGCACTGCCTAGGGCAGATTGTGGACCAAAAATCAGGGGCATACAACCATTCACATCTAGCATGCAACCTATCAATCAACAAGCATAAACATAACCAAATCAAAGCTATTAAACCAACCCACCCTTAACCCTAAATTAAGCACCACACCTAACCAATCTAGGGCAAAGAAAACTTGAGCTTATGCTCTTACAAATTTCAACTTGAAATACAAATAAATTTCAAATTGAAAGCTTAATTGAAAAGGTTTGAGCTAAAGAAATTACCTTGGCTCAAGGCTAGGGTTTGGGTCCAAAAACTTCCACACCACACACGGTTTTCACCACACCAAGTTGCCAAAAAATTTGGTTTGGTCTCAAGATCTGTCCTTCACCTAAGGCTCGGCCACACTACCCTTGAAACACTAAAATTGCAGTTTTTTAACTGCTTTCCCTTGCTCAAAACCGTGGCTGCCCTTGACAAAAAAAAAATGGTCTCAAAACTTGTTTTCGGTTGATTGAATCAAACCCAAATTGACCCTAACTTTTCCCCTTAAATTTTCAGTTTCTCTCTTGGTTTTTCCTGCACTTAAACACTCGGCAGCAAGCCTAGAAAAGGCTGGGAAAATTTCTCAAACTCTCCCCTTAGCTTTCCCTTGCAAACCGAACACTAACCTAAGCTTGGTTTAGGAAAATTTTCATTTTTTTCTTGGCTCCCTCTCACTTTCTTTCTCGGTTTTGGATGGGCAGAAAAATGGCAAGAGTTTGGCTAGATGTTGTGAAAAATGAACAAGGACCACCCCTATTTATAGGCAAAAGGAGAACTTTTTAAAATTCAATTTTGACCCCTAAATTTTTGAAAAATTTGCCAATTGGCATGCAAGGTGGCCGGCCATTCCCTTGTGGAAGAAGCAAAAATTTTTCTAGAACAAGACACTTGTCATTCAAGGCTTGGTTCATGGAATTATGATGTCATAATTCTAAATAAGGATGATGTCATAATTTAAAAGGTATATGATGTCATCCTAAGGCCTTGTTTGGCTAATTTTTGAAAAGCAAACCCATTTTAAGCTAACACAGATAAATCTAATACTGTGTTTACTAATACACAGTATAATTCAGTACTGTTTTACTTGACTGCAGTCCAAAATTTATCTGCGTAAAAATGGACTGTATAAAATTTTTCTTATACTTCCGAGCCCTTTTGGTCTTTAATTCCTACTAGGTGTGCTTGATTTTCTAAGGTGGTTTTCAAAGCCTATTCATGCTATCTCAACCGTAAAGACGGTTTTTACAGTATTCTTTATTACACAATACTGCAAAGTCACTCCTTTGACCGTTCTTGGTCAAACTTTGCCTTTCTTGGTCAAAGTCGACTTTTCGGTCAAATTTTGACTTTCGTAAAATCATGTACTTTTTCGTCCCTTTTTTGTCTTAAAAGGTCCGTTGCTAATCTACATAGTCCATTTTGAGTTTTATTGATCCTGAAAACTCATAAAATGTAAGAAAACTCTTAACCGAGCTTCTCTTTTAATAATACCTTGATGGTATACATTTAATTTCTTTAAAAAGAAATAGTAACATTGAAAAATCTAGGTATTACAGCGAACGTTTGAGGTAGTGTGCGCGTAGACTTTACGTAAAAACGGATTTAAAGAAAAACTGCCAGTTTCGGGTAAAACCGGGCAGCAATCTGAAAACAAAATTTTGAGGCCTTTAGAGGCAGATTTTGGAAAAACGTAAAACATGAAAGTTGTAGGGAAGGGTTTTTCCTAGGTGACATCGCAGACAGTTTTTCAAAATACGGCTCCAAAAGCCTCTGTTTTTATGAAAATCCGAGCCCTGGTCTGCCCAGACCTTATGCACGGCCAGCCGGATTCAACCAAGAAAATGAGCAAGTTAAAGACAGAATTAGGTTTTGTGTAAAACATGAAAGTTTTAGGATCTTTCGAGATCTACAACTTTCATGAAGAAATATTTTTCTAATTCCAAACAGATTTTAAAGTAAAAATTAGATTCCCAAAATCGTGCAGGAATCAAGAAATTCCTACACAGGATTTTAAGAAAACAGTGCAAAAACAAGAAATCCCTACTCATGCACTGACACTTGAATTAAGAAACTGTTTTCAAGAATTGAACAAGTTTTCTGAAGAAAGGAATTAACTGAATTATGCTAAGTAATATGGTAACCAAGTGGGATACCACTATTGGGTCTCAGTAACCCAATAGGACATTAACCTATTTATGTTTGGGCTCATACCCAGGGTTACTAAAAGTAACCTAAAAGGATATTAACGTTTAAGGATTTTGATTTATGGTAAGATAGAATATGACTGATTCTTATCTTAAACCCTGTTAGGACAACGGGAGTATGTGCTATGTTTGGCGATAAACTAAGAGCGTATGACGACAGGTAAGTACAACTCCACCTACAGCATGAACAAAACATTTTTTGTTGCATGTTATGTGTTTAAGAAGTCATGTATTGATTTACATGATTTACCTATGATATGTTATGATAAGTTTATGTTATGTTATGATAAGTTTAAGTTATGTTATGAAGTTATGTTATGAAGCTTATGTTATGATAAGATATGCTATGAAGCTTATGTTATGATAAGTTATGCTATGAAGTTATGTTATGTTAAGTTATGCTATGAAGTTATGTTATGATAAGTTATGCTATGATGTTATGCTATGAAGTTTATGTTATAATAAGTTTATGTTATGATATTATGCTATGATATGTTATGTTATGGTATGTTATGTTATGGTAAGTTATGTTATGATGTATTATGATTGTGATTATTTTATGTTGTATGTTTGGCTACGTGACATCATGAAGTATGTTCATGAATATTAAATCACATGGTAAGAATAAGTTAAGTCATGAGATAGGATAAGACAAGTTAATGTTATGGTGTCGTACCGACTTGCCATGAGGGCGGGTTTAAACGGTTTGGTCTATGGTTTGAATTGGATTGGACTGGCTGCCCCAATCACTCTATGTAAACGATTAGTTTCATGGTTTGACTTGGTTTGGACTGGCCGCCTCTAACCACTCCATGGCTATGTACCACGGTACGTGCACATATGACATGACATGGTAGGGAATAGAACCAAGTTAATGAAAGCATAATTGAATTATAAGAGAACATAATCGGTTCACGCATTCTTGCACGTCAAAATATTTTTGTGGATTGAATATTGTACTTACTGGGCAATTAGCTCATTACTTACGTTCCTGCTGTAGGTAAGCAACCTAACGGCAGTACTTGATGTAATACTATGAAGAGTTGGTGCTGCGGATTGTGAAATGTGGAATGGACACCGCCACGGGTTTTGGAAAATATGTTTTTGTAAAATACGTTTGTAAAATGTGTTTTGTTATGTTATAAGGAAGTAAAGGTATGTTTTAAGAAAAGTTTCAAGTATGTATGGCAAGCAAGTTGCCTCGTGTTGTACCGATCCGCACTAGGTCTGTAACGACCCGCCTAGCACGGACCGTTACCGTACATACATACATACTTAACTTGTTTTACATACTTATTTACTTGACAAATATAGGAGAATTTTTTTTTTTTTTTTTTTTTTTTTTTTCTATTACTGAAGTATTGTTTGGAATAACATAAACATAAAATATTAAGCATAAATTTTCGGAAGACGTAGCGGCTTTTCCCTTCTTTCACAGTTGCCCAGCCAACTCCACCATCTTGCATCAAAAATCGCCAGTAGGTTGCTTACCTACAGCATAAACATAAGGCGTGAGCTTTCGCTCAGCAAGTGCAACATAAACTGTCATAAACTTAGCAAAGCATATCCTGATATATTCTAATCATGCATGATTCGATTATGCTTTATTATGCTTATTTTATCATACTTTCTAATCATACTTTCATTTCTTAACTTGCTCATGGGCCCCTTATCATGAGTGATCGTACCGGGCGCGCAACTATGGAGTGGTTGGGGCGGCCATTCCATTTCCAACTCATTCCACAGTCCTACCCGACCTCGGACGGGTCGGTACGTCACAGGCAAGCTCGCTTGCCATCATACTTATTTGTCATCTTGACCTTGTTCTTATTATTTGTGAACATGCTTCATGATGTCACATGAATATAACTTGTAAACATTTCTTAGTCATGCCATTTACTTGATATATCAAATCATAGCACATAACATAATTTCGCATATCATCTTGTAACTGAAAATGCCCATGCTGTAGGTGGAGTTGCACTTACCTCTTTTACTATGTCCCTCTTGAGGCTGTTCTCTTACTGGCACAGCTGCAGGCCTTTTCCTGCTTGAATAGGGACTTAGGTAAGAGTCTAATTCTTATTATGCAATGTTGGTGTCCTAACCAACATGCCGATGAAATTCTAGTTGTATGCCCCCTAATACCAGATATCTGATTTGGTCACAAAATAGTCATATAACTGCTTGGGAATAATTATTCTTTAATTATTTCTTTTAAGAGATTATGTTGGATAATCTCTTGGGCTAGGTTCTTGATAAAATGTTAGGTTTCCTCAAAATCTTGGCTTGATTACAAATTCTGTCCATTTTCTTATCTTTTTACTATTTAAGAAATATAGCTTTAAATCTCTTTAATATTTTTGTAACGATTTCAAATCTTCAAAACAAATCTTTATAAAGGTCATTTAAGATTGAGAACTGCTTTTGGGACAGTTTTAAGCAAAAATACAGTTTTTCGAAAACTGTTTGTAAAACTCATGTGCAGGAATTTTCGGTTCCCTGCACACTCTTCATAAAACAATACCAGTTTATAAATCCATTCGGAATTTGAAAAACTTGTCTTCACAAAAGTTGTAGCTCTCGAAAAATGCTAAAACTTTCGTGTTTTACAAAAAATCCAGTTCTGCTTATATTTGCGTCAGTTTTTGTTTGAAACTGGCTGATCCTGAAAACTGGGTCTGGGCAGACCAGCCACGGGTTTTTGTAAAAACGGAGACCATTGGAGCCTCATTTTTAAATTCTGCCCGCGTTGTCCTCTAGGAAAAATTGTTCCGAGCAACTTTCGTGTTTTACGATTTACCCAATTCGGCCTCTAAGGCCCTCAAATTCTTATTTTCCCGAAACTGGTCAGTTTGAGTCCGAATTGGCAGTTTCGGTTACTTAAACCGGTTTACGTCCTATTTCGTGAAATCTACCTCAACCGAACACTTCGGGAGCCTATAGGGCAAACACACAGCGTTTCTAACGTCCTGCATGAACCATTAAACTGTCCAATTAAATCCATGCAAATCAATTTCAGAAATTCCAATTCTAGGGTTGCATTAACCCTAACTTTTGCACATACAAGCACTAAACTTGGTTCCTTAAATTGACATGCTCCATGTACTGCCCTAGAGCAGATTTTCTGACCAAATCAGGGGACACACAACCCTAAGCATTCAAGCATGAAAATCAACCATAAATAAACACAAATCATGCAAAAATTTGAACCATACACCCTTAGATCTACAAATCAAGCACAAACACTAACTAGGCATAAAATAGGGGTTGGACTTATGTCCTTACAACCAAATTGAATCCTCCTCAAACTTTGAATTTAAACTCAAATGAGAGAGTTAGGGCTTGTGGAGTTTTACCTTAGACCAAAGTCAATTTTGGTCACCAACTCTTTCCTCCACCTAGCTCCCCCCTAGCTCACGGCCACCCTCCAATTGATCACCAAAAATTTTTTGGTTGGCTTCCTTGGTTGCTCCTCTCCAAGCCGAGCACCCTTACCAAAATTTGGCCCAAAATTTCAGTCCTTTCTTTCTCCCTTTCTCCCACGGCTTCACACCCCAAAAGTCCTAAAAAAAATTTCTGAATTTCCCCTTGGTTTTCCCTAGTGCAAAACCGAACCTTAGGAACAAAACCCCCAAGGAAATTTTCTGATTTCACTCACCCCTTTCTCTTCTTGGTTTTCCGAATTTTGTGAGGAGAAATTTGGCCAGAATTTGGCTGCTTTTCTCTGATTTTTCCAGCCAAAAACAGCCTCCCACAAGGCCTATTTATAGGTGAGTTTTTGGACCATTTAGCAAATAATTTTTGTTCTCCTTTTTCCCTCAAGTCCTTGGGAAAAATTTATTTCTCTTTTGGCCCCAAAAGGACCGGCCACCTCATACTCTAGAATGCTCCAATATTATCCAAAAATTTTCTTTTATTTTTCTTCCCTTAATGATGTCATAATTAGGGTTTTGGATGATGTAATCAAGCTTTTTAAGGCTTGTTTGGCCTATTTTCATAATAGGCAGTCCAATATCATGCTAACATAAATATTTTTAATACTGTTAACTATTAATAACAGTATTTTATCACCACACTGCAGTCCAAAATTTATCTGCGTAAAATTTGACTGCATAAAAATTTTCTCATAATTTGAAGTCCTTTGGCCCAAAATGCCCCAATTTTATGTGCTTGATTTTTCTAGGGTGATTGTAAATCTTACTCTTGCTATCTTGTCTGAAACATGGTTTTTCGCAGTATATTTTCCATACTGCTTGTTCATAAAACAGTATTATCACATGGTTGACTTTTCTAGTCAACTGTTGACTTTTTAGGTCAACTTTGACCGCCATGCAAAATCATGCAAACGTAAAATTTTCTATTCTTCTGACTCAAAATGATATATTCTGAGTTAAGCAATTATTTTCAAGTCTCATAGTATCGTGAGAACTTAAAATTTCACACAAAAACCTTGCCTCAGGTTTCTCATAAATACCTTTAAAACATAACATAAGTTTCTTTACAATAGGACATAAGATCGTAAAAATTTAGTTATTACAAGGTCGGGTCTGGTCCACGATATTGGTACTCGAGTGAGTACATATGAATATGTATGAAGATAAGTTAAGCTTTATGTATGAGAATAAGTATGAGACTAAGTTAAGTTAAGTTTGAGAGTAAAAGAGTTTTTAAATAAAGTTTTAAAGTACGAAAAAAAAAATTTACTCTAGATTTTCAGTAAGCTGAAGGCTTTTTGATAAGAATTAAGTAAGTAAGTAAGTAAGGTGACGGCCCTCCACGTCTACGTAGTCGTCCCTTACGTAGGTGGTGTAGGTCGGGGCGTCACAACTCAAATGCATAATGTCATTTCTAATGCTATTTCTATTTTTTGTCATTATAATTGTGCTTTGGAACTTATGAAAGTGAGCATTTAGTATCTAAATAATTTAAAAATGAAATTATTGTAATAATTACATGAAAAAAGTCAAGCCAACAACCAATAGAAATCAAATGTTAAATTTGACATTGGCTTTACTTTGTGGCAAATTTGTCACAAAATTTAGCCTTTGACAAATTTGGCATCGAATATAGCACTCCATTAGATAACAATTTTTTCATCCAAATACTAAAATTTACCATTAGCATAACTTTTTAGCATTGTATAATTGCTCTAAATTGAGAAATATTTGTTCTGAAAGACTCTTTTTATTTTTTACTATTCACTTGATTCCCACGTGATTAAATATTGGGAATAAAAATAAGCAACATCTTTTACACTTATTTATATTCACAAATTATATGGAAATCTAATTAGTGACCTTTTACGCGAAATCATTGGGTGTAACTATATTTAAGCCCTTTATGAATTAAAAAAGAAAAAAGCAAAAAAAAAAAAGAAAAAAAAGAAGGATTAATACAACTAAATGCGTATATAAACTTCCAGAATAAAGTTATGTCATTACCAACTTAAAACCAAATATTTTAGATAGTTTATATCTGGTTAAAGGTTGCTATCAAATTAAGTCTTTGCTGGTTTTTTAGCTCTAAATTTACTGATAGTCAACTGTTCTAACGGGACAAGGACAAAGCTTGGCTCAGAGGGGGTTCACATTGATTTTGTTTTTTTTTTTAATATAATAAATTCCACGCAATCTTTCTTCTTTAGCTCTTTTTTTATTTTTTTTTATTTTTTTATTTTTTTTCCCTGAAGGGAAGCCCCAAAATTTTGGGTGAAATTTATTATACAACTAATTTAGTTAATTAAGATTTGACTTGATTTCAAGCTCTCTAAATAAATTTTCTGGCGTCTTTCTTGTTGGAGGAAAAGGGGAGGCCATGATCATACATCCTTTGAAGCATACAGAATCCTTGATTTGCATTAGACAACAATTTAAAACAACAACAACAACAACAACAACAATAACAAAAACAACATCAATGATTTAAAAACACACACACACAACAGCAACAACAACATCGAAGGTGCACCATAGATCCCTCATAGATGAATTAAGGGTAGTAAGGTACTGGTATAAGATACAGAGGATCTTTCTTATGAACAGTGAGCCCATAAACTTCACTCATGTCCAAATCTTTTGGCAGCATTATTCCATTCTCATCACCACCAGGCAACTTCCAATCAAACCAATACAAAAGGTTGGCAGTCAGATACTCAGTACTAGCAACCCCAAAGCTCAAGCCAGGGCATCCCCTTCTTCCAGAACCAAACGGAACAAACGGGAAGTCCTGTCCTTTGAAATCAATAGCACTCTCTTGGAATCTCTCTGGAAGAAACTCCTCTGGCTTGTCCCAGATATTTGAGTCCCTTTGGATTGCCCAAGAGTTGATGAACACTCTTGTTTTCTCAGGAATAAGATATCCCCCCACGTCGACGTTTGCGATTGTTTCCCGAGGAACTTGGAGAGGGAGGGGAGGATGTAGTCTAAGAGTCTCTTTGACGACACATTTCAAGTAATCCATTCTGTTGAGATCATTCATGTCGATCTTCGGCCTGTTTCCGACCACTCTCCTCACCTCTTCTTGGGCTTTCTTCATCTCCTTTGGATGTCTCACTAGCTCCGCCATTAACCATTCTAATGCGGTCGATATATTATCACTCCCACCGACGAACATGTCCTACAAGTTTGTGAACGTTCAAAGTCATACTCAGCCTTGTAAGTAAATGAGAGAGAGAGAGAGAGAATTGTGCGTGGTTGTGAGAGAAAAATACCATTAGGATTGCTTTCATGTTGTCCTGAGTGAGGTCAAAGTCAAGCACGCCATTCTTTTGAAGTTCAAGGAGAATATTCACGAAGTCTTTCATATTAGAGCCCCCAACACCACCCTCTAGTACAGCCTTGTGTTCCTCGACCACCTCATCGAAAAAAGTGTCTATTTCTCTGAAAATTTTTCTCATGCGACCTATGAGACCTGTGAGATTGTCAACCCATCTCAAAGAAGGTAAGAAATCTCCCACACTAAAGGCCATCATAATCTCCATCAACTTTCAGGACAGCTCAACAAACCTACTCCCATCGCCTTCATTCTCTAAATTCCGCCCAAGGACGCATCTAGAAAATATGTTGTTGGAGGCTGCAATTAACATCTCGCTTAGATTTATAGTAAAATCCTTACTAGATTGGCTAGTTCGACGAATCCTCTCGATCAACGCAATTGTCACTTCATCCCTCACGAACTGAAATTGTTGCACTCTTTTTAGGCTCAGAAGCTCAAGAACACAGATTTTTCGAGCTTGTCTCCAATATTCTCCATAAGGAGCAAACCCCACGTCTTGGCATTTATAAAGCATGATATCACCAGCAGTGGTTTTAGGTCTGCTAGAGAAAGCAATGTCATGGTTTTTGACGATTTCTTTCAACATATCTGCTGATGAAACAACAAGAGTTGGAACTTGGCCCAATTGTAAGAGCATGAGAGGGCCATATTTTTGGGAGAGTGCTCGGAAAGAGCGGTGTGGATGTGTGCCTAGCTGATGAAGGTTTCCGATTAGCGGTAACCTTGGTGGTGAGGGTGGTAAGTTGAGGTTGGAACGAGACCTAGCACGTATGAGCAAAAGGATCAGAGAAAGGAGGAAAAGAAAGATAAGGAAGGCAGTCATTTCCATTTTGTTTTCTTTGCATAACAAAATGAGTGTCTAACCTCTATTCTTATAGCCTGAGCTCCCGAACTGCTTTTTGAAACTCCTCTCCAATATTGTAAAACAAGAAAAGATTTTGACAATAACACAAATGTAGTTAATTGGTGTTTCGGAAAGGTAAATATAATAATAGTAACAATTACAATAATTATGGATTAAACCATAATAATAACGATCATCATCATAATCGCCACCACGTCGTCATTGTTATTTTATACTTATATTACTTCTAACACTAATCACATGGTTTCTCTCATTTTTTTTTATTTTTCTTTTTGGGAGAGGCAACAATCAATTTGGTTCGAAGAGGGAGTTGGGAGTGTAAAAATATTCTTGAAAAAAAATCACAGGAAATCAAAAATTTTTTTTTAACTGCCTCTTTTGACTGTCCCTTTTTAATACCTTTTTTTAACTTTCTCTTGCTATGGTTTTAATAAACTATTAGTTATTATATCTCTTTTTTTTGCCTAACACACTAACGACTTCTATATTGTAATACCAAGTATTTCTGTATTTATACGACTTCTTTTATTTTAAGAAATTTGTACAATTTTAAAGATACGCATGAAAAAGCCCGGTTAAGGGTTTTTATTTCGTTTTTGTGAGTTTTATGATATTCTAAGACTCAAAAATGATTGTTTAGTCAAGTAAATGACCTTTTAGGCGAAAAGGAGCGAAATCGCCAAAATTTGCATGTTGGTCAAAGTTTGACCGAAAACGCCGACGGTTGACCAAAAAGTCAACTGTTGACCACGGGAGTCAAAATTTGGCGGGAAAGTCAGCGGTTGACAAGAAAGTCAATGGCGGACGAGAAAGCCAAAGATTGACCCGAAAAAGTTAAGAAAAATGCTGTATGACTTAATAGTTCGCAGTATAATATTGTACTGCATAAAGCTATTTTTTATGATTAAAATGATATGTTTAGGATTCAAAACCACCATAGAAAGTCAAGCACAATAATTAGAATATTTTGGGCCGAGTGGTTCCAAGTTAAGAAAAAGTTTTTATACAGTTCAGTTAAACACAGGTGAATTTTGGACTGCGGTTCAATTAACTAATATTACGTATAAGTGAATTCAGTATTGGAATTACCTGTGGTAATTAAAGAATGGACTGTTTAATGGTAAAAAGTGACAAACAAGCCTTAAAGTGGGCTTACCTCATTAACTTTCTAATTATGACATCATTTCTCTAATTAATGAAAAAATTAGAAAGTATTCTTGGTTGTTTTGGGGGTGAGCTGTCCGGACAGCTAATGGGGGAGAATGAGCTGATTTCCAAGGATTTGGAGGACCAAATGTTGCAAATTTAAGGACTTCTCAACCTCTATAAATAGGGGTGTCCATAAATCAAGAAAAAAATAGAGAAAAGCAACTAAACTCTTGCAAATTTCTTGCTTGAACAAAACCGGTTTTGAGTGTGAAGGAGAGGAAGGATTTGCAGCCAAGATTGAGGAGGAAATAGAGTGAGAGGATCGGCTTTTGTGAGGAAAGCAAGCAAGGAAGATTGAGAAAAATTTTGGGAGTCTTTTCCTAGCCTTAGAACCGGCTGTGGGCAGCAAGGAATAGGCAGGAAAAAAAAAATTCAAAAACTAAGGGGGAATTAGGGTTTTAAGTGCTGAATTTTGGGTTAGAACATCACCCTTGGGCACAAAAATTTTGGTGCTCAAATTAGGCCAAAAAGGGCAGCTATAAGGGAGAGAAATCAAGGAGGAAACAAGAGTTTTGGTGGCTGGAAATTGCAGCAGCTGTGGGGCGGATTTGCAGCAGCTTGGTGGCCGAACTTGGGGCTAGGAAAGCAGCAGGAATTGGACTTCAATCCACCATTTCAACCGGCTGTGGTGAAAGAAGAAAAAGGAGAAGAAAGGGCAGCCAAACTCTTGGTTGTTAGAAAGGTAAAACCCTTGAATTCCAAGCTTTTCATTTAAATTTCATTTGGAGAAATTTAAATGTATTTGATGCAAGTTTTGTAAGAGCATAAGCTCATAGGTTTCTCTTGCTGCCCTAGCTTAGAAATTAAGGTTTGTGCTTGAAAATTTAGGGTTATGTTGGTGGTTGTTAATATGCATGCTAGGTATTGTTGTTTTGTTTAGATTTTTGTATATTGTGTAAAATGTTTATGTTAATATGTTTGTTGAATGTTAAACGTTAGAAACGTCCCTGCATGTTTGAATTAGGCTCCCGACGTGTTCGGTTGAGGTAGGGTGAACGTAATATGATGTTAGCGAAATCGAAACCGAAAAATGGCCTTCTCGGGTAGGGTTTGCCCAGTCTCGGGAAAAGCAATTTTTGGGGCCCTTAGAGGCCGAATTAGGAAAAACTCAAAACACGAAAGTTGTAGATTAGGGTTTTTCCTAGGGGGACACGTGAGCAGTTTTTCAAAATAAGGCTCCAATGGCCTTGATTTTCTGCAAAAACCGAGCCTGACCTGCCCAGGAGCCATACACGACCAGAGTTGGTTCAACGCAGATTTTGGACAGGTTAAGGTCCAAACTGGATTTTATGTAAAACACGAAAGTTGTAGGGTTCTGTGATAGCTAAAACTTTCGTGAAGACAATTTTTCCAAAATCGGCTTAGATTTTTAAATGAAATTGATTTTTAAAGATGGTACAGAAATGGGGAGATTTCTGTACAAAATATTTAGAAATGGTTCAGAAAATGGTGTTTTTGTGTTTTAAATGATTAATTGGCATTATAAAACTGTTCCAAAGGCAGTTTTTAATAGTCGATGATTTTTACAATTTTACCTTATGATTTTCTAAATTTTTAAAATTAAATTAAAAAAAAGGGATTTTGTGCCAAAAACATAAGGTTTTCTAAAAAGAAAACACAAATGAATTTTTGGGATTTAAAGTCAGAAATAATAATCCGAGTAGGATAGACTTAAACCTTCGGGTTACTTAAAGTAACCAAGTAGGTTCACGTAACGCAAAGTAAGGAAATATAACTACGGTTATATAAGAATGTTGGTTTACCAACAGTTCTAATCCTTACTCTTTTTGTTGATAACAGAATACGATACGCAACGGTGTCCCAGCAAGTTTGAGCTGATAACTGGACACAGCAGTTTTAAACAAGGTAAGTACAACCACCGCCTACAGCATAGGCTTTGATTTGATACTTGCCTAAGTATGCTTTAAATGTATGCTTTATTGTGTGTTTTGTAGTGTTGCTTTGCTGTGTTATTTATATGCCATGTTAATCACATGATTTATATTAGGTGTAAAGAAAAGTGTTATGCTATGTTTTATGTGTAAATGCTATGTTTAAGTATATGTCATGAAATGTTAGAAACATGTTAAGATTAAGCATGCTATGATTTAGTTATGTGAAACATCATGAAGTATGTTCACCACTAATAAGAATGAAATCAAGTATAAGATAAGGAATGACATGAAAATAAGTAAGTTATCTGTGTCGTACCGACCCGCGTAAGGTCGGGTTGGACTATGGATTGAGTTGGAAAAAGATTGGCCACCCCAACCAATTCATAGTTGCGCGCCCGGTACGAACACTATAGGGCCCATATGTTAAGTTAAGATAAGTAAGTAAGTAAGTTATGTACAATAAGAAAGAATAAGAAAGCATAATTGGTTCATGCATATGTAGGATAAGATACGTTAAGTTAAGCTAAGTAATGCTATGCTATGCTTAGTCTATGTTAGTTAGATTTATTGTTTTGTGTTGTGTCGCGGTATAGGATGGTTGTACTTGCTGAGCGAAAGCTCACTGTCTTACGTTTATGCTGTAGGTAAGCAACCTGCCAGCAATTGTTGATGCAAGATGGAGAGGCGAGGCTTGGCGGACTGTGAACCGTGGGAAATGTTGATCCGCTATGCGTTTTGAATTTATTTTAGTTATGTTTATTAAATTGAGATATGCTAAACAACTATTGCCTATTATTTACCATATTTTATGTACGCTCTCGTGTGCGTGTCACAAAAAAAAAAAAAAAAAATATTTCCGCTGTTTATGTTAATTAAGTATGTATGATATGAATTATATGTAAGTATGTATGGTAACGGCCTGTGCTAGGCGGGTCGTTACATATATAGGCAGCTTTTAGGAGGTTTTCTTGTAGCCAAAGAAAACATGTGACTCACCAGTGCTTTTAAAATGATCTGACAGAATATTATTGGTTAAATACCATTTAAGACATTAAAAATTGGACAGAAAATTTGGATCCCTCATGTACATGTCTTTTCTAGAATTATCATCACCAAACCTACTTCATAGATATACATAATTTGAATTTAATTTACGTGTGGCATAACTCCTAATAAGTCCTATAAAAGTATTTTTAGCATTTTATTTTATTTATCTTTGCTTCTTATCTTATCATAACTCACCTTTTACTATATCTGACCCTACCCTTTTAATTGAAAACGAAATAAGAAAATCAAAATGAAAGTAAAAGAAGAAGAGAATCCGAATATTTATCGTGTTTTGAAAAATGTGTTGGAATTGAGAAAATAGAGATAATTTACTATTAAGAAGCTCCCTATGAATACAATTTACAATTATGAAAACAAGTAAGTTTTCCAAATCTCTGTAAAATTAATTCGTTAATTTTCGGTGAAAATAAGTTAAAAAAAGTAAGAAAGGGAATTATTGAAGGTGGGGTACAAAGAAGGGACAGCATTCGTCAACTGCAGGGTAAGGAAGGGAATCATTGAAGGCGGGGTACAAAGAAGGGACAGCATTCGTCAACTGCAGGTGTCGGGTGCACAAAACAACACAGAGGGTAGGGTGGAGGGAAGGACGCAAAGATTCAAGGACGTTAATTATTGAGAGAGGACATAGTGGCGCAAAGAGAACTAGAAATTGTTTTATTTTTTTTAGGTCTCTCTTACTTTTTTTTTTTTTTTTTTTTCCCTTCTTTTTGGGAGAGGCAACAATCAATTTAATTGGTTCGAAGATGGAGTAGGCAATGTAGAAATAATTCTTGAAAAAAAAACTTGGAAAATCATTATTTTTTTAACGCCTCTTTTGACTGTTCCTTTTTAATGCCCTTTTTAACTCTCTCTTACTATGGTTTAAATATTTTTATGTCTAACACACTAACGATTTCTATATAGGCAGCTTTTAGGAGGTTTTCTTGTAGCCAAACAATGCACGTGACTCACCAGGGCTTTGCTTAATTAACTAAATTTCCATGTGGAATTTTCTTATTTTGCCATGCCTTTTTTTTTTTTTTTTTTTTTTAAATCATGCGTACACTTTCATTATTTTCATGGTTTGGCCATTTGATGGATGCTTCTCCTTCATAATTTGCTCCGTATGTAGTTCACCATCTCTCTCATGTACGAATCCACATCGATCCTTTATTTAATTTTGATGTCTCACATGATATCTAATCAATAATTATATTTTGACATATATATTATTAAATGAAGTTAAATTTTGAAATATAAAAAATCAGTTATAAAGTATTTTAAACTTTTTAAAATGATTTGACATAATAATATTGATTAGATACCATTTATTACACTAAAGATTGGACAAAAGATTTCGATCCCTAATGTACATATCTTTCTAAAATTATCATCACCAAACCTACTTAATAGATTTACATACTTTAAATTTTATTTACATGTGGTATAACTCCTAATAGGTCCTATTAAAGTATTTTAACATTTTATTTTATTTTATCTTTGCTTCTTGTCTTATCATAACTCATAGTTTAGTATGTCTGACCTTTCAATTGAAAACGAAATAAGAAAATCAAAATAAATTAGTAAAGTAAGAAGAGAATCCAAATAACGTGCTTTGACAAATGTGTCTGAATTAAGAAAATCGAGATAATTAATTTACTAATAAGAAAGCACTATTAAGAAGCTCCCTATGAATATAAATTACAATTATGAAGACAGGAACGTTTTCCAAATCTCGTAAACTTAAGAGGTTATCATATTCAAAATATATATTAAGTCCAAAATTTTGCTAAAGAATAATTGTCTATAAAAGTAAATTTCCCTTAATATGCTCATGAAAGATAGAGCTCTAACAAGAGATTCCAATCTAATTAAAAAAAAAACCGATACGAATTTGTCATGATGAGTTTTTCTCTTTTATTGTAGTTTTTCTTCTTCTTTTTTTTTTAATGGTTTATTTTATTTTCGTTGATTTTCTGAAAAAATAAAGAAAAAAAATTAGGGATGGAAATCATCGAGGGTGGGATATAAAGAAGGGACAATTTGTCAAGGTGGAATGGATGGGTGCAGAGAAGGGACAACATTCATCAACTGACGTGTGTCGGGTGCAGAGAAGGGACAACATTCATCAACAGAGAAGGGACAACATTCATCAACTAACGTGTGTCGGGTGCAGAGAAGGGACAACATTCATCAACTAAGGGACAACATTCATCAACTGACGTGTGTCGGGGGACAACATTCATCAACTGACGTGTGTCGAGTGTATAGAAGGGATGACAACATCGAGGGTAGGGTGTAGGGGCACCGAGAATGGAACAATTGTCGAGGGAAGGATGCAAACATGTAAGGACGTTAGTTATCGAGAGAGGACACAGAGGCAAAAAGAGGATTATAAAATCGTTTAAGTGTGAGCTCTCTGATACAAAATTAAACATAGGGGTGAAAACGAAGATATCAGCCAAAAAGGATTAGTGATTCTCTAAAATATTAATTGTTCTAATACCATAATGAAAATTAAATAAGAAAACAAAAGTAAGAAAAGATCATAATACAACTATTTTATATGGCTTGGCAAAGGAACTTGCATCAACAGACTAGGAAAAAGGAGAAAATTCATTAGTAATGAACAATATAACTGGACTACATTTACATGAACAAGTAAGTACCCAAAGCACTTGAAATTAAGGGATTTTTTAAATTCAAAACAAACGTAGATTTAAAATGTTATCAAAAATAGTTGTAAACAAAAGTCAACTTTCATTGTCGCCACTAACCATCCCAATATCTATCATTTTCCAATCACCTTAATCCAATCAGGGCTTTAGTTTTCTCAAATAAGTCCTCCATCATTTCCTTAATTTCCTGATTTTTGACTTCAATGGTTAATACGGAACCAAATTAATATATCTCTTTTATTCATAGTGGGAATTCAATTAGCTGTCATATTCTGAAAATTACTGATTATTAGTTTAATGGAATACTCATATAGAAGAAATTAAAGCTGTACACGCAATGGCACACATTGATAAGCAACAGAGGAATGAGTAATGAAAGCATATTTTGAAGCATACATAATCCTTTATTTGCATTAGATAATAATTTAAAACAACAACAACAACAATAAAAAAAAAAAAAAAAAAAAACAACAACAACAACATCATCGAAAGTAGCACCATAGATCCCTCATAGATGAATTAAGGGTAGTAAGGTACTGGTATAAGATACAGAGGATCTTTCTTATGAACAGTGAGCCCATAAACTTCACTCATGTCCAAATCTTTTGGCAGCATTATTCCATTCTCATCACCACCAGGCAACTTCCAATCAAACCAATACAAAAGGTTGGCCGTCAGATACTCAGTACTAGCAACCCCAAAGCTCAAACCAGGGCATCCCCTTCTTCCAGAACCAAACGGAACAAATGGGAAGTCCTGTCCTTTGAAATCAATAGCACTCTCTTGGAATCTCTCTGGAAGAAACTCCTCTGGCTTGTCCCAGATATTTGGGTCCCTTTGGATTGCCCAAGAGTTGATGAACACTCTTGTTTTCTCAGGAATAAGATATCCCCCCACGTCGACGTTTGCGATTGTTTCCCGAGGAACTTGGAGAGGGAGGGGAGGATGTAGTCTAAGAGTCTCTTTGATGACACATTTCAAGTAATCCATTCTGTTGAGATCATTCATGTCGATCTTCGGCCTGTTTCCGACCACTCTCCTCACCTCTTCTTGGGCTTTCTTCATCTCCTTTGGATGTCTCACTAGCTTAGCCATTAACCATTCTAATGCTGTCGACGTAGTATCACTCCCACCGATGAACATGTCCTACAATTTTGTGAACGTTCAAAGACATACTCAGCCTTGGAAGTAAATGAGAGAAAAAGAGAGAGAATTGTGCGTGGTTGTGAGAGAAAAATACCACTAGGATTGCTTTCATGTTGTCCTGAGTGAGCTCAAAGTCAAGCATGCCATTCTTTTGAAGTCGAAGGAGAATATCCACAAAGTCTTTCATATTAGAGCCCCCAACACCACCCTCTAGTACTGCCTTGTGTTCCTCGACCACCTCATCGAAAAAAGTGTCTATTTCTCTGAAATTTTTTTTCAAGCGACCTATGAGTCCTGTGAGATTGTCAACCCATCTCAAAGAAGGTAAGAAATCTCCCACACTAAAGGCCATCATATTCTCCATCAACTTTCGGGACAGCTCAACAAACCTGCTCCCATCGCCTTCCTTCTCTAAATTCCGCCCAAGGACGCATCTAGATAATATGTTGTTGGAAGCTGCAATCAACATCTCGCTTAGATTTATAGTAAAATCCTTACTAGATTGGCTAGTTCGACGAATCCTCTCAATCAACGCAATTGTCACCTCATCCCTCACGAACTGAAATTGTTGCACTCTTTTTAGGCTCAGAAGCTCAAGAACACAGATTTTTCGAGCTTTTCTCCAATATTCACCATAAGGAGCAAGCCCCACGTCTTGGCATCCATAAAGCATGAAATCACCAGCAGTGGTTTTAGGTCTGCTAGAGAAAGCGATATCATGGTTTTTGATGATTTCTTTCACCATATCTGCTGATGAAACAACAAGAGCTGGAACTTGGCCCAATTGTAAGAGCATGAGAGGGCCATATTTTTGGGAGAGTGCTCGGTAAGAGCGGTGTGGATGTGTGCCTAGCTGATGAAGGTTTCCAATCAGCGGTAACCTTGGTGGTGAGGGTGGTAAGTTGAGGTTGGAACGAGACCTAGTACGTATGAACAAAAGGAGCAGAGAAAGGAGGAAAAGAAAGATAAGGTAGGCAGGCATTTCCGTTTTGTTTTCTTGGCAGCGCAAAATGAGTGTCTAACCTCTATTCTTATAGCCGGAGCTACCGAGCTGCTTTTTGAAACTCCTCTCCAATATTGTAAAACAAGAAAAGCTTTCGACAATAACACAAATGTAGTTAATTGGTGTTTCGAAAAGGTCAATATAATAATTGTAACAATGACAATAATTATGGATTAGACCATATTAATAACGATCATCATCCTCATCATCACCACACGTCATCATTGTTATTTTATACTAATATTACTTCTAACACTAATCACATGGTTTCTCTCATTTTTTTTTCTTTTCTTTTTGGGAGAAGCAACAAGCAATTTGGTTCGAAGAGGGAGTTGGGAGTGTAAAAATAGTTCTTGAAAAAAAATCCCGGAAATCAAAATTTTTTTTTTTTTAACTGCCTCTTTTGACTGTCCCTTTTTAATGCCTTTTTTTAACTCTCTCTTACTATGGTTTTGATAAACTTTTAGTCATTACGAGTTTAATGCCCGTGCTACGCACAGGGATGTAGGAAAAAAAAAGAAATAATTGAATATTATAAAATAAAAGTAGTTACTTAAGATAAATAATATAATTATTAACAGTATATTTGTTTAGTATTTATTATTATAATATCATAATATTTACATTGAAATTTATATTTAAAAAAGTGTTTGGTTTATGTATACAGGCAAACATATATAGATATATGTTTATAAACAGAGTTGTTGGAAAACAAACATTTTGTGTTGAAAATGTCTTCAACTGTGTTTAACCTTCTTTTCTTTTTTCCTCATATCTTTCATGAGAAGAAAAGTAATTAATTTATGTTTAGAAATAAAATTGAAAGTTGTATAATTCTATAATATGTAAGTATATATAAAAGATAAATATACCTTGATTCTTTTCGTTTTCTAGATGGGTCAACAGAAGATATTTGAATTTCTGTTGATGAAGGATGTTGTTTTTTATCCCGTTATTTGAATATTTTTGTTATATAAATTTAATATGATTTGAATATTTATTCATATGAATTATATACTTTACTTTATAATTTTTTTTTGAATATTTAATCATGTTTATATTTTATATTTTTTCTCTAAATTTCTGCTTTATGATTAAATATACAAAACATATAAAATGCAGACTAAAATAAAATAAAAATTTTATATACGATTAAAATATTGCTAAGTAGGAAAATTTTATGCTTTTTTATTTTATTGTCATTTTTATTCAATTTTTATTTAAGTCAAAAATAAAATATTGCTAAGTAGGAAAATTTTATGGTTTTTTATTTTAATGTTATTTTTATTTTTTAAGTATCATATTATGAAATATATAGTTTATGAAATATATTTACTGAATCTATATTTTTATATTATAAATCGCTTAAATTTCAATTCATTTCTTTTTCCACTTTATATATACTATTTCAATATTTACATTTTTTTCCTTATTTTATTATATTACATATATTGTATAATTGAAGTCAAAAATTTTCGAAATTTTATGGAAACATATAAACATATATTAAATTTATATATAATTTAATTTTTATGAATTTATTTATTTACTGATATATTTTATATTATTGTTATGCATAAAGTATCTATTAGTAAACAGTTAAAAAAATTTTATTTTATTTTCTATATCATTTTTACGTGATATTAGTTTTGTAAATGTCATACTATTAAAAAAAAAAAAAAGCCCAAAAAAATGTAAAGAGAGAGACAGAGAGACAAACAGATGAAAAAGAAAAAAACAAAACACTGTAGGCAAAGAGAGAGAGAAACGTGCGGAGAAGAGAGAGAGAGAGGGAAAAAAAGGTAGAAAGAGAGAGAAAAAGACAAATAAGCAAAAAAACAAATCAACATACAGGAATAAAAGAAAAAAAAAAAAAAAAAAAGTAGTCAACTTCCGTCAACTACATCCTTTTAGTTATTTATATAATGTCTCTTTTTAATGCCTAACACACTAACGACTTCTATACAGCCAGCTTTTAGGAGGTTTTCTTGTAGCCAAAGAAAGCATGGAACTCACCAGTGCTTTATTATTTTGCCATGCCTTATTTATTATTATTTTTTTTATCGTGCGTACAATTTCCTTATTTTCATGGTTTGGCCATTTGATAGATGCTTCTCCTTCATATAATTTGCTCGGTATATAATTCACCCTCTCTATCTCATGTACGAACCCACATCTTCAGTCTAATTTTGAGATCTCAAACGATATTTAACCAATAATTATATTTTCACATATCAAAAGATAGAGTTCGATTTTGAAATATAAAAAATCAATTATAAAGTATTTTAAATGTTTTAAAATGACCCGACATAATATTATTGGTTAAATATAATTTAAGACATCAAAAATTAGACAAAAAAACTTGGATCCCTCATGTACATGTCTTTTCTAGAATTATCATCACCAAACCTACTTCATAGATATACATAATTTGAATTTTATTTACGTGTGGCATAACTCCTAATAGGTCCTATAAAAGTATTTTTAACATTTTATTTTATTTATCTTTGCTTCTTATCTTATTCTAACTCGCCTTTTACTACATCTGACCCTACCCTTTTAATTGAAAATGAAATAAGAAAATCAAAATGAAAGTAAAAGAAGAAGAGAATCCGAATATTTATCGTGTTTTGAAAAATGTGTCGGAATGGAGAAAATAGAGATAATTTACTAATAAGAAAGCACTATTAAGAAGCTCCCTATGAATACAATTTACAATTATGAAAACAATTAAGTTTTCCAAATCTCGTAAGATTAATTCGTTGATTTTCGGTGAAAATAAGTTTAAAAAAGTAAGGAAGGGAATCATTGAAGGTGGGTGTAATAACTGATTTTTACGACGTTATGATTTCTTGTAAAGAAATTTAACTTGTACCATGAAGGTATTTATGAAAGAGCCCGATTAAGGGTTTTTATTAAGTTTTGTGAGTTCTTATAATTTTATAAGACTCAAAAATGATTACTTAGCCAAGCATGTAACCTTTTAGGCAAAAAGGGTAGAAAATTTTATGATTTTATGTTGGTCAAAGTTTGATCAAGAAAGTCAATAGTTGACCAGAAAAGTCAAAGGCATAAAGGTAGTGTAATGTAATTAGCAATATGGAAAATATACTGCAGAAACCGTCGTCACGGACAAGATAGCATGAATAAGATTTATAACCACCATAGAAAAATCAAGCACATTATTTAGGGTACCAAGTGTAATAACCAACCTTTTTACAAATTTATGATTTCCTTTTTAAGGAATCAAAAGTTTGTATTATGTATGTTAATATGAAATGCTAGATCTGATTTATCAGAATTATGATTTCTGTACGATTTTATTCCGGTCAAATTTTGATCAGAATAACCTAAGGTATGATTTAGTCAGTTCTGCAGTTTTATAAACAGTATAAAATTATACTGTGAAAAACTGTAATTTCGGTTAACGAAGCCAAAATTAGGTATGTGACCATTGTAGAAAAATCAAGAACAATATTTAGAGTAAGAAGAACCAAGTAGTTTTTAGTTCTAAGAAAAAAAAAATTTATGCAGTTCGGTTGAGTGCTAATAAATTCTGGACTGCAGTCCAGTAAAACAGTACTGCTATTAGTGAAAACAGTATTTGTAAAATCCTTATTAGTATGATTATGGACTGCATTAGGGGAGGAAAACCAAATGGAACCTTGTTAGGGGTACACCTAACCCTTGTGATGATTAATTAGAATTATTGGATTTTTTTTTTTTTTTTTTTTTGAAAATCCTAGAAAGTATTAGCATTAATTAAGCTTGGAGCAAACTTGGCCAACACACTTCCTCATATGGCCGGCCACCTCTTGGAGCCTAGGAGAATTATAGTTGTTTTTGGAGGACCTAAATGCAAACTACACAATAAAAATTAAAGTTTGGCTTTTTATTGTGTGGTAAAATTTTGTCTTGAGTCATTGGACACATCACCCTTTTTGGTTCATCTTCTTGCTATCTTCTCCTCCAAGATAGCCAACCTTCAAGAGTGAGAAAAACAGTGAGAGTGGTCAGATTTTGAGTGAAAAATCAAGGAGAAAAAAATTGAAACCCAAGCCTAGATCCACTTCCAAGTTTTAAGGTAAACCTATTCAAACCCTTAGCTTTTCATTTGAGTTTTTGTTCAATAATTTGGATGTATTTTCAGTTGGGTATGTATGAGCTTAAGCTCAATTATTTTTTTTTCATTCAATGGTTTAGTTTAAATTAGTATGTGCTTGATTAGGTTTATGGTAAGTTAAATCTATATTTTGGTATGCTAGATCTAGGTTTTTGGCTTTTGCTTTTGAAGTTATGCTTTAAAGTATGTGCTTGTATGTGTATGTTTAGTAATGGCTTGTTATATGTCCCTACATGTCTAGGAAGGTTTATGGTATGCTTGTGTTATGGTTAATTTCTTGTATGTTGAATTAGAATGAGAAAAATCAACTTAAACCCTAACTTGGTAAAAATTGTGCTACATGGGTAAAATGGATGAACAAGTGTATGCTAATGGAAATCTTGCGTAATACGCTGCATGTATGATGTAAGCTCACGGTTGCGAGCGTTTGAGGTAGGGTGTGCGTTATTTCGCGTAACGAACGATTGAAAACCAAGCTGCCAGTTTTCGGACAAAACTGGGCAGTAATTTTTAAACGAAATTTTGAAGCCCTTAGAGACAGATTTTGGAAAAAGTTAAAACTACAAAGTTGTAGAAAATTAAAAATCCTAGGGGGTTAAAAGGACAGAATTTGAAAAATAAGCTCCAAAGGCTTCCATTTTCGTGAAAACCCGAGCCTGGCCAGTTCCAGACCCTATGCACGGCCAGGATTTTTCAATGAGGAAAATGAACAGGTTAAGGGCAGAATTAGGTTTTGTGTAAAAAACGAAAGTTGCAGGACTTTAGGAGATCTACAACTTTCATGAAGAAATTTATTTAAATTCAAAGTAGATTTTAAAAATAAAACTGAATCTCCAAACTGAGCAGGAAATAGGCAATCCTGCACAGGATTTTCAAAACGGTGCATGAGCAACAAATTCTTGTACATGCACTGCTAACTGAAATTATTGATGTAACGACCCGCCTAGCACAGGCCGTTACCATACATACATACATACGTATCGAACTTACTTAACGTAAACAGCGGAGAATTTTTTTTTTATAGTGTACTCATACGAAATATATACGTAAGCATAACGGATACTTAATGAAGTCGTTTGAAACGCAAAATAAAACTCATAAAATAATTACACGAAATTTCAAATTACGTGGTGGCTCGATTCCCACAATTCACAGTCCGCCAGGCCATGCTCCCCCATCTTGTATCAACAGTTGCTATTAGACTGCTTACCTACAGCATAGACGTAAGACAGTGAGCTTTCGCTCAGCAAGTACAACTATTCTAAACCGCGACTCAATACAACCAAAACATATCATACATATCCTAACTATTATACCATAACTTAATCATAACATAATGTAACTTATCTTAACATATGCATGAGCCATTTATGCTTCATTATGCTTTCTTATTCATTCATAACTTACTTTCTTAACTTATCTTAGCATATCTTATGGGCCCCATAACGTAAGTGTCCGTACCGGACGCGCAACTATGAATTGGTTGGGGCGGCCAGTCCATTTCCAACTCAATCCATAGTCCAACCCGACCTAACGCGGGTCGGTACGACACAGGCAAGCTTGCTTGCTATCTTAACATTCATTGTCTCATACTTCTTCTTATTCTTGTTAATTGGTGAACATGCATCATGATGTTTCACACAATTTAAATAGCAGTCTCATCTCATAATTTTATCATAACTTACGTCCATCATGGCATATCTACATAACATGCATTCATAACATATATCTATAGCATTTCATAAATTCATAACATTTTTCATGACATTTTCTAAACCCTAGTATACAATCATAACATTTAGCTTTTTACAACACATAACATATTATAGCATTTCTCATAGCATTTCTTAACATGTAACATATGACTTTCATCACATTTAACATGTAACATTTAAGAACACATAGCATTTCACACACATACTTAGGCAAGTATACACAACAAAGCCTATGCTGTAGGCGGAGTTGTACTTACCTTGTTTGGGTTGGTTGTGTCCGATGCCGAGTTGTATCCCGTCAGGACACTGTTGCGTACTAAATTCTGTGATCAAATAAAAGTAAGGGTTAGAAATGTTGGTAGTATAACCAACACCCTTATATAACCCTAGTTATATACCCCTTACTTAATTTTTACGTTGTCCTAATTGGTTACATTGAGTAACCCTAGGGTTTAAATCTAAAATCTTCCCTAATCGGATTATTTTTATTCTTAAGTTTCAAAATCTCATTTTTATTTATTTATTTATTAAATTTTTTGTTTAACTTTAAAACTGGAAATCATAAAATAGGATTGGTAAAAATTCTTGACTATTGGAAACTGCCTTTGGAACAGCCTCCCATTGTCAATTTATCAGTGCATGCATAAAATCACTGTTTTTTTTCTGTACTGTTTTTCAGAAGTTCTGTATAGGAATTCCCTATTTCCTGTACAGTTTTTGAAGTCCAATTCCATTTAAAAATCTAAACTGATTTTGGAAAACTTTTCTTCACAAAAGTTTTAGCTATCGAAAAACCCTACAACTTTCATGTTTTGAGTAAAACCCAGTTCGGACGTTTACCTAGTCATATGCCCTGTTGTACCAATCCTGGCCGTGCATGGGTCCTGGGCACGGTCAGGCTCGGGTTTTGATGAAAACCGAGGCCGTTCGAGCCTCATTTTGCAAATCTGTCCATGTTGCCCCCTAGGAAAAACCCTAATCTACAACTTTCATGTTTTTAGTTTTTCCAAATTCGGCCTCTAAAGGCCTCAAAATCTACTTTTCCCGAGATTGGCCAATTTCTACCCGAAATGGCAGTTTTCGGTTTCGATTTTATTTTACGTCCTACTACGTAAACCCTACCTCAACCGACCACAGCGGGAGCCTAAGACAGTCATGCAACACGTTTCTAACGTTCAGTTTTCACCTTACAAATTCAAAATTAACATCATGCACAAACATAGAAAAACCCTAGCAACCAAAATAATCATCTAGCATGCAACCTATAACCACCAACCATAAAACCCTAATTAATCAAGCACATGCACTAAATTCCTAACTAGGGCAGAAAATTAAAGTGAGCTTATGCTCATTACAAACCATGCTTAAATACATTTAAATTTCACAAAATGAAATTCAAATGAAAGCTTAGGGATCTAAGGGATTATACCTCAGTTTGGGTCAAGGGTTTGGCTTGACCTTTCCTCCCTTTGTTCCTACTCCAACAGCCGGCCTTCCTAGATCAGTTGGCTCCCAAAATTCCCAGCTTCCTTGCCCTAAATTCCAGTCACCAACCAGCTAAAAATCCGGCCACACTAGCCCCAAAAATCCGGTCTCCACAAGCTTATCCTTCCTTCCTTTGTTGCTTCCCTACAACCGGCCTCCTTGGCCAAATTTGGGCACCAAAATTCTTGGAGCTCTTGATTGATGTTCAAGGTAGAAAACCCAACACTCAAAACCCTAATTTCCCTTAGATCCAAAATTATTTTCCTTTCTTCCTCCTTGGTTCCCACAACCGGCCTTGGTTAGGGAAAATGGGTACAAATTTTTTTTTTTCACTTTTTGGCTTGCTCTCCAACAAGAAACCGACCAACACACTCTCTTTTTCCCTTGATCTTGGCTTGAATTTCTTCCTTTCCTTCTCTCTCAAGTTCGGTTTTGGTTAGAAGAAAATTTGGCAAAGTTTGGTTGCTTTTCTCTAATTAATTTTGGTTTTGGGGTCACCTATTTATAGGAGGTGAACAACTCTTGATAATTGACAAATAGTCCTCCAAATTTTTGGCAATTTGCCCTTGCCCCCCATGAGTTGGCCGGCCACCTTGCACCATAGAAGCTTCCAAAATTTCTTTCCAACTTTTATTAATTGATTAATGATGTAATTAATCAAAAGTATGGTGAGGTAAGCATACTTTAGGGGTGTTTGGCTCTTTCTCCAATTATGCAGTCCATTCCTAAATTAACACAGATATTTCCAATACTGGATTTACTTATACACAGTATTGGTATATTGAACTACAGTCCAAAATTCATCTGTGTAAAAATGAACTGTATAAAAATTTTCTCATAACTTGAAACCACTTGGCCCAAGATATTCTAATTAATGTGCTTGATTTTCTATGGTGGTTTTAAATCCTAAACATATCATTTTATTCATAAAAAATGGCTCTATACAGTATAGTTTCTATACTGTGGATTATTTTACCGTACAGTATTTTCTTTGACTTTTTGGGGTCAATCTTCGGCTTTTTCATCCACCATTGACTTTCTTGTCAACCGTTGACTTCCTTGTCAAGATTTGACTCCCGTGGTCAACAGTTGACTTTTTGGTCAACCGTCGACGTTTTTGGTCAAACTTTGACCAACATAAAAATTTTGGCAATTTTACTCCGTTTTTCCTAAAAGGTCATTTGCTTGACTAAGCAATCATTTTCGAGTCTTATAAAGGTATAAAAACTCACAAAACATAATAAAAATCCTTAACCAGGCTTTTTCCATAATTACCTTCATGGTTCGTACAAATTTCTTAAAACAAAAGAAATCGTAATGTTACAAAAACTAGTTATTACAATTGAATTGTTTTCTATGAACGATTTTCAAAACGTTACAGTTTTACTATCTTTACAAAATAATCAATTTCAGTTTTATAAAAATGGTTTAAAAAGGTTTTAAAGTATGTTAAGTAAGTTAAGAAATTAGTTAACTATGGTAAGACATATAGTAATCAGTTATATTACTAAAAATTATTATTGAACTAAGTATATTGAAAGTATACTTATAGTAACCAAATAGGTTACTAATTTTATATGCTAGGTTTTGAAACCAAGATTACTTAGGATAACCAAATTGGATGCTACTAATGGGTTTTGGTAACCCAATAGGATAGTAACCTAATTATGTTTGGGCTTATACCCAGGGTTACTAACAGTAACCTAAAAGGATATTATAACTAACCAAGATTTGTTTTAAGTAATCAAACATAATACGGTTTGATTGTTTATAGGACAAGTGCCCTAAGGTTACATCTAGTAACCTAATAGGATACCATGCTAGTAGGGAACATATAACTAGGGTAAATGTTGAATGTTGGTTAGGATACCAACATTTAATATAATAAACTATGGTAAGATAGAATGATTCCTACGTCCTTTTTGGAAACAAGCAAGTAACCTGTTGTTGCAATTCGTTAGAGCAATAAATCCTAGCGCTAGTATAACCTGTAAGTACAACTCCGCCTACAGCATAGGCTAATTATTTTTATTGATTGCATGTTTTTAAAATTCATGCACTTATGTATGTGATGCATATGATTATGTTTTATTATTGTGACATCATGAAGCATGTTCACTAATAATAATGTACATGATAAGAGTAAGATTAAGTTTAAGTAAGAAAATATTTTTAAGTAAGATATTAAGCAGTTTTAAATCGTGTCGTATCGACCTGCACTAGGTCAGGATTGGTTCATGGTTTGAGTTGGACAGGGCTGGCCGTCCCAACCATTCCATGGCAGCGCGCCACGGTACATACACTTAAGTTAAGGGCCCATAGTATGTTAAGTTAAGAAAGAATAAGAAAGCATAATTGGATCATGCATTAATTAAGTTTAAATTGTTTTTGCAGATAAATAGTTGTACTTGCTGAACGAAAGCTCACAACTTACGTTTATGCTGTAGGTAAGCTCCCTATTAGCAATACTTGATACAAGATGGTGGGGCATGGCAGGGCTAACTGTGAAACTACGGGATGGAGACCGCTACGCGTTTTGTGTCAAATATATGTCATTTTTATTGAGTCTAATTAGTTGCTTTTCGAAACAAGTTTAATGCTTTAATACTCAAATAGATATGTATATATGGTTATAAGTAATTATATGGTTGAGTTACCTATATGATAAAAAAAAAAATTAAAAAAATTTCCGTATGTTCCGCTAGTTAAGTAGGTGTCAGTATTTATGTAAGATAAGTACGGTAACGGCCTACGTAAGGCGGGTCGTTACAGAGTTGGTATCAGAGCGGATTCCTGCCTTCCGGTTTCACAGTATGCCTGTCAGCGCCACAGTCATTGTAAGTTAATATTATTTTTCGTACGAATATTTATTATGTAAGTATAATATGATAGCTTGTATGATATAGAATCGAGACTATGGACGATGACCGTGACGCCGCGCTTGTGTTTTACGGGATGCAACATTTACTGTTCGATGGGACTCCGCGAACAATATCGCTAGTGGGATGGTTGTATGATATGGAGTCGATTTTTAGGATATGTCATATAGAGGCGCACCTCCAGGTTTTATTGGCCACTCGATGTCTAGTTGTGGAGGCTAGGGTTTGGTGGATGACAGTGGGAAAGCCAGCTATGCAGGGAGGTATATGGGTGGATTTTCGCGCTTTGATTACCGTACGTTATGGATTACAACCGGACGAGGACGCCAGCATGCCTGCACGTGACCCCGAGATTTACAATGATATGTATCTTTCGCGTTTTCTTAGTTATGTTGCAGATTGGAGCGCCTACCCTAATGAGTCGATGGGCCATTATTGTCGACGGTTCCGGGAAGCAATGCTACCTCACATTTTACCGGCCTTAGGAAACCCGTTGCTGCAGGCGTTGTTTCTTATTCGGGACGGATTACCTCCCCACGTCAGGGCTTTTGTTCCGGAGCCTATAGCTGGGATGACATTAGAGGGTATGATAGAGATTATCATGGAGGCGGAGATTATAGTTCAGGGGATACAAGCTGCCGCCCCAGAGGAAGACCAGGTCGTTCCAGTCCACGATGCGGATATTGAGGAGGCTGGAGCAGAGAACGATGTTATGGACCCTGCGGATATTCCCGAAGACCATCCGAAAGACCCTCCCGTTATCATCATCGCAAGTGACGATGAGGAAGAAGACTTCAACGATCTTGAGGAGCCGGAGGAAGATCCCGAGGAGATTTTATTTGACCATGCTGATTGGGACGCGGACTCCGACGTTTCTTCCGACAGATAGATAGCGTAGACTATTTAGATCGAGAATGACTTTTTGTGTTTATTCCTTTTGACATTAGGATTGTACATAGGATAGGTATGATGGTTAAGTAGTAGACACTTCCATCTTATTTTGACCTTGTATATATATTAAGTAGTTTGTGTATAGTATATGTACATAGTACTATCTAAGTAGGATATATTTTTTTGTATATGTACAAAAGAACAAGTTTATATACGATACGTATGTGATGATGTTATGATATTATGATAACGCATTATTTACGATAAGTTTATGCAAAAGTTATGATATGATAAGATAAAATCACGATGGATTTCTATATGATGTTTTATGATATGATATGAATGAAAGAAATGATGTTTAAAGTATAATAATAACTTTTCTTGTAACTAAATAGGAATTAGAAAATGGTACGTCCCCGCAAGCAAATGAACCTGAATCCGCAAGAACCGGATCTTACAAATGTTGTAGCTACTTTGCAATGACAATTGCTGGAACAGCAACAGGAAACAAACCGGCTTAGAGAACAGATAGCTCGTTTAAATCAGATACCCCGTGCTAATGAAGTGTCACTTCAAGATAACCCTGTACCCCCAGTAGCACCGCAAGTACCAGGGGTCCGTCAAGGGGTTCCACGGAATGTAGAAGTCCCGTTAGTACCAGAAGGGATTCAAAAGAACACACCCTTAGTTCGGGAAGACCTGTTATTCGAGCGGTTTAGACGAATGAAGGCACCCAAGTTTGAAGGAACTACCGACCCGTTAGAAGCCGACAACTGGTTAATTGATATCCAAGTGATTTTGGATTTTATGGGAATTACGGAGCGAGAAAAAGTTCTATGTGCTTCCTTTGCACTTAAAAAGGATGCTAGACATTAGTGGATGACGGTTCAAATGCGCAGAGATGTTGCAGCAATGAGTTGGCAGGATTTTGTTGCGGAATTCAGAATGATGTACTACAACAGCGAAATCTGGAAAAACAAAAAAACTCTCTTTCATCTGAAATCCTCATTCTCCCTCTCTCGAAACCCACACTCCTTCTTTCCCTCCACCAGTCGCTCTCTCCCTCTGCCGTCACGCCTCCCTCCGTTGCCAATCTTCCCTCCGCCGCCAGTCCTCCCTCCCACAACCAAAGCTTCCATCGCTCTCTCGCGCCTCTCTCTCTCTCGCCACCACGCCTCCCTTCGCCGCGCCACCCGAGCTAGTTTCCCTCTCTTAACTCCGATGAATTCCCATCTCTTGCGATCTCTCCACCGTCGTGACCACCAGGTAACTTTGTCTACCTTATCTACTGGTTCTCCGAAATATTCCTTTCTCTTAATGTTAAATTTGAAACATGTTCTTTGAATGTTAATGCTTAAGGTTGGTTTTGTCTTACATTGCTTTACTAAGAATTAAATTTGCTTTCTTTTTTTTTTTTTTATCTGCTTCTGGATATATAATTATGATATTCCATTTTCTTTTTACAAGAAAAGTTAAGCCCTTTTGAAATTGGATTATGTGTAACTATGTTACATATAATTACATATACATATTCTATATAAAACTAGGGGGTTTTGCATATTACGTGTTCGATAACATGCTTGAATGTGAGAATATGGTTAGAGTATTTGATATTGTTTTGGAGTATAATATTTGTATTTTGGTTTTGCATATTACGTGTTCAACAAAATGCTCAAATGTGAGAATATTTGAAGAATTTCAATTGCTGATTGTGAGAGTGATTTTTGGTGATTGTTTTCTAAAAAAATGTGTTGCTTTGTCTGTTGGTGATTGCGGAGTGCCATAAGAATTGTTTTAGGTATAATTTCTTTTGCTTTTATGACTTTTTTTTGGGGAAGAAAAAGTGTGTATTGTGACAACATGAAATGAGTTTGAAACTTGAATTATGGATAGTAAAGGTTGAGAGTTGTATTTGATCTTGTTTTGGAGTATACTATGTGTATTTTTTGGTTTTGCATATTACATGTTCGACAAAATGCTTTAATATGAGAATATTTGAAAAAAGTGTGTATTGTGATCATGTAAAATGAGTATGAACCTTAAACTGTGTACATTGAAATTTGAGTATGAACCTTGAATTGTATACATTGAATTGTGTATTATGATCATGAAAAATCATTGTCTTTTTTTTTTTTTTTTTTTTTTTTTTTTTTTTGTTGTGTACAGATACATGAGAATCTACAATAAACTACGTGTTTATTGGTACAAGTTTGATAATAGTCTAAAGTTATATTGAAAGTTATATTAAATTGAAAACAAAACAAAAACCTTTGCTTACTTGAAGGTTCTCTCGGTGATATGCAGATGACACAACTCTCTTACTTATCGCGTGCAATTGTGGTAATTTTACTATCCATACTTTGCTAGTTCCTATCTATTGCATGCCTTACTAGTTTTGACTATTTTTGCATTTTGAAGATCTTTTTCAGGAAATAAATTTCAATCTTACTGATTTGTTCTTTTGTTTGTTCACTCTTGTTTGGTTGTAGTTTCATGATGACAAACCATGTGGGGTCTTCATCTTCACCACAAAAGAGGTCACGGAAGCCATAATGAGTATGATTAGAAAATGAGACTTTAAGTAATCAGACAGTTAAATAGATATTCATGATAATGATGAATTGTTTTTCTTTTTGAAAAAATTATGGATAAAAACGAGAACCGACACCAATTTTGGTTTGTAATGTTAGATTGTAACTCGTAGCATGCATAATTAAATTAACTGCTTAAGCATTTTTTAAAGTTTTAAAGCCAATTTCTTATTTGATTGGAACTTTGAATGATCTATGTACCATAAACATGAATTTGCATGTTTTTATTAGGTTGGTTTTGAAGCTTCTTAGATCAACTAAAAAAAAAAGTGTTTCTTTCCCTCTATTTTTTTTCTTTAATTAGCTGAAAGGTTTCTTCATTTACTATATCTTTATCTCTTTCTTACGAAGTAGTTTTTGGCTTTGCAAGTTTAGCAAATAGTTAACAATTAGAGGGTGCAAATATTTTCTTTTTTTTTTTAATTAAGGCACATTCCACGACAGTTTTTCATGGAACCCGTCGTGGAATGTTCTGTGTCAAAAATAGAATGGCTAGGTAACAATGACCTTCCATGACGGTTTTTAAAACCGTCGTGGTATGTCATGAATTTATGTCCATGATATACCACGACCGTAGATTCCTCGATGGTTTTCTAACCATCGTGGTATCTTTCGACGTTGTTAAAAAACTGTCGTGGAATTTAGTTTCTCTACTAGTTAATTGTGGATTTTAAGCCAACCCATCACTCAAAGAGTTTGGGCATGCATCTAAACAATTGAACACCCCGTAACACCAATAATCAGAATAGGATGACCATTCGGATATGTACTTTTTGTTCGCGGGACAAGTTGGTGAGAACACAATTTTGTCCTGAACTCTCTCCGTTGTCATCTCTAATTTACAAGACCAAATGCCCTAGATAAAGGTCGGAAAAATCAAACTCGGTTTCGAGAAGGGGAAATCAACAGGCAAATAGGTGAAGTGAATGATGTGAAAACGTGTATGAAGAAGTTGTCTTTGTGAGCTGCATCTGGCTATGATTTTCTTAGCAGACACAACTTGGTAGTCTTTGGACATGTATTATCATACAAATCCAGAGAAACATTACCCTTAGTTGAGGTTAATTTGGACAAATTAATTAGACCATAAATTCATAATTTAATTACAAATGTGTTCAAGTTGATAATGGACGATAAAATTTTGGCAAAATATCACACATGATGCTCAAAACTTAATTTGTGTAAAATTTGGTAAAATATCCAACAAAACATAACCTATAATCTAAAAATCGACAAATTGTTCTGGTGTTTACTATGAAAAGCTCAGCCAGCTTCTGTTCTAACCGTTGATTTAGAGCAGGAAAATCAAAAGATGTAGCAACTAAATGCTCCATTAATTAAAAGAGGAGTTTTCATGATTAGACCTCTTATTGTGTATTATTAGTAAATATTATTGTTCGATTATTAATATACTATAATTTCTTAAAACGTAATATATGACTGGAGCAATTTTGTGTAATGCATTTTATATTTTTAATGTCAACACTCTTTAATTAGACCATATTAAAAATTAATCCAATAATTAATAGACTGTTTCTACGAATAATGCAAAATAAGACATCCCTTGTAGTACAAATATTTTTTTTATTTCATGCTATAAAAATTTATTATCCCTAAATATAAGTACCTATAGAAACTTTTATCTTTTTATATAGGTTTCCAATGAACTAATATAGGCTGACTAAGTCAATGCTCTCATACATAGATGGATCAAGGCGAATAAAGTGTTGGTACAAAATATAGAGGAACTTTCTTATGAACAGTGAGGCCATAAACTTCACTCATGTCCAAATCATTTGGCAATGTTAATCCATCCTCATCACCACCAGGCAACTTCCAATCAAACCAATACAAAAGATTGGCAATCAAATACTCAGTACTAGCAACCCCAAAGCTGAAGCCAGGGCATCCCCTTCTTCCAGAACCAAACGGAACGAATTGGAAGTATGTTCCCTTAAAATCAACGACACTCTCCTGGAATCTCTCTGGAAGGAATTCCTCCGGCTTGTCCCAAACGTTCGGATCCCTTTGGATCGCCCATGTATTGATGAACACTCTTGTTTTTGCAGGAATATGAAAGCCTTCCATCTCAATGCTTGCGGTTGTTTCACGAGGCACTAGAAGAGGAGCAGGAGGATGTAGCCTTAGAGTCTCTTTGACAACACAATTTAAGTAAACCATTCGGTTGACATCATTCGTATCGATCTTTGACCTATTTCCCACCACTCTTCTCACCTCTTCTTGTGCCTTCTTCATCACCTCTGGGTGTCTCATTAGCTCCGCCATTATCCATTCCAATGCTGTCGAAGTAGTATCAGTCCCACCAACAAACATGTCCTGCAATTTCACAAACATTTCATAAGCATTGTCTTGTTATTTTTATGACAAAGAGAGGTAGAGAAAATACCATTAGGATTGCTTTTATGTTGTCTTGAGTGAGCTCAAAGTCAAGCATGTCATCCTTTTGTACTCCAAGGAGAATATCTACGAAGTCTTTTCTATTAGAAGATCCGCCATCGTCGTCACCCTCTGGTACTGCCTTGTGTTCTTCAATCACCTCAACAAAATAGGTGTCCATTTCGCGCGACAATGCTTTCAAGCGACCAATGAGGCCTGTGAGATTGTCAACCCATCTCAAAGAAGGGAAGTAATCTCCCACACTAAAGACCATCATACTAACAAGAAACTTCCTAGACAGCTCTCCAAACCTGCTCCGACCGCCTTCCTCTGCGAAATTCCTCCCAAGAACACATCTGGACAATATGTTGTTGGAGGCTGCAATCAACATCTCGCTTAGATTTATCGAAGAATCCTTACTGGATTGGCGAGCTCGACGAATCCTTTCGACCAACGCGGTTGTCACTTCCTCCCTCACGATCTGAAATTGTTGCACTCTTTTAAGGCTCAAAAGCTCAACAACAGATATTTTTCGTGTTTGTCTCCAATATTCGCCGTAAGGAGCAAACCCCACGTCTTGGCATCCGTAGAGAATGATATCGGCCGCGGTTGTTTTAGGTCTGTTGGAGAAAGTGATGTCATGGTTTTTGATGATTTCTTTCACCATGTCTGCTGATGAAACAACAAGAGTTGGAACTTGGCCCAACTGTAAGAGCATGAGAGGGCCATATTTTTCAGAGAGCGCTTGGAGAGCGCGGTGTGGATGTGTGCCCAGCTGATGAAGGTTTCCGATCAGCGGTAACCTTGGTGGTGAGGGTGGTAATTTGATTTTGGAACGAGACTTAGAAACTAGTATCAACAAAAGGAAGAGAGAAAGAAGGAAAGGAGAGATAAGGAAGGGCTCTTGCCACAATTGCTTCAAAAGAGACATTTCCATTATTTTTGTTTTTCTATGCATGACAAAATGAGTCTCTACCTTCTTTTCTTATATAGAAATGATAGCTAGCTCTGTCTTTTAGAGCTCCTCTCCAGTCAAACAGGAAGAGCTTTCAACGGAACCAAAATTGCAGTAAAAAATTGGTACTTGTCAGAAGAGGTCAAAATACTTATAATAATAGTGGAATAAAAGTAATGCTACCTTTGTAGTAATGATCATTATTGTATATAAGTGTTTATAAGTTTTCTTTCAGCAATTCTCTGAAAATTATAATTTAGTTAGAAATTATAATTTAGTAAGGTGCATTTATGGGTTCATTTAGTTCTCCTTTTAAAGGCTCTGGTCAAGCTGCCTCACAAAAAATATGATGCTTACTTGTATATATTAAAAATAAAAATTAAAAAAAATTATAATTATTGTCATTATCGCGGTCATCATTTTTGTTACTATTACTACCATAACAGCATTCCCATGGTTTCGCTCACAATAAAAAATAAAAATAAATAAATAATTACATAAATAACCTTTTTGGGTGAGGCAACAATGGTTCGAAGATAGTTGTTTAATCAACTTAATTAATAGCATATCAATTAAATAGGAATACACAAAACTGAGATACTTAGAACAATTGCACTATAAATTTCTTAAATTGACGTAAGGCGGCTTTACTTTCTCAAATAAGTCCTCAATCTCATTTTCCTGATTTGTGAGTTAATTAGTATTTAGAAAAGAACAAAATAATTATCATAATAGTGAATTAACAATAATACTTCCATTATAAGAATGATCATTAATCATCATAATCGGCACCTAATTCATTAGTGTTACCAACTATTCCCATGGTTTCAAGTTTCACACCCTCCTCCACACGGAATGAAAGAGAAACGGTATGAATGAACTCCCTTTTGAAAACAAGTATAAACTAAATCACCTGAAATTAAGAGATTTTCAGAATTAAAAGTTAATACATCAAAATAATATTAAAGATAGTCGTGTAAAAAGTTTATATATATAACAATTGCACTATATAAAGCCCTTAAATCATTTACCTCTAAGAAGGCTTTTTTTTTTTTTTTTTCTCAAACAAAACCTTAATCTTATTTTCCTGATCGATTTATGAGATTAAAATATCTCGGTTAATTTCACTTAAGAATATAATTAACTGTCATATTTGAAAGTTACTGATAATTACTTGTTTCGTTTGGAGTGAGTGATGAAAGCATAATTTCAAGTAGTCTTTCTGGGGACCATCAGGGGATAATTTTCATGTAGCAGTATAATTTAATAAAAAATAAATATATAATTATTAATTATTAAAAAAATTTAACCTTTGAGTGATCAATACTTTTGTCTTTACCGGCGGGGTTAAACTATCATATATATGAATAAGACGTAATAAGAAAAATCAAATTGAAAGCAACACGTTTGAATTATTTAACGTAGCTTTTACTCTTACACATGTTTAGTTTTTCTGGCTGCTGGTCTAGCGATCCCTCCTAGCCGCCGCCTAGATTGAGCGAGATTATGCATAATTATACACGAAAAATCCTATATTTGACTTTCTCTATGTAAGCTCTTGGGATTATATGCAAACAAGATCACGATCTTCTTTGTTTCATTGTGTCATATCTTGACAATTGTCGTCCAAGCGCCCACGTGCCCCCTCCCCCTTAACGATTGTTGTCCAAGTGCCCATGCGGCTTTTTCTCTTCTTTGACAATTATCATCCCTGCGCCCATGCACCCTCTCCCTTCTCTTGATGATTGTCATCTCTATGTTCAAGTACACTCTCCCCATCTTAACGATTATTGTCCCTTCTCTACGCCCCTGCACCCTGCCCTTGATGTTTGTCGTCCCGTCTTTGTGCTCCTTTTGGCGCCTCTTCCTTTTGTCCTGACATCTTCGAAGATTTCTATACATATTTTTGTAATTTTATGTCTCTATAAATTCAAAATAAAAAAAATTTAAAAAAAGGAAAAAAATTGTTGATCTTTCATTCATACAATTTCCTTCTATTATAGTCCAAAATTAGGATTCTTATTGGTATTCTATCTTAAGGGGGCAGTATAGGGAAAGTTATTATTTTGTATGTAATTGTATTAGGAATTCTAAAGTTATTTCTATTTATTTTAATTTAGGAAATTTCTTTAAGTGATATGTGAGTGTTAGGTAACTTACTTAATTTTGTGTATTACACTTTGTATTTATATTAGATCTCATTTATAATGCTCTTACCTAATGAATTATTCTTCTCTTGGTCCTAGTCCGTGGACGTAAGCATGATCCACAGACGTTAATATTTTTATATTCTCTTCTCTCTTATAACTTAAATTTTTTTTCTTATTTAATTCATATGTATATTATCTTCACGAGTTTTAAAATTTAACAAGTCTAATATTGACCTACATCTTATATTTTTAAGCTATTATTAGATGTAATATAAGCTATTATTAGATGTAAGTGTTTTCTTCTTTTCTTTTAAGGTCAATAGACAATCACTAGAAAACCTTTCAGATTTTAAACTTGATACCTAAACCCTGAATCTCCATCCCAACTGCTTGGGGGTATTGGCACAAGATGTCAAGGGACTTTCTTATTAACGGTAAGTCCAAAACCTTCAATCATGTCCAATTCCTTTATCAACAATACACCATCACGACCACCAGGCAACTTCCTATCAAACCACTACAAATGGTTGGCAAATGACAATTACAATACTAGCCATATATTTTTCTATGCATTACAAAATGAGTCTCTACCTTCTTATGATACAAGTCAGACTGAGCCAGCGCCTACTTTCCTTTCCAAAAATGTAAAACAAGAAAATGCATCACTAGTTAAAAAATAAATAAATAAACGAAAACTTCAACGTCCGTTCTAGAAGGGGAAATTAACAGGCAAATAGCTAGGTGAAGTGAATGTGAAAACGTGTTTGGAGAAGTCTTTGTGGTTCTGTATCTGGCTATGAGTTTCTTAGCAGACACAACTTGGTGATCTTTTTGACTGCAGTATTATACAAATCCAGAGAAACATATTATCCTTAGTTAGTAAAATGGTACAATTGTTTTTTAAGCGAGTGAAAGGTGCATGAGAAATAGTTTCCCATATTTCATACTTGGGCAAATAATTAGTCTATAAGTCCCTAATTTAAGTACAAATGCACTAAAATTGATAATGGACGATAAAATTTTGGCGAAAAATCATACATGATGCTCATCATAACTGAATTTTTGTCAAATTTTCTAAAATATCCAACAAAAATCTAACAACCTATAATTTAAAATCAGCCAATCGTTCTGGTGTTTGACATGAAAAGCTCAGCCAGCTGCTGTTCTAGCTTGGTATTTAGCTGGAAAATTAAAAAATGGTAGTAACTAAATGCTCCGTAAAAATAGGAATTTTTATAATTGGATCTCTCTTTTTTATTTTCTTATTAGTAGGTATCATCCGGGTCATTATATTAATTTTTTCAACATACTAATCTATTACTTGAGCAGTTTGGGGTTGTACACTTGAAATTTTTAACATGGATGCTCCTTAACTAGACTGTTAAAAAAAAAAAAAAAAAAAAGAATCAATCCAACGATTAAAAAACAGTTTCTACAAATAGTGTAAAATAAGATGTCCCTTATTACACAAGTACATGCATATCTCATCAACGAGAGTAGGATATTGGGACAAGATGAAGAGGAACTTTTTTATAATAAACCATAAGCCCAAATCTCTCACTCATGTCCAACTCCTCTGTAAACATTGCATCATTAACACCAGGCCAATTTCCCGTCAAACCAATACAAAAGGTTGGCAATAACATATTCAATACTAGCAATAGCAAATGTCAATCCAGGGCATTCTCTTCTTCCGAAACCAAATGGAACAAGTTGCGGGTCTTGCCCTTTAAAATCGACCGAGCTATTCTCAAACCGCTCTGGGATGAACTCCTCCGGCTTGTCCCACAAACTCGGGCTTCTTTGCATTGGCCATGCATTGATGAACACTCTTGTTTTTGCTGGAATATGTTAGCCTCCTAGATTCTCTACGCTCTCTCTTGTTTCCCGAGCAACCAAAAGAGGAGCCGCAGGGTGTAGTCTCATGTTCTCTTTTACGATACATTTCAAGTAATTCAGTTGACTTATCATCATTCGTATCAATCTTTGCCTTGTTACCTACTGTTCTTCTCACCTCTTCTTGAGCTTTCTTCATCACCCTCGGGTTTTTCACTAGTTCTGCCATTAGCCATTCCAATGTTGTCGACGTCGTTTCAGTTCCAGCAACAAGCATGTCCTGTAAAATTTTTTTTTTTTTTTTTTAAAAGCTTAAATATGTAGCTTAAGCCTTCTAGTTGAGTATTTAAATAGAATAAATGCCGATTATAGAAAACTCTGATTTTGTTACGCGACAACCTTAATTAGTTGTTAAGAATTGGACTCTAATCCAATTTTTAATCAAGAGCAATAAAATCACCTAAGGATTTACAATCCACGTGTAATATTCTCTATATCATGTTAATAATTAAGCTTCATACACTCAACATTTATTGTGTCCCTTGCACTAATTAATATTTTAACATCGACTAATGAAGTTCTTTACTCCCATTGAGTTTGATGATTCTCTATAAATTAGAAACATAAATTTTCTCTTTAAAAAAAAAAAAAAAAAACATAGATTTTACAGCATAAATTTTTTTAAGAAGTCGGTACGTAGTTTAGTTATAATAAATTTTCCTTTCATTCACTTTTTTTTTTTCCTTTCAATTTTGATTGTCACTTTTATTTATTTGAGAAATTGTAGTCCCTGAATTTGACAGTGACGGATTAAGCGAAGTCCTATCTATTTTTGAAAGACGGAAACGACTGCAAAATGTACCTGTATGATAGCTTTACATCGTCTTTGGTGAGCTCAAACCCGCTTATGCTATCCTTTTGAAGTCTGAGAAGAATGTCCACAAAGTCTTCAACATCGGTACCGATCTTTGTTGCCTTGTGTTCTTCAACGACCTTACTTGAAAAACCATCCAGAGCTTTAGAAGTTGATCTCAAGCTCGCCGTGAACCCTCGAAGATGGTCTATCCATGTCAATGAAGGAAAGAAATCCCCCACACTAAACATCATATATTGCATCGCCGCCCTTCTCGAACGCTCTGCGTACCATCTCCTGCCACCTTCTTCAGCACTGCTTCTCCGTCCAAATGTAAAGTTGATATTTTTAGAGGTTTCCATCAACATCTCGCTCAAATTTATTAAGGGAGATTCATTATCACCGCGATTAGTTGATCTGCGTATCCTATTCAATCAAAGCCGCCACCTCTTCTTCCCTCACGTACTGAAATTCTTGCACTCTTCTTAGGCTCAAAAGTTCAAGAACACAAATCTTTCGAACTTACCTCCAGAACTCGCCGTATGTAGAAAAGCCCAAGTCATTGCTTCCATATGCTATGATAACACTAGCCGTGGTTTTAGGTCGGTTTGAGAAAGCTATGTCGTGCGTCTTAACGATTTCTCTCACCATATCTGCCGATAAAACCACAAGAGTCGGGACACAACCCAATTGCAAGAGCATCAGAGCGCCTATACTTGTCAGAGAGCGTTCCAAGGGAGCGGTGGGGGTATGTCCCTAGCTGGTGGAGGTTTCCGATGGCCAGTAACCTTGGAGGTGACGGTGGTAAGCTGAGCTTATTACCACTAGATCTATTGCGTTGGAACAAAAGGAGGATCAATAGAAGGAAAAAGGAGACGATGACTGAGGGATGCAACAAGAGTGGTAGTACTCTAGACAATTGCATTTTAGACACCCGGTTAGCGAGTCTCAAATTTCAAATTTTCCATTCTTTCATTATGTATCTAATAACAAAGGATAAGCCTTATTTTGTTTGGTTTGCGACAAGGTTCACCGTAAAAGTGTTTAAAAAATAAAACTAAAAACAAAACAAAACAAAAAAAGAGCCACGAGGAAGGGCTATGGAGCCAACACATAAGAAAATGGTTTGTCCCATTTCGTTTTCGGATTACCTCGAATTAAACCTTCGCACAAACAGAGTATTGTAACGAGCCAAAGAGTCGTAGAAAGCCATGTCATTCTACTATTTTGGCATGTATATTGCCGGGAAGAGAAAACAATATTGCGTAGGATTCGAATTATTGATAATAATTTTATCGCCCTATAGCATATCAAAAATCCTGTATTTTATTAAATCTTAGCCCGTGTTTGTTACATGAATTTGAATTGAGTTTTTTTGGTTAAATTTGAGTTGAATTATTATGCGTTTAGTGCATGGTTTTAAATGGCTATAGCTAAAAGGTGAAAAAACTTAAAATGTTTTCAAAAAAGAAAATCAATATGGAGCTTATTTCGTTCGTCTCGAAATTCTATGCAAAAAAATATATCTATCCCATTTGAACTTGTATATAAAAAGTTATGACATTTTAAAGTTTTAATTGTAAAGTTATAAAAATAAACTGTGAATTATTTAATCCGTAAAAAAATGATTGCATTTGAAAAGTAATTGGTACACCAAACACTAATTTACCTTTTTTTTTTCTTTTTTTTTCTTTTTTTTTTCCTTTTTGGCTGAATTGTCCCATCTTACTTGAAATTGCGAACGGACGAATTAAACAAACAATTGTTGTATTTTTTTTCTTTTTCTTTTCTTTTTTTTTTTTTCAATTACTATTTTGCAATGAGAGAGTTCGTGCATTTGGTAGAATTTTAGAAGACCCTTGCACAAAAAAGGTCATAAATAATCTAATTGCAGGAAAATTAAAAGATTGTAGTAACTAAATGCTCCATTAAAATATGAGTTTGCACAATTGGACATTTTATTATGTATCATTATTAGATATTTTTGTTTGGGCTATTATATTAATTTTCAACCATCTAAACTATGATTGTAACGGTTTTATGTCGTACACTTAAAATGAACACTTCTTAATTAGACTGTTAAAAAATTTAATCTAACGATTAAAAAGTTGTTTTTACATGTAGTGCAAAATAAGGTATCTACTCGAGTACTAATAATTACACAAGTACATGCGTATCTCATCAAGGAGAGTAGGATATTGGGACAAGATGAAGAGGGACTTTCTTATAAACCGTAAGCCCAAAACCTTCACTCATGTCCAATTCCTCCGCCAACATTACACCATCACCACCAGGCAACTTCCAGTCAAACCAAGACAAAAGGTTGGCAATAACATATTCAATACCAGCAATAGCAAATGTCAATCCAGGGCATCCTCTTCTTCCGAAACCAAACGGAACAAGTTGCGGATCTTGCCCTTTGAAATCGACCGAGCTGTTCTCAAACCGCTCTGGGATGAACTCCTCCGGCTTGTCCCACGAGCTCGGGCTCCTCTGGATTGCCCATGCATTGATGAACACTCTTGTTTTTGCAGGAATATGATAGCCTCCCAAATTCTCTACACTCTCTCTTGTTTCCCGAACAACCAAAAGAGGAGCCGCGGGATGTAGTCTCATGTTCTCTTTTACGATACATTTCAAGTAATTCATTTGACTAACATCATTTGTATTAATCTTTGCCTTGTTACCTACTGTTCTTCTCAACTCTTCTTGAGCTTTCTTCATCACCCTCGGTCATTAGTTCTGCCGTTAGCCATTCCAATGTTGTCGACGTCGTTTCAGTTCCAGCAACAAGCATATCCTATTAATAAAGAAAAATGCAAAAACATGTAGCTTAAGCCTTGTAGTTGCGAATTTAAATAGAACAAAAGTTAGTTATAGACAGTTCAAAGAGGTTATAGGCAAACAGAAGAAAACTTTGATTTTGTTTCACCACAACCTCAGTTGTTAAGAATTGGACATTCTAACAGTCTTCTTTTTTTTTTTTTTTTTTTTTTTTTTTTTACTATTAAGAGCAATAAAACTCAAAAGGATTTACAATCCGTGTGTAAACTCTGCATCAGATTAATAATTAAGCTTCACACAACTAATATTTATTACGTTCCTTACTTACACTAATTAATATTTTAACATCTACTTATGAAGTAATTTTGTCCCATTGGTTTATTGATTCTCTCTAAAGTACACAAACATGAATTTTCTCATTAAAATACATGGATTTTACTATTTTAAGCCCCATATATTATTTTGAAGAGCGGTACATAGTTTAGTTATAACAATTTTTCCTTTAACTAATGTTGTGTTTATTTTTCGGAATCAAACTAGCAATTTATCCCTTTTTTTCTCTATGAATTGTCACTTGTCATATATATTCGAGGAACGCCCCCTGATTTGACATTAACATATTAAAGAAAAGTTACTATTGGAAGACAGAAAAGATAGCAAAATATACCTGTAGGATAGCTTTTACGTTGTCTTTGGTGAGCTCAAAGTCGTTAATGCTCTCCTTTTGAAGTTTGAGAAGGATGTCCACAAAGTCTTTAACATTGGTACCTATCATTGTTGCCTTGTGTTCTTCAACGACGTTATTTGAAAAATCGTGCAGAGCTTTAGAAGTTGATCTCAAGCTCGCCGTGAATCCTCGAAGATGGTCAATCCATGTTAAAGAAGGAAAGAAATCCCCCACACTAAACGCCATGAATTGCATCGTCACTCTTCTTGACAGCTCTGCATACCACCTCCCTCCACCTTCTTCCGCACTACTTCTCCTTCCAACAATACATCTAAAGACGATATTGTTAGAGGTTTCCATCAACATCTCGCTCAGATTTATTATGGGGGTTCCATTATAACCATGATTAGTTGAGCTGCGTATCCTATTATTCAATATCGCCCCCTCTTCTTCCCTCACATACTGAAATTGTTGCAGTCTTCTTAGGCTCAAAAGTTCAAGAACACAAATCTTTCGAATTTGCCTCCAGAACTCACCATATGAGAAAATCCCAAGTCATTGCTTCCATATGCTATGATATCACTAGCCGTGGTTTTAGGTCGGTTAGAGAAAGCTATTTCATGCGTCTTAACGATTTTTCTAACCATATCTGCCGATGAAACCACAAGAGTCGGGACACAACCCAAGTACAAGAGCATCAGAGCACCATACTTGTCAGAGAGCGCTCTTAGGGAGTGGTGCGGATGTGTCCCTAGCTGGTGGAGGTTTCCAATGATCGGTAACCTTGGTGGTGACGGGGGTAAGTTGTGCTTATTATCACTAGATCTATGGCGTTTGAACAAAAGGAAGACGAAGAGAAGGAAAAAGGAGACGAGGAATAAGGGATGCAAGAAGAGTGCTAGTACTTCAGTAATTTCCTTTTTAGATAATCCCTGGTGAGAAAATGAGTCTCAAATTTGTTTCTATTCTTTCGTTGTGTAAATTTATAGTTGCTTCTCGTCAAACTGCAAAGGATAACCTTAATACATTAGGTTTCCGACAAGGTTCACCGTGGAAGTTTTAAAAGCCACGAGGATGGAATATGGAGCTTACACATAAGAAAATAGGTTTGTCCCTTTTCGTTTCCGGATGAAACTTTCGCAAAAACAGAGTAACGTAACGAGCCGAAGTGTCAAAGAAAGCAAATAAGCCATTGTACTATTTTGGCATGTACACAGGTTTGCAAGGGACAAGAAGTATTCAACACAGGTTTGTCCCACTCGAGCATCTACCATTCATGTGTGGAATGCTGGTAATCTCAAATCCTCTATTGTGATATCCTTGCTCAAAAAATAAAAAGTGTCTTTTCTCTTGTTTCAGTTACTTTATGCAACTTTCAAAAAACTAAATAAAATTTTAATTAACATTTAAAAAAACAAAAATGAACTGAAATTTTTTTATTCCAACCGGTCTTACGAAAATGAGTTAAAAATTTATTTGACTTTTTATAAACTAGTTAATATATATATATATAACTATATAAACATTTAAATGAATAGAAAATTGAAGGCATATCGTATATGAAAAGGATCTTTCTCATTAAAAATATTCAAAACGGTCAACTTGGTCTTGCGCCACAAATACTATACAACGAGGTAAAAATCAAGATCGCGGGCTACCGCAATTGGGGTTAGTATATGAGTGGGTTTTGGGCGCATGATTCGTTCACAAGATCTGGTTATTATTTACACAGGCAAAAACCCCTCCACAGTAACGGCAACCCTTCCCCGAGAAAAAGGAGATTTTCGTTGGCAACCGCCTGTTTTCTCGTTTTCGGTGCACATTGCATTGCATACTTTCACCTTCGAAGATGATCCCGAGAAAAAAATGGATGTCTGAGGGCTTCACGAGCTGATAGCCGATCAGAAGGATCGTACTTAAGTAACCCCTGCAACAGATGAATCAGATCGCCAGCAGAATGATCCACATGCTGCATTATGAGGTTCTGCACAAGATTGGACGCAAACAAAGTCATTAGTATCTGAGTCTTTTAATAGGCGAAACACGTTGATACGCAACAGAGTACAAACATCCAGTAAAAATACAAACCTGGAGTCGAGGGAGCTTCTGAACAGCCTTGATACTCTCCCTTGAGGTTGCACCTTCCGGCCAATCTAGTCTACATTTCCTAACATACTTCTCAGCATGCCGGCTGAAAACATCAATAATAGAATGAGCATCATATATTTGTTTCGTATTTTCATTCCAAAACAAAGAGCACATTAGAGGAATATAGCACGACAACTTACTTTACTCTCCTCAACATATGTTGAGGAAGCAGACCCATAACCCGTTCCATCATGGCAAGGTGCTCCAAATTCTCATGAGTTTGAAACAATGCCTCACCCTGCGGCAGCAATCACAACTAATAAGCATACATGCAGATGATGTTCGTGCTACTAAATGATCAATGCTAGCAACCATTTCACAAACTTACCGTACACAGTTCCACCAATATACAGCCAACGCTCCATATATCACAAGGGTAACTCCATCCAAGTCCTAGGAAGAATAATCAACAAGATTAATCACTGGATAAATTACTGCAGAATGGGACCAAAAGATGTTATCCTTAAACTTACCAAGGATAACCTCAGGCGCACGGTAGTGTCGTGTTGATACAATGTAATTTTGATCTTGACGCTCATAAGTTGTGCTACCAAAATCAATCACCTTGACAGCACTTGATTTTGGCACTCTTTTAAAGTAAGAACTATCCCTTGGAGAACGAGAAGAACTCTGAGAATACAATACCCATCATACAAAGTCAAACAACCATTATAAAGCTAACGTGGGATAACAAGGCAGCAAAAGAAGTTGGAGATTACCTTGTAATCCGGAACTTTAACATACTCCGGAGAAACAAGAAGGATATTCTCAGGCTTCAAATCAGTATGAATCAAATGCAGATCATGCATGACTGAAAACAAAGAAAAAAGAGGAACGCAATTAGAAAGCAGAACCAAAAGAAAGAACACAATATTACCATGCTCTTCCACTTAAAGTGAAGTGGCCCACAATTTCCAAACTATCTATGAAACAAATATTAATTAGGAGTTTTGGTGAAAGCAGATTATGACCCTTTAAGGGTAAAGCTAAAATCCAATCACTAAGGTATACCATATCACAATGGAAGTATAAAAGGAATTTGCAAGGAGGATGAAAAAGAAACTAGCTAAAGTAATTACTACACACATGCTACACATTCCAACAGTTGTCTTCCAATCTCACGGACAAGGTCAATGGGAAATGAGCGGTAATTGTTTTTGCGTAGAAAATCGTATAAACTTGGTCCAAGCTTCTCAAAGACCTGTTGAAACCATTTGAATTCACCCAAAAGGCTTAAGCTTAACCCCCAAAACTACTATGTTAATTGGGGAAATTAATCCATCACAAATCAACAAATACTTACAATACAGATATGGTTACGATAGTCAAACCAGTTCCGTAATTGCACACAACTGCAAGGAATAAACTCATTTAACAATTGAAACAAAGTTCAGGAAACCTTTTCTAAGCTGTCCGATATGTGCCACAGAGGAGTTAAAAAGTGAAGAATTACTCACCGATTTCCATTTTTATCATGTTTTCCAAGTTGCTGCAACATTTCAATTTCGATCATCGCTGCTTCACGGTATTTCTTAATTCCACGAACAATTTTTATAGCAATCATCTCCCTTTTTTCTCTGTCCCAGCATTCTAAAACCTGACCAAAGGTACCTTCACCCATCTTACTATGGATTCTATCTGCAAAAAACACGATTAACAAGTTAGATCTTACGCACTCCATCACCCAACATCTACGACACGGTGTTTGAGAAAAACAAAAAAAAACAAAAAACATCCTGGGAACCTCCTGTAACAAATTGACACCTGTATCTCTCATCAAAATACCGAGTTTTCATTAAAAGAATCAAAGCGTAAGTAGGACCTAGGAACATGTTTAAAAGATGCAAAGTATCTTGATGATGGTAAAAGTGTAATTACAGCGAGAAGTTAAATTTTCTCCAAGCTCAAAGATGTAATGCCCATCCTTGTCATCCTCACGCAAAGGGGGAGAATCATTTCGAGCGACTCCCTTTAGAAATAGAGAAGAACTACTAGTAGTTTGATCCGAGTGTGCGGTCAAAGATGCAAAGCTTGTGAAATTCCCAACCTCTTGTCCACATAACATTCCTACCTGAGCCTACACATAGCCATTATATATATTCTATCTGAGATCAAATCAAATCCTACCAACCAAACGCCTTATCCCGAATCTCAACCCATTAGTCAGCGAGAAAGAACAATAATCTCCATCAACAGCAATAAAACAGAACACTATGTCGAACGACAATTTAACTCTTAATTGCCAGAAAAATTCAGATAGAATGCAAGAAAATACAAGATTTATATTAAAAAATGAATAAAAAGAAAATCAAACTAATTTTCTCCACTCAATAAAAAATAAAGTTTTTAACAGATTAAAACATTATCATATAAAAGTTTAAAGAAAACGATAATCGAACTACTCTTTTCAACTATCAAAAAAAGAAAAAAAAAAACTTTTCAACAGCAATCTTTAATCTATAATTATTATCTATTATTTTTCTTCAAAATCCACAGATCTAAAGACTTTAATGCACGGATTTATTGATTTATTGATTTATACCAGTAGCCATAGAAACGAATTAGAAGCTGAAATAAAGAGCAAATCGCATAAAAATAACACCAAAAAAAAAACTACAAATTTTGAAAGAAAATCACAAAAATAAAATATTTAACAGATCAAGCCGTACCTGATCTAAAAACAAAACCTAGATCGAAATAAACCTCCAGATCAAGAAAAAAAATCGTAATCAAATCAAAAATCAAGCAGATCTGAGAGTTTCGTAGAAGAAAAAGTTACCTTTGGGGCTTGAGGAACATCCCAGCCCAATCTAGCCCTCTTTCGCGGCCGACGATCGAGATGAGTGAGAGGAAACTCCGTCACGCGCTCCATCTCCATGATCAACGGCAAATTCCAGAAGAAAAACAGAGAAAAATCGATGGAAAATCGAGAGAAATCTCAAAGGTTGAAGAAGAATCTGAGGAGAGAGAGATGTGACCTTTTGGGGAAAAACAGAGGCCCTAAAGCGAACCCTAAATTTAACCTAACAACAAGGCTTGAGATGGCATAAAACAGATCCAACCGTACACGTGTCGAGTTCTTGGCCGTGCGTTTGACCGATCCATGTTGTCCAGTTAAATGCTTTTTTGAAAAGATAACCGGGGTTAGCTTTGTGCTGATTTATAATAACTATGGTTAAGTTAGCCTTTATAGGAACGGAATATGAAGGGCTCTCGTCAGACGCGCGTGTTGATTTACGTGAGACTGAACATTGTCGTTTTTAAAACTCAATGTCGTCGTCTATCCATAATAATTAATAAGGATTGAAAAGAGACAATTTTTTACATCTCAAAGTTATAACTTTTTTTTTTTTTTTTGATAAATTGCTTTTTTTTAATTATTATTATCAGTATATTGGTCAACTGATTTTTCTTTTATTTTATGATGAGAAATTCAAATTTTATATTTTAAGATAAAGTTAGGTACAGTTAGTTTATATTTATAGTTATTAAATATAAGTCGATTTATTTAATCATGTTGTATGTTTTTTTTTTTTTAAGCTAGCAATTGTATATGTAAAAAGTTTCTTAACTAATTTCACTGCTTGTTTGAATGGTTGAACTTTCAAAACCATATGTTAAATTTTTTTTTTTTAAGACTTTCTAAGGTATCCCATATATTTCTTTACAATATATATATATATATATTTGAAAGTTTTTATATTTATTTTTATTGATTACATCATATAATCTCACATACCAATACCTATTAAAATAATTTTTCAATGATAAACAATTTAAATGCACATTAAATTTGAATACAATATTAAAAAACAAAAAAGACATCTAAATGTTAGTATAATATAATGCAAAATAAATGTAATCTTTCAAATCTATCATAATTCATACAATGTAGCCAACTGATCTGTGGTACGCGCTAGAAGTGAGAATCGAGAAAGTATATTTCTTGTTTTTTTTTTTTTTTTTTTCCCGCCCTGAAAAAAACGCACCTTGAGTTTAGCAAAAGGATCAAGACGAATAAATAGAATGCATAAAGTCCACGTGGGACCACATGGCAGATTACGGTACGAGAGAAGACAAGTGATAGAGATTTATGGATCTAACTAGGACCCATGAACTCTTAACGGGCTTCGTCAGAAGGCCCAATCTACTCAGTCCAACAGCAATGTCAATGGCCCAAGTTAACAAGGCTTTTCGTTACACTTTAAGGCCCAATGCTAACAGTAATGTTCCCAGGCATGCTTGTCAAAATTAACAAAACAAAACAAAACAAAAAACAAAAAAATGCGGGACATGTTTGACAATTATTGGGTAAATGATATATGGATTTATATATATTTCCTGTAACTGGGGATGGGAATATGATAGATGATGTGTAGCAGAAGAACAAATAACTTGATCAGTTTCTCTTTTTTTTTTTTTTTTCAACGAGTAAAAACCAATCAAAAAAGAAAGAACGGAAAAGAGAAAAAAAAAAATGTTGAATCGCAGCTGGTTCGTCTCTGCACTTCCCGTTCCGATCGTAATCTTCACTTCAATCTTCTTCATCAAACGAATACTGTTCTCAACCCCATCGAAACCCCACAAAAACTTTCCTCCTTCCCCACCAACCTTCCCCGTTCTCGGCAACCTCCACCAACTGGGCCTCTTCCCCCACCGCTCCCTACGACGGCTGGCCCAACTCCACGGCCCACTGATCCTCCTCCACTTCGGCAGCCGCCCCGTGGTGGTCGCCTCCTCGGCCGCCGCCGCCGCGGACATCATGAAAACCCACGACCTCGTATTCTCGAACAGACCCAAGATGAAGATTTCCCACAAGCTTCTCTACCAGGCAAGGGACATCTCCACAGCGCCGTACGGCGAGTACTGGAGGCAGATGAGAAGCGTCTGCGTCCTTCAGCTCCTCAGCGCCAAAAGGGTCCACTCGTTTCGAAACGTTCGGGAAGAAGAAACGGCCCTGCTGTTGGAGATCATAGGAGACCAGTCGTCGTCGTCGTTTCCGGTGAATCTGAGTGGAATGTTTGGGACCCTCGCGAACGACATCATTTGCAGGGTCGTTTTGGGGAGGAAGTACGGCGGAGAGGGAGAGGTTGGGGGGTTTAAGGAGCTGCTTGGGGAGTTCATGAGGCTGCTGGGGAGTTTTAGCGTGGGGGACTTTATTCCGTGGCTGTGGTGGGTCAACAGTATCAACGGCCTTGATTCGAGGGTGGAGAGAGTTGCTGAGGCGTTTGATGAGTTTCTTGATCGGGTGGTTGATCAGCATTTGGAAGATTCTAGAAAGTTCATCAAAGGAGAGGAAGGGAAGGACTTTGTGGATGTACTGCTTGGGATTCAAGAGGACTCAGAAAAAGATGGATTTTCCATGGATAGAGATAGCATCAAAGCTGTTATTCTGGTAAAAGACTCTACTCTATACTACAATTTATCTTCTGTCTTTCTAGAATGTTCTAGAGCTTATTCATTCTTTTCTAGGAATCAGATGAGTTATTGGGGGTTTTGTGTTTTTTCTTGGCTGTAAAATGGAGTAAATAGGTGTTTGCAGGCACGATAATTCCGAGACACAGTTCAAATCCTTCCACCCAAGTTCACAAAAATAAAAAATACACACACACACATTCCTATTTAAAGTTCCTTAGGGAGAGTAAGAATTCCAAATCGAAACATAGCAACTATAAATGCCAATATAAATCACTCTGCAATCCATTTTGCGTTTTTGTTCTTTAATTTGCACCAAAAATTTGGAAAAGAATGAAATTTTAATTTTCGGTGTTTTTCGAAGGTGAAGATAAGTCGATCGTCACTGTTGATGTTTGTAGGTGATGGTTGGTAGGTTTTAGCGATCGCGCGATTTGAATTGGGTTCCTTAGCTGGAATTAGATAACACTTTCCCCCTTTTTATTGCAATGTGAGCAAAGATGTTTTGGTACTTTTAGGAATGATCAAAATTACCCAAATGAGAAGGCCACATCTGAAGTTTGATCACGTATCTACCAAGATGAGAAGGTCAAGTCTCAAGCCCGTTTTCCGCTCTTCGCAATTCAGAAGCTGTGCTTCTTTTATATTGTTTGAAAAAAGAAGGGGTTCCTGTTTTTCATCCAGAAAAGATGAAGAGGGTGAGTCTCGTTGGTTAACAAAGATAGTGGCGAAATCTTGTACGACTTTGCTGAGAAATGGTTCGTTTTGTGGTGATCAATTTGTTTGATAAAATAAGAGGGACAAGTGACCTTAAAAGATGGCAACTTCTCTTCCATAATATCCTAAAAGAAAAATCTTTTAAGCCCTGAATAAATTTAGCCTGCAAGACAGCTAAATTTGGAAAGATCATAAGAGTATCCAATTTATTTTTTGTTTTATTTGTTGTAGGACATGTTCGTTGGTGGGACTGATACAACTTACACGGTCTTAGAATGGGCAATGGCCGAGCTCCTGAGACATCCAAGAATTCTCAAGAAATTACAAGACGAGGTTACAGAAGTCTCCAAAGGAAAACCGGACATATCAGAGAGTGACCTAGACAAAATGCCGTACTTGAAAGCGGTGATCAAAGAGACTCTTCGCTTATATCCTCCAATACCACTTCTAGCTCCAAGAGAGTCAAGTCAAGACGCCAAAATAAAGGGACTCGACATACCAGCAGAGACCATGGTAATTGTCAATGCTTGGGCAATAGGAAGGGACCGCGAGTTGTGGGACGAACCAGAGGAGTTTCGACCGGAGAGGTTCTTGAATTCCGCTGTGGATTTCAAAGGGAATGATGGTTTTCAGTTAATCCCATTTGGAGGCGGAAGGAGAAGTTGTCCTGGAGTCTTGTTTGCCATGACTACTAATGAGCTTGTGTTGGCGAATCTCGTCCACAGATTTGATTGGGCATTGCCTCATGGGACCAAAATTGAGGATTTGGACATGACGGAATGTATTGGCCTCATTATTCACAGAAAAGTTCCCCTTCTTGCCATTCCCACTCCAAGATTCTGATTTGCTTACATTTTTTCATGTCACTCTCTGCCATAGAAATATTATGGGAGTTCATAAATTTTCCAGTTTTCCTTAATTTTACCCCAAAGATTTACAACTTTGCAGTCAAAAACATAAATAATAAATTAGCTAGCTTGCAAAAAGAGTGATTCCCAAATTTATTTATTTATTTATTTATTCCTTTTTTTTTTTTTTTTTTTTTTTTTTTTTTGGGAAGGGAGTATTAGAGTAGGATCTTGAGTTCACAGGATAGCTGATTGTGTGATAATTCTTATGCTGGTTTCGTGATTCGTGAAGTGTTAAAAGCGTCTCATTTGCAGAATACGAAGGATTAAAGTCGTAGTTTGGATAATATAGAGGATATTTTAGGTTTATTTTCCTTTTTCATTATAAAAATCATCCTTCAAGTTTTTTTTTCCCTCTTTTTTTTCTTTTATATTTTATTTTGTTTTTATTATTTTTTTTATAAATGAAATCGTCCGTCGTCCGACAAGTTGGCATGAAAGAGAAATGAAACTATAGGATGATGATCGTGACCATAATTTCTAATAAACGAGATATTGATCCGTTTGGTGGAGTTTTTGTTTTTCTTCTAGCAAGTAGAAGAAAAGAAATGAAAGTTGTGGTTTCTCAGTAAGTATTTGAAAATAAAGAACTTTTGAGGTCAAAATGATCTTTAAAATATTTTAATAAGTATTAAAAATGTTAAATAAAATTTATAATGTCTAATTTAAATTTTGTTACAAGTTTTATGATTTATTTATAAGAGATTTTGCTAAAAGTCATATTTTTTAGTTTTGACAGGAAGCACTTCTGGAGACTGGAAGTTCTTGTGACAGATTATCCAAATATTTCCAGAATCTGCTTTTGGACGTTCAGAAATTGCTTTTGGCCTTCCAAAAGCAATTTTAAGAAGTTATACCAAACAGGTCCTACGTAGATAACTAAAGCTAAAATAAGTAAATGAACAATATATGTAACCTCAAACATACATGTATGTATATACATATATATAGGGTGAGCATTGAATTGAAACAAACTTTATTTTTCTTTTGTCATCTGTCATCCAATTCAATTTTGAAAATTATTTTTAAATCCAATCAATCTAATTTAATCCAATGTATTTTATCACTCAATCTAAAATCCCTTAGATTGAATTAGATTAGATGATCGGATTGTATTTAAGCTTTCTTAAGAACTTTTTAAAACTTGCTAAATTTCATGAAACTTGCTCAAAATGACAAGTCACATTTTCATGATACCAATTTAGTCATTTATTATCCATTTAATATATATAACATAAACCAAATCACTCCAATATAACAATAGGGAAAAATAAATCTCTCAAATTCACACTCCCAAGGGATAGTGGGCTTGATGATGACACAGAGAAGAGAAATTGATGCGAGATTACAGCTGGGCAGTGGCCCGTGGGTCTTCGAAAGAGCAAACAAAAGGATGTTTTATGGTTAGTGAAATGTGAGAGAAAAGAAAATGATATGACCTTAAAAGGATTTTGAATTTTGAGAGAAAAAAGTGATGTTTTATATTTAAAAGAAAGACCAATTAAAAAAAGGCCGACGAGAACATGTTAAAAAAAAATAAGAAATATTACTACATATAGTATGTAGATAATTATTTTCATGTATATTAGAAGTATATTGGATTGGATTGGTTTTATTAGATTTTTAAAATTAACATGCAACATCCAATTCAATTCAATCCTTTTTTTTTTTCCCCACTAAAAAAAGATCTGATTGTGATCCAATCATTTCCCATTTTTAAGTTTAAGTAGGCAGGGACACTCCTCTGAGTTGGTTGGGGATTCGAACCTCCGACCTTCTGGTTGGTGAGATCCTAAAGTTGCCTCCATTACCAACTCATCTACCCCTACGTGTTCAATTCAATTCAATCCAATTGGATGAACAGAAATGCCATCTAAAATCCAAATTTAATTGCATCTTTTTTTGTATGAATTGGATGAATTTTTGGTAGAATTTGATGAATTAGATGAATGAATTTTATACTTACCACACAATGGCTGTAAATATAAAAATCCTACTAATTTACCCTCTCCTTCATATTTTTTCCTTGCTACCAAAACACACCTTTAAAAATGGAAACTTTTACTACCGACCATGCCGACCATTATGCATAATGTGAGCCTGCCGAAATTTCTTTGTAAACCTATATATGCAGAGGAAGGCACCAATGAATATATAAAGCGTCTCTCATATCTCTTAAAAAAATAAAAATAAAAAAACTAACTACCAGCCATGTTGAATCCCTGGTTTGTCTCTGCCTTCATCTTCTTCACTCTACTCTTCCTCATGAAAAGACTACTCTCAAAACCCCAAAAATACTTGCCTCCTTCACCACCAACCTTCCCAAATCTAGGAAACCTCCACCATCACCGCTCCCTCCGGCCGCTGTACCGAAGCCACGGCCGGCTCATGCTTCTCCACTTCGGCAGCCGTCCGGTGCTCATCGCCTCCTCCCTGAACACCGCCCGCGAGATTATGAAAACCCATGACATCGTCTTGGCCAGCAGGCCTAAAACAAATTTAAGCCACAAACTTGTCTACCAACAAAGGGACATCTCCACAGCTCCTTCCGGAGAGTATTGGAGACAGATAAGGAGTATTTGCGTGCTTCAGCTCCTCAGCGCCAAAAGAGACCACTCCTTCCTGTCCATAAGAGAGGAAGAGACAGCCCTCTTGGTCGAGAACATCGGTTCGACGTCGGTGCCGGTGAATCTGAGCGAGATCTTCGCGTCGCTGTCGAACGACGTCGTTTGCAGGGTCTCTTTTGGGAGGAAGTACGAGGAGATTGGGATGAAGAAGTACTTTAGGGAGTCAGTCGGAGAGTTGATGAGGTTGTTGGGGAGTTTCAGCGTTGGGGACTACATTCCGTGGCTTTATTGGGTCAAAAGAATCAACGGTCTTGATGCTCAAGCTGAGAGGGTTGCTAAGGAGTTTAATGAGTTTCTGGATGGAGTGGTTGATCAGCATATGGAAGATCAATCTATTTAGATCAAAGGAGAGGACAAAAAGGACTTTGTGGATGTTTTGCTTGAGGTTCAAGAGGAGTCCCAAAAGGCCTGTTTTTCCATTGATTGAGATAACATCAAAGCTCTCATCTTGGTAAGTACTACTTTATTAGAAGTTGAATTTGGTTCACATAATTAAATTACCAAGCTATTAGCGTTTTATGATGAGTTCTGTATCCAAATCGATTAAATATCATATTAGAATTAAACTTTCATACGTATTGATAGATTTACTCCCGATCCATTTGCATGAGTTAGAAGTTGAAGTGATTTTGAAAATGAGTTATATCTAAATCCATTCAACAAACAATTATTCAAGTACTTCTAATAACACCAATTTTAACTTATTTGTATTATATCAAAATATTTCGAATATAAAAAAATATTTCATTTTCTCTTTAAAAAATTAGTGTACGAATGATCTTAAATCCAGTACCTGATGGTATCCGACGATATGAACTTCAGTTACAGTAAATGTGAACTTTAGTTATTAGGAATGTGAATTCATAAAGAAGATAATGTAAAATAAGGAGAATTCACATTCACTTTAACTACACTTCTTTCTGTATGAATTCACATTTCTAGTAACTAAAGTTTATATTAACAGTAATTGAAGTTTATATTGTCGGATATCATCCGGTATCAAAAATAAAAATAAAAATAAAAATAATCCCAAAAAATACCACGCCAAGTCAACTTTTTATATTTAGAGTATCAAATATACTCTTGAGTTATCGATAGATAATCGTCATGGTACTGATCGGTAAACGCTAATATCTATAATAATATTAATTACTAACAATGACAACCGGTAATTTAAATTTCTCACCGTTTTGAAATATACACTGCACTCATTTTTCTCCCTCTTAAACACTAATTTGATGTCAAACATTATAAAAACATGAAATGTAAATAATCTCACTTGTAATAGGAGGGATTCCCATGCGATTAAATCAGGGAATGTGCTATTTGGATTGGAGAAGGTATCCAAGAAAAAGACCAAAGTCACTAGTGATCGGCATATGTTAAAACAAAAGGCTATAATAATTGGCTCATCTTTTGAATAGCTTATGAAGGCACTATACGAGAGAGATGATATTACAATATTAGAGTAAGATCTTCAATTCGTAGTAGGATAACTCATTATTCAATAAGCCAGATTAAGATAAGTGAGGACACGTGCCTTTATAGAAATTAAAATAATCTTTTTAATATACCATTTTAAGTGAATTTTTATTTATGTTCACAGTGAATTGGTCTCTTTAAGTATTTTTCCTATTGGGCTTCTTGTAATTTAAGTTGAGTTGACTGAAGGGTTTTTTTATCCAAAGCTAATTAATTGGAAATTTTATTTTACTTTTATAAAAGACATCAAATCATCAGTCTTTTCATTTCCCTTCTACATTGTCCTTTGTGTTTCCCACTCTCCAGTATTTTCTTTTCATTTTTTTTAACCTTTTTCTCTTCATCTGCTTGCTGCTCCCTTGTCGACCCTTCTCTCTTGTCCTCCGGCTCCTTAAACATCACAAAACTCCAAACCATTGTTGATTGCTATTTTTTTTTTTTTTAACCTTTCTTTCTTCCGTCTACAGATTAGAACTCTACATGTATGGTATGTTAATTCATTTTATTTTCTATCTCTTTGATTTGCATAATTTGTAATCTTAGATGTTTTTTTTTTTTTTATTTTTATTTTTTTATTTTTAGTATTGATAACGAAACTATCATAAAACGATTTAAAAGCATGAAATATCATTGAGTACAATTGTAATTTGTTTATTGTATGAAAGTTATAGTTAAGAAACTTGTCCTTTTTTTTCTATAGTTTTAATTTGAAATTTTGATCTTTAATTGTGCTCTCACTGAATTAAAGCCTCTGTTTTATAAGTTAATTAGATATTATATTTTTAAATTGAAGTTGATTGACTTTTCAAACACTAGTTATTAATTTTGTTGACTTTTCTGAAAAAACAAAACAAAAAATTAGATTAAAAAATATAATTTAATTAGAGTTAAACTTAAATATCAAACTTAGGCTAATCCTAGATCCATCACTCCCTCATGTTAGAGGGGTTAACGACGTTCTTAAAGGTTGGAGAGCCTACACGTAGTTCAAAAAGGTTGGTATTAGCATTAGCACTTGACTACTCGTTGAGATTGAATCTCAACTGCCGCGGTGGAGTCGCGCAGAAGAGAAGGCGCGCTAACGCGCTAGTATTGTATTGCCTTTTTCAGCGCTTCTTTGAAGCCCCAATCTAGTAAGGAGCGCTAGCCCTTCTTTTGAAGCAGCAAGCGGGCTGCTGCCCCTCTTCCACCAAATCCTTAACCTCTTCCATCGGTTGGAGATAGGGGTTCCCATGTAAAATTATTATTGTTGATTGCAGTTCCTAATTAACTTATACTTTTTGAAGAAATGGTAAACTAAACTGTGAGTTTGAGAAACCTTTCACGGAAAAATAAAACAAAATTTCATTCGAAAAAGTTGGTATTCACCGACCTAACAGTTCGTTAGCTAAACACATTTTTTCTTTTTTTCTTTTTTTTTTTTTTGGGGAAGCTAACTATAAATCATCTTACGAGTTTTTCCTTTTTCCTTCCTTTAGGAAAATAGTGAAGACAACTCTTATTTTTAACCAAAAATAACACATTTTCCCCCCCTTCTGATTATACAAATGCTTGAAGTATTCTTTTGATCTAAAAATTCAGTCACAAAATATTTCATAAACTCATCAATTTTTTTTTAAATATCAATATTATTCTTACCAATATATATTAAATACTTATTTTCAATATTAATCAATTAAAATTAATTAAATTTTATTTCAAACTTTAAATTTTCTTTTTCTTTTTTTAAGGAAAACAAAACAAAAAGGAGTAGAAAAAAAAAGAAGAAAAGAAACGTGGTTTATAAAGTTGTAATTTCATACCTGATTTCATCACAAGTTAAAAAGTTCAATTCTCCCATCTTCAAATTTATTTATAAAAAAAAAGGCCCCCAACATCCGCACATTGCAAATCCCGGCCACCACCCCAGCAACGGGGTGAGTTTTTATTTTTTATTTTTTATTTTTTTTTATTTTTTTATTTTTTTTAAAGAAAGAAAGCAACGGGTGAGTTCAGACCTTTGTGACATTAGCTGCTTCATAATCTTAAGTCCTCCAACTTTCGGTCATACCATTTAGTATTTGGACTGTGTCCTATTATCCTCTATATTTTTCTCTCTTTAATCAAAACTCTCTTTCTTCTATCTAAGTTTCAAAGGCCATAATATCTTTTTGTTCATATAGTAAAAAAATAAAAAAAAGAAAAGGACAAATTTCATCCATATATTTAATTTGATCAAATTCTGCATAGATATTGAGATTTGTGAGAATCAAATACATTCAAATGTTTTTAGTTTAACGATTGTGTTCCGATGGCGAATATCCAAAAATCAGTTTATATGATTATTATATTTTTATTCAAATTTGTTCATCCAAAATGTTGTTAGTTTATATTCAAATACGTAAATCAAATGGATCGTAAATCATTTCAATCCAATATCTAAAATCTAACACCCCTTTTCCACATGCTGAATTAGACACGACGGGAGTAAAACAAATAAACTTGATATAACAAGAACTGATTTAAAAATACACAAAAAAGATAAAATAAAGTAAAAAATAAAAAATAAAAAATTGAACGACCTTTCTCATTTAGTAGCGAACTTGTCTCTCTTGTCCCTTTCATCAATGAGAAAGTAGTATAGGTTAGTACAGCTCACACGATCGACTTAACGTATGGGCGTTTAATACCACAATTTTAGATTTTCTGGGTTCATAAATTCAACCACAAATATTTTTTTTGTCATTTTCCTCCCATTTTTATGACTCATTTTTTTCAAACATTTTCAAAAATCTAAATTTTAAAAATTCATAATTTTATCATTTTAAGTTGAAATAAAATGATTTTTTTTCTTTTCTAAATTACATAGAATTTGTTTTCCAAATGATTTAAAGTCAAAATATTCATATTACTAAATTTTTTCCGAATATATTTCAAGTTTTTACACTATTTCACTCTAAACAGTTTATTTTCACTAAACGAATATTTTTAAAATTCAAACTATCTCTGACTTTCAAAATACCATCTCCAAACGTATCCCCAAATGAGTCCTTAGAGATCATATTATGGCCTTTAAATTAGAGGCCTAGTTTCCTCCCTATGTCACTTTTTATTTGGTAGATATTTCTGCCACTTGATGTCTTGTAAAAAGACGCGAATATAATTTTCTCATGTGTTTGTCAGCTATATATATGTATAGACGTAACGTGTGTGTGTGTGTGTATATGTTATATTGAAAAACTGTGTTCTATGCCCATATATCACATACCAATGAAAGAATACACTAGCTCGTTCTTTTTCAATCCCTCTTCCCTAATTACCATCTCATTAGGCATAGTATTCCTCATCTTTCTCTACAAATGGTCTTCCAATATAAAGAAGAACAAGAACTTCCCGCCGTCTCCGCCATCGATTCCGGTCATCGGAAACCTCCACCAGCTCGGCCTTCACCCTCACCGGACGCTGCGGGACTTAAGCCGTCGACACGGCGGCCATGACCTCATGCTGCTCCACCTCGGCAGCGTTCCGGTCCTCGTGGTCTCCTCCGCGGATACCGCCCGAGAGGTCATGAAGACGCACGACCTAGCCTTCAGCGACCGGCCGAAGGCGGCCGCCTACGAGAAGCTTCTCTACAACTATAGAGACATAGCATCGGCGCCTTACGGTGAGTACTGGCGGCAGACGAGGAGCATCTGCGTCCTCCATCTTCTCAGCACCGCTGCGGTTCAGTCATTTCGAGGGGTAAGAGACGAGGAGACCAAGCTCTTGATGGAAAAAATCCATCACTCTTGTTCCTCCGCCTCGGCCGTGAATCTTAGCGAACTTTTCGCGACGCTTACGAACGACGTCGTGTGTCGGGTGGCTTTGGGAAGGAAGTACAGTGGTAGTACCAGCAGCGGCGGAGGCGAGAGTGGAAGGACGTTTAAGGAGCTACTTCGGGAGTTTGCGGAGTTGTTGGGGGGATTCAACATAGGGGACTACATTCCGATGCTAGCTTGGTTGAGGCATTTCAATGGCGTGGAAGCTAGAATGAATAAGGTGGCTAAGGAATTCGATGAGTTCTTGGAGGGAGTTGTTGAAGAACATGTTCGTCATGACCATGCTCAAAGCAGAGACCGGAACAAGAATATTGTGGATATTTTGCTTTGGATTCAAAAGGAAAACTTGCTGGGATTTCCCATTGATAGAACTTGCATTAAGGCTCTCATCTTGGTAAGCATTTATGTGTGTGTATATATATATGTCTATTTATAATATTCAGCTTGTAGCTTGCAGTTAGGTTCGCCGGTTGGAAATGAAATTTTTAAGTTAAAGTTAAGTTGATTTTTTAAAAACTAATTATAAATTTTGTTAACTTTTTAGAAAATGATTAAAATTAAAATGAAAAAATATATTTAAATTGGAGTTAAACTGAAATCCCAAACAAACCTTTAGTGTATTTAAATCTCCATTTTAATTAGCTCCTTGTTCTTTTTTGGTGTCGGCGTTTGTCTCCTTGTTCTACTAGAGATCGTGAGCACCTCACGTTCAAACTAAATAGAATGAGCACCATATATATATATATATATATATATATATATAAAAGATAAGGTGCTCTGCTAGAGAAGGAGCACCGCAAGAAGATTTATAGTATATACGAGTTTAATGCCCGTGCATTGCACGGGGAAGGAAGCAAAAAATAAATAAATAAACTGAGTATTATATGATAAAATAGTTGGTTAAGATAAATATTATAATTATAATAAGTATAATTCTTCCCAAAATCTTTTCTAACAGTGAAGATGCAAAATCAAAATGACAATAGTACTAACAATAATAAAAACGAAAACAAAAGCAAAAAAGAAAAAAATTTATGTAGTCATACTCTTTTAAAGAAAAAAATTAAAACAAAAATAAAGCAGAAAACAAAAAAAAAAAAGAACAAAAATCTTTAGACTCAAAAGAACCGGAAAAACTAACCCTAACAAAAAAAATTATAACAAAATAAAATATATATCCAATTTTCTCCTTTTTTGACTGTTTTTAAAAAAAATAAAAAAAAAATTATCACTTATATACATGCAAAAACTTAAAAAAAAAATGATTTTTAAAATATAAAACAAAACAAACAAAAAGACAAAAAAAAAAAAAAATAGCATGTAGAATCTAAAAAAAAAGGGTCTTTAAAAAATAGAACAAAAAAAAAAACAAAAAACAAAAAAGGCACACAAAAAAAACCCGGAAAAAAAAATCCGAAATAAAGATAAAAATTTGAAGTAAAAAATCGTTTAAAAATAAAAAAAGACAAAGTGAGCAAAAACACAATATAACAATAGATCAGAATATAATGTCTAAAATTTAGCGTAAAAAAAAGACAAAAATAATATTAAGAAAAAAAAAACTCTATATAGGGGTAAAACCGGTAACACACTGTAGGAAAAAGAAAAGGAACTAAAAAAGAGGCGTAAAATGGTGATTATATTATGTCGGCAGCCGGCAATTTATGCATAATAGGGGTAAAAATGTCAACTCACTGTAGATGAAGGAAAGCCAACTAAATCAGAGGGGCAAAAAATTCTCTGCACTGTAGACAAAATAGTAAAATATGTAAGGACAAAACCGTCCTTCCACTGTAGATAAGCCAAAATCAGCACATATGATAGGGGCAAAATCGGCAGTTTAATGTAGAAAAAGCAACTATTGTACATTACTATAGGAAAAAAAAACTGTACAGCAAAAGCAACAAAAAAAAATCACTGTTCATTAAACAGTGAAATATTGCATCCATTTACTATAGCAAGCAGCAAAAGTAAAAAAAAAATCACTATTCACTGAACATGGAAATCCATTTACTGTAGCAAGCAGCAAAAAAATTTATTTACTATAGCTAACAGAAAAAGAAAAAAAAAACCAAAAATTACTGTTCATTAAATAGTGAAAATATACACTCCTTTTAGTATATACGAGTTTAATACCCGTACGTTGTACGGGAATGAAGAAAAAAAAATAAATAAACTGAATATTATATGATAAAAACAGTTGGTTAAGATAAATATTATAATTGTAATCAATATAATTCTTCTCAAGATCTCTTCCAACAATGAAGATGCAAAATCAAAATGACAATAGTACTAACAATAATAAAAATGAAAACAAAAGCAAAAATAAAAAAAATATTTTGTAGTTATACTCATTTAAAGAAAAAAATTATACAAAAAATAAAGCAGAAAAAAAAAGGAACAAAAATCTTTAAACTCAAAAGAATCGGAAAAAACTAACCTTAACAAAAATATTATAATAAAATAAAATATATAACTCATTTTCTTCTTTTTTTATTGTTTAAAAAAAATAAAATATTTTTTATTAGGTTATATACATGTAAAAACTAAAAAAAAATGATTTCTAAAATATAAAACAAAACAAACAAAAAAGAAAAAAATTGCATGCAGAATCCTTAAAAAAAAGGGGGTCTTTAAAAATAGAACAAAAGAAACAAAAAAGACACAAAAAAAAAATCCGAAATAAAGATAAAAAATTTAAAGTAAAAAATTGTTTAAAAAAAAAAAGGGGCAAAGTGAGCAAAAACACAATACAATAATAGATCGAAATCTAATGTCTAAAATTTAACGTAAAAAAAAGGCAAAATAAGTGAGGACAAAACCGTCCTTCCATTGTAGATAAGCCAAAATCAGTACATAGGATAGGGACAAAATCGACAGTTTAATGTAGCAAAAACATCTACTGTGCATTACTGTAGGAAAAAAAGAACCATACAGCAAAAGCAACAAAAATTTAAAAAAAAAAAAAACAAAATCACTGTTTATTAAACAGTGAAATATTACATCTTTTTACTATTGTAAAACAACAAAAATTAAATAAAAAAAAAACAACTGTAGTAAAGCAACAAAAATAAAAAATAAAAATATTTACTGAGCAATAAACAAAGCAGTAAAAGTTAAAAAAAAAACATAACAAAGCACCAAAAGTTAACAAAAAAAAAAAAAAAAAACAAACAACAACAGCAAAAGTAAAAAAAAAAAATTTAAATAAATACAACAACAACAAAAGTAAAAAAGTAAAAAAAAAAAACATAGCAGCAAACGTAAAAAAAAAAAAAAAAAAAAAAAAGAAAAAAAGAAAAGAAAAGTAAAAAAAAAAACACAGCAGCAAAAAAAAAAAAAAAAAAAACTGTTCATTGAACAGTGAATGAAATGAGAGGGAAAAAAAAAAAGCACTGTGCTTTACTGGATAAGGAACAGTAAAAACCACATCTCCTTTAGTATATAGTATAATAATAATGTCTGTCACATGATTTTGTTTCTATATATATCTATGTATATGAATATGTACGGATTTTGTAGGACATGTTTGCTGCTGGAACTGACACCACATTCACGGTTCTAGAGTGGGCAATGACTGAGCTCCTCAGACATCGAAAGGCAATGAACAACCTTCAAAACGAGGTGAGAACAAACCTTGGCCACAAAACAGGCGTCACAGAGGACGATTTAGAGAAACTGCCTTATTTGAAGGCAGTTTTCAAAGAGACTCTCCGGCTACATTCCCCTGTCCCACTACTAGTTCCGAGGGCGGCAACTAAAGACGTCAAGGTAAAGGGATACGACGTCGTAGCTGGCTGTTGGGTTTTCATCAATGCATGGGCGATTGGGAGAGATCCGGCGACGTGGGACGAGCCGGAACAGTTTAGACCGGAGAGGTTCTTGAGCGACGGCCCCGCCGCGGGCGTGGACTATAGAGGGCGGGACTTCGGGTTGATTCCGTTCGGGGCCGGGCGGCGGGGTTGCCCCGGCACTCTCTTTGCCATGGCTGTTAACGAGATTGCTTTGGCCAATGTCGTTCACAAGTTTGATTGGGAGCTGCCTGGTGGAGCTCGAGGGGAGGACTTGGATATGGCTGAGACAAGTGGTGTAACTATTCACAGAAAGTTTCCTCTTATGGCTTTGCCAAAATTTGTCTAATGAAATATTAACTGTTCTAGCTAGTTGTATTTCCAAACCCCGCTGGAAGGAAAAGACGGGTTTGGATAGAAATTCTCAACCAAAACTAAATGTATTTTATTTTATTTTAATATAAATGAGTGTATAGACTCTTGTACTTGTTAAAAGAATAAGCTAGTTGTATTTCCACATATAAAAATTACCGGCGTATTTGGACCATTTATTGTTCTAAAAAAAAATCAGAGCAATCTTACATATTTTGTTAAAATCTTTTTATGATACTATTCTTCTCTCTCCATTTTTTTTAAAACTATAAATGAGTTCGGCGAAAAATGCAAAAAGTCAAAAAAATAAAAGCTGAACCACCTAAAGAGTTTCCGCATATGATAGAGCCGAAATTCTATTATCTTGCAAACAAACGTGCCTCGTTCAGTGAAAGCTTACTCCCTGTTTGGATATAATATCCATTTTCTGAAATAAGAAAATTTTTGTCAAGAGTGTTTTTTTTCTAACTTTTTCTTTTTTTCATTAAAAAAAAAAATTAGCTAATTTTCAAACATATTTTTTACAGTAATATTTTAGAAAAAGAAAATGATCTTTTGAAATCTTCTCATTCTCAGCATCATTTTTTCTTATTCCAAACAATTTTTGTTTTCAAGAATTTTTTTTATATACTTCCAAACATTATCTTAACATTATCTTACTCTCAAAATGAAAATACCTTTTTATTTAAAATAAGAAAATTTTCCACTTAAAAAATAGGTACACGATTCAAACAGACCCTTAATTGAGCCAAAACACTAGTAGCAAAAAATAGTAACAAACAAACTCGAAGAATCAGCGCTATGTGAGCTGTATCAAAGCCACGTTAAAAAGATAAGAATAAAAATTGACTAGATAAGTCGGCTATAGAAATACAAAATTTTGAACAGTGATTTTGAATATTAACGATGCTCTAAAGTTTTTTTTCTTAGGACAAGCCAGAGTCACATATATGGCAGCTGTGATTTGTCACATAGAAGAAATTCACCAGTTCTTGCTCCATTATATATATACATAAATGCTGTTGTTATATATATATATATATATATATATCTATTAATCTAACAATAATTTTACATATAATTTATAATAAAGAATTTGAATATCTTATTTTCAATTTATAAAAAAGTTATACAATATTGGTTCTGCGTCATTTTTCTTTTTTGGCTAGCCAATCTTTTATTAGAGTTCTATCAAGAGTGAAGAATATATAAAGCATCTCTCATATCTCTTAATAAAATAAAAAATAAAAAATAAATAGCAGCCAAGTTGAATCCCTGGTTTGTCTCTGCCTTCATGTTCTTCACTCTACTCTTCCTCATCAAAAGACTATTCTAAAAAAAAAACTTGCCTCCTTCATCACCAACCTTCCCAATTCTCGGAAACCTCCACCAACTGGGCCTCCACCATCCATCACCGCTCCCTCCGGCTGCTCTCCCGATGCCACGGCCCGCTCATGCTCGTCCACTTCGGCAGCCGTCCGGTATGCTCATCGCCTCCTCCCGGGACACCGCCCGCGAGATTATGAAAACCCATGACATCGTCTTCGCCAGCAGGCCTAAAACAAATTTAGGCCACAAACTTGTCTACCAACAAAGGGACATCTCCAAAGCTCCTTCCGGAGAGTATTGGAGACAGATGAGGAGTATTTGCGTGCTTCAACTCCTCAGCGCCAAAAGGGTCCACTCCTACCGGTCCATAAGAGAGGAAGAGACAGCCCTCTTGATCGAGAACATCGGTTCGACGTCGGTGCCGGTGAATCTGAGCGAGATCTTCGCGTCGCTGTCGAACGACGTCGTTTGCAGGGTCTCTTTTGGGAGGAAGTACAAGGAGATTGGGATGAAGAAGTACTTTAGGGAGTCGGTCGGAGAGTTGATGAGGTTGTTGGGGAGTTTCAGCGTTGGGGACTACATTCCGTTGCTTTATCAGGTCAACAGAATCAACGGTCTTGATGCTCAAGCTGGGAGGGTTGCTAAGGCGTTTGATGAGTTTTTTGATGGAGTGGTTGATCAGCATATGGAAGATCAATCTATTAAGATCAAAGGAGAGGACAAAAAGGACTTTGTGGATGTTTTGCTTGAGATTCGAGAGGAGTCCCAAAAGGCCTGTTTTTCCATTGATTGAGATAACATCAAAGCTATTATCTTGGTAGGTACTACTTTGTTAGAATGATTAAGTTACCAAGCTATTAACGTTTCATGATAAGTTATGTATCCAAATCGATTAAATATATCATATCAGAATTAAACTTTCATACGTGTTGATAGATTTAGTCCTGACCCATGCAGTACATAGTCAGAAGTTGAAGTTATTTTGAAAATGAGTTATATCTAAATCTATTCAAGTACTTCTAATAACATCAATTTTAACATACTTGTATTATATTAAAACATATCGAATATAACAAAATATTTCATTTTCTCTTTCGAAAATTAGTGTATATATATATGAATGGTCTTATATCTAATAGTATCCGATGATGTGAATTTCAGTTATAGTAAATGTGAGTTTCAGTTATTAAGAATATGAATTCATGGAGAATGTAAGGTAAAATAAGAGAAATTCACATTTACTTTAATTACACTTCCTTCTGCATAAATTCACATTCGTAGTAACTTAAGTTTATATTATCGGATATCATCCAGTACTGAATTTAACTCTATGATGTTTGTACAAGATAAAAATCTTCAGTTCAATAAGTTTCAGTCCACAATAGCATATAGAGTTAAATTTATTGGTAGAATGAAGAACAAAAGGCTAGGATCTAGTCCACGTATAGGAGGTCGGTTAGTTGAGCACATATGGCTGTCAAATCCAACCTTATCGAAAGTCCATTCTTCTTCTTCTTCTTCTTTTATTTATTTATTTATTTATTTTATATATGTTATTGTCATTCTATATTTTAATATATCTTATAGTACCCTAGTTGTGCACGAGACTTGTTTATCGTGATCCTGTCCATGCATATGCCAAAGTATTCAAACCATATCTTGCTTAAAAATTAGTTACTATTGGTATCTTTACTAATATGCTTTGGCTTTGTTTGCCATACAATATTCTTCCGAATGGACCGTCATTTAGCATTTACACAAATAGTCAACCACATATATCTTTCTAGAAAATTTTTTACTTTTCAAGCAATATATATGCCTTCATTATTTGCATAGGCTTAGTCTACATATCACCATGTTTCCATAACATATAAACTAAAAAACATAACATGACATTATATGATATATATTAGAGTTTGGTGACCCGAATTCTCTTTTGACTTATAACATCACCAAAGAATTAGGTAGGGAGCATACAAAATTGACCCCCCAATATATATATATATATATATATTAATTTAAATCTAATTGGCTTACTATTATATGATCTCTTTTCATCTTTTTGGTTTAATAATTATAGAACATGTTTGTTGGGGGGACTGATACGACTTACAAGGTGTTAGAATGGGCAATGACAGAACTGTTGAGGCATCCAAGAATCCTGAAGAAATTACAAGAAGAGGTAACTGAAATCGCCAAAGGAAAACCAGACATATCCGAGAGTGATCAAGACAAAATGCCTTACTTGAAAGCCACTATCAAAGAGAGAAATCTTCGGTTGTCTCCTTTAATACCTTTGATAGTTCCACGGGATTCAAGTCAAGACACAAAAATAATGGTGTTTGACATACCGGCGGGGACCATGGTCATGACCAATGCGCGGGCGATCGGAAGAGATCCCGCCTTGTGGGATGAACCGAGGCGTTGAAGCCCGAGAGGTTCTTGAACTCCGACATAGATTTCAAGATAGGTAATGACCATTTTCGGTTGATTCCTTTTGGAGCTGGAAGGAGGGGATGCCCTGGAGCCTTGTTTGCCATGACTAGTATTGAGCTTGTGCTTGCAAATATTGTGCACAAGTTTGATTGGGCATTGCCGGATGGAATTAGAGGAGAGGATTTGGACATGAAGGAATGTGCTGGCTTCATTAGCCGTAGAAAAGTTCCTCTTCTTGCAATTGCAACTCCAAGATTTTGATTACCCTATTCTCTCGTCCTGTATTTGACTACAATGAAGCACTCTTTGAAAATTTTACACCTAATAAATGTCGAATTTTGAAAATTTTCATGCTTGCTTTTGTTTTTCTTTTGCTCTTGGTCTTTCATTATTATAACATAGTAATGTTTGAAAACGATAAGTACGCCTTACAAATGTGAACTTTTGAAGTTTATGATTCTGTTAGTTTTTAACCAATTATTATTATTATTATATTTTTATTTTTTATAAAAGCAAAAAAAAACGTGAGATGCATGTATGTTAAGTTAAATGGGGGCTCATTACAGGAATGCCACATATCCATGCCTACGATAGAGTTATACCGAAAAAAAAAAATCCCAAAAAATACCACGCCAAGTCACTTTCTATATTTAGAGTATCAAATATACTCTTGAGTTATCAATAGGTAATCGCCATGTTACTGATTAGTAAACACTAATATCTAAAATAATATTAATTACTAACGATGATAACCAGTAATTTAAAATTTTCACCGTTTCAAAATTCACACTGTACTCATTTTTTCTCCCTCTTAAACACTAATTTGATGTCAAACAGAAATTGTACGTACGCATCTTCAAATATGGGGGCTAGAATTCGTTATAAAAACATAAAATGTAAATAATCTCACTTGTAATAGGAGGGATTCCCATTCGATTAAATCAGGGAATGTTCTATTTGGATTGGAGAAGCTATCCAAGAAAAAGACCAAAGTCACCAGTGATCGGCATGTTAAAACAAAAGGCTATAATAATTGGCTCATCTTCTGAATAGCTTATAAAGGCACTATATGAGAGAAATGGTAATATGATATTAGAGTAAGATCTTGAGTTCGTAGAATAACTCATTATTTAGCACGGAACTACATGGTACAAGTAGAGACACGTGTCTCCACTGAGAAAATAAAAAAAATCTTATTAATATACTAATTTTAACTGAATTTTCATTTATGTTCTCACTGATTTGGTCTCTATAGTTTTTTTTTATTGGGTTTTTTGTAATTTAAGTTGAGTTAACTTATGGGTTTTTTCTATAGAAAGGTAAGAACATCTTCAATGCAATGCTAAATTAGTGTGTCAATGCTAAATTTTGGCATTTACATGAAAAAGGTGGTCTCCAATGTAGTGCTATTTTTCATGTCAAATTTGTCATATGCTTAATTTTATGAAAAATTTGCCATAAGGTATAGCCAATGTCAAATTTCACTTTTGATTCTCATTGGTTGTTGTCTTATGTAATTATTACAACATTGTAATTTTTCATTTATTTTTTTACAACTTTCAAAACACATAATAATGACAAAAAGTAGAAATAGCATAATGCATTCGAGCCTAAAATAAGATAATGCTATTTTTTACACTATTTTGTAACAAATTTACAATTGACATACATAAATGCATTGGAGATGGTCTAATTAATTGGAATTTTTTATTTTACTTTTATAAAAGAGATCAAATTATCAATCTTTTCATATCCCTTCTACTTTATCCTTTGTGTTTCCCACTCTAACGTATTTTCTTTTTATTTTGTTTTTTTAACCTTTTTCTCTTCATCTGCTTGCTCCTCCCTTGTCGACCCTTCTCTCTTGTCCTCCGGCACCTTCAACATCAAACTCAAAAGGCACGACACAAAACTCCAAACCATTGTTGATTGCTATTTTTTTTTTTTTTTACCTTTCTTTCTTTCGTCTACAGATTACAACTCTACAAGTATGGTATGTTAATTCATTTTATTTTCTATCTCTTTGATTTGCACAATTTATAATCTTAGATGGGCTATTCTTTTTTTTTTTTTTTTGATAGTCTTGATAACGAGACTATCATAAAACTATTTCAAAGCATAAAGCTCGTTGAGTACTATTGTAATTTGTTATTTGTTGTATGAAAGTTATAGTTAAGAAACTTTTTTTTTTTTTTTTTGCTATTGTTTTAATTTGAAAATTTGGTCTTTAGTTGTGCCATCCCTGAATTTAAATCATGGATCCGTCACTCTCTCATATTAGAGAGGTTCACGGCATTCTTAAAAGGTTGGAGAGCCTACACTTAGTTTCAAAAAGGTTGGTATTAGCATTAGGACTCGAGTACTCATTGTGATTGAATCTCAACTGCTGCAGTGGAGTCGCGCAAAAGAGAAGGTGCACTAATGCGCTAGTGTTGTATTGTCTTTTTCAGCGCTTCTTTGAAGCGCCAATCTAGTAGGGATCACTAGCCCTTCTTTTGAAGCAGCAAGCGGGCTGCAGCCCCTCTTCCACCAAATCCTTAACCTCTTCATCAGTTGGAGAGAGGGGTTCCCATGCAAAATTATTATTGTTGATTGCAGCTCCTAATTAACTTATACTTTTTGAAGAAATGGTAAACTAAACTGTGAGTTTGAGAAACCTTTCACGGAAAAATAAAACAAAACTTCATTCGAAAAAGTTGGTATTCACCGACCTAACAGTTCGTTAGCTAAACACTTTTTTTTTTTTTTTTGGAAGCTAACTATAAATCATTGTTTAACAGGTGTTTTGATTAAATCTAACAGAGACAAAAAATAAAAAATAAAAATAAAATAAAAAAGAGAAAGAAAAAGGAGCTTTGGAGATTTAATACATAAATATTATAGATGAAGGGAGAGAAGGCCGGGGGGTTTAAGCTCAGTAGCAAAGCCATATTGGGCCCGGGGGTAGCTGCCTCCTGGTCCAACCCACGGTCCAATAGGCTCCTTTGTTTTTATACCCTCGTCAGATTAATTTGGTTTAACTAAATCCCTAATCTGTCTCCTGAAATTTTAAAATTTTAAAATTACTTAGATTTTTTAAAATATTTCAATAAAAAGTTTACATTTAAAATCGCAAATAAACATAAAGGCATTTATATTACTAATTAAATTCATATCTTAGACTTTTTGAAATTGGTTAACTTAGATTATAAAGTTTAAATAACAACTAAAAGAAGAATATAAAATTGAATATTTTTTTAGTTTAAAATTTAATTTGAGTAATGCGGTCCTGAAAAAAACCTCTGGCTCCGCCACTGTTTAAGCCCCCTCAACTTTTAGGCTGAGTTTGGGGCATGAGTTTGAACTCATGGATTTCAGTTTAAACTAAACTGAAATAGTTTGGTGGTTGAGTTTAGTCCAAATTGTGACTGAACCGTTATACAGTATTTGAGCATATGGCACTGTTGCCTCTTGATGCCCACGTGCTGAGATTCCCTTTCTTGTTCTCCGAGAGACATAGAGAAGAAGGCATATGCTCAGGCTGGAGATGCAGGGCAGTGAAGAAGCCAACTCTGACCAGATTCCACGCCTCCTCCTTCAAGGTAGCTGGCGTTTTTTTTCCCTCTCCCCACCTTCAAGTTCGACTGCTCTCTCCCCAATAACCTTTTCTCTTTCCCCAGCCCATCCATCGACGAATCCTGAGTCCCAACCGTCGGCAAGTCCCAATCCCGATCAGCCAAACGAAGGTGCACTAAGAACATTCGGCCACCAACCCCACTGGTGAGTTTTGTTTTTTTTTTTTTTTTTTTTTCTCTTTCTCTCTCTACTTTCTCTCTCCTATTTCTCTCTCTAGATCACCTTCCCTACCCACCACAACCCATTTACAGCTTCTGCTTTTGTAACAATCACAAAAAAATTGAGGAAATTTCGGGCCATTGTGAACCGAAGAAAGTGGCGGTTTGGCCCAAGAAAGAGAGATCGAGAGCGAGAGGCCGATAGAGAGATCGACAGAGGCCATAGTGGCGGGGCCGATGTCAATCTCGATCGTGGGTGCCGATGTCCGTCTCAACAGAGGTCGGGGCCGATGTTCGTTGGTGTGATATCGCCGGCTATTGAAACCATTCAAATCGGCGTCTCCCAGTGCGAGCGGGAGCCACCCACATCGCGAGCTCGCCGGAGGAGGGGATGGCGACTTGAAACCAGTGGTCGAGCGACGCGCGAGATCGGCCTCGTTGCTACGTTACCCAGTGGTCGATTCGTCGATCGCCCGTCGCCAGCCATGGCCTCTGTCGAGCCCCCTGCTCGCCGGAGTTCTAGGATTTACTTTGGTTTTTTTTTTTTTTCCCTCGCGCAGGAGCCAGAAGTTGGCCATTGTTGATGCCATCCCCTCCTTAAATGCCAACACTGTTTCGGGGATTACTACTTTTTTTTTTTTTTTTTTTTGGTTCTCGCACAGAAGCCAGAAGTTGCCATCCCCTCCTTAAATGCCAAACACTGTTTCGGGGCATTACTACTTTTTTTTTTTTTTTTTCTCTCTCGCACGTGCCAGACATTGGCCATTGTTGATGCCATCCCCTCCTTAAATGCAAACTCTGTTTCGGGGCATTACTTTGGTTTCCTATTTTCCTTAATTTTTTCTTTTCTTTTTGGTTATTTCTAACTAGTTAAATAAAAAAAAATAATACATTTGAATTTTATGTCGAAAACAAATTGACTTCAAGATATCAAAATGACTTTTTTAAATTTATGAGGGTATATAAAAATAATTTTAGACGTAAGGTAATTGGTGTTATAGATTGAAATTGTTAAAGTGGACCATTTTGCGGTAATAGAACCTATAATAGAATGATAAATTAAGGATAAATGAAAAATTAGTTCTGAGTAGTTTGATTATAATTTTTCTTCTTCAATAAAATAAATAAATTTAGTTGATAATATGAAAAAGACAGTAGTTGAGGTGTAAAAATTCCATTTAGTTGGAGTTTAGATCAGTTACCAAACACAAAAGGCAAATAAATTGGTTAACCTCAATTTTTATACATCCAAACAAGGCCCTTGTTTTTTTTTTTTTTAACTTTTTAATTCAACACTTTTTCACCCAAACACTCAACTCAACTTAAACTTTTCAACTCAAACTTTTACCAAACACTCACATTTTAAACTAAACTTAACTTGACTCAAACTAAACTTAAAAATTTCAACTGAACTTGTGCACCAACAGGCCCTTAGTTTTTGTTTTCCTTTAAATAGTCTATGATTATAACTACATTTTCATATTAACCCTTCTAAAAATAAAAACTTCTCATAATAACACTTTATTATTATATAGTTATTAATGATATAGTTATTAGTCCCCTAAAAAAATTTTAACTTCGTCACTGATAAACATAATGAACAGACATAAATATATATATTTATGCACATAAATAAATGCTTACCAAGATGAGAGCCTTAATGCAAGTTCTACCAATAGGAAAGCCCAGCAAGTTTTCCTTTTGAATCCAAAGCAAATATCCACAAGATTCTTGTTCTGGTCTTTACTCTGAGCATGTTCTTCAACAACTCCCTTCCAAGAACTCATCGACTTCCTTGGCCACCATTATTCAATCTAGCTTCCACGCCATTGAAATGCCTCGACCAATTCTAGCATCGGAATGTAGTTCCCTATGTTGAATCCCCCCAGCAACTCCCCAAACTCCCCAAGCAGCTCCTTAAACGTCCTTCCACTCTCTCTGCCGCCGCCACTAGTACTACCACTGTACTTCCTTCCCAAAGCCACCCGACACACGACGTCGTTTGTAAGCGTCGCGAAAAGTTCGCTAAGATTCACGGCCGAGGCGGAGGAACAAGAGTGATGGATTTAGAACAATAAATGGTCCAAATAAGCCGGTAATTTTTATATGTGGAAATAGTACAACTAGCATATTCTTTTAACAAGTATAAGAGTCTATACACTCATTTATATTAAATTAAATAAAATTAAATTAAATACATTTAGTTTTGGTGAAGAATTTCTATCCAAATCCATGTCCTCCCCGTTGGGCGATTCCAGCGGGGTTTGGAAATACAACTAGCTAGAACAGATAATATTTCATTAGACAAATTTTGGCAAAGCCATAAGAGGAAACTTTCTGTGAATAGTTAAACCACTTGTCTCAGCCATATCCAAGTCCTCTCTAGCTCCACCAGGCAGCTCCCAATCAAACTTGTGAACGACATTGGCCAAAGCAATCTTGTTAACAGCCATGGCAAAGAGAGTACCGGGGCAACCCCGCCGCCCGGCCCCGAACGGAATCAACCCGAAGTCCCGCCCTTTGTAGTCCACGCCCGCGGCAGGGCCGTCGATCAAGAACCTCTCAGGTCTAAACTGCTCCGGCTCGTCCCACGTCGCCGGATCTCTCCCAATCGCCCAGGCATTGATGAAAACCCGACAGCCAGCTACGACGTCGTATCCCTTAACCTTGACGTCTTTAGTTGCCATCCTCGGAACTAGTAGTGGGATAGGGGGATGTAGCCGGAGAGTCTCTTTGAAAACTGCCTTCAAATGAGGCAGTTTCTCTAAATCGTCCTCTGTGACGTCTGTTTTGTGGCCAAGGTTTGTTCTCACCTCGTTTTGAAGGTTTTTCATTGCCTTTGGATGTCTGAGGAGCTCAGTCATTGCCCACTCTAGAACCGTGAATGTGGTGTCAGTTCCAGCAGCAAACATGTCCTACAAAATCCGTACATATTCATATACATAGATATATATAGAAACAAAATCATGTGACAGACATATATACTATAAATCTTCTTGCGGTGCTCTTCTCTAGCAGAGCACCTTATCTTTTATATATATATATATATATATATATATATGGTGCTCATTCTATTTAGTTTGAACGTGAGGTGCTCACGATCTCTAGTAGAACAAGGAGACAAACGCCGACACCAAAAAAGAACAAGGAGCTAATTAAAATGGAGATTTAAATACACTAAAGGTTTGTTTGGGATTTCAGTTTAACTCTAATTAAAATATATATTTTTATTTTAATTTTAATTATTTTCTAATAATTAATAAAATTTATAATTAGTTTTTAAAAAATCAACTTAACTTAAACTTAAAAATTTCATTTACAACAAACTACAAGCTGAATATTATAAATAGACATATATATATACACACACATAAATGCTTACCAAGATGAGAGCCTTAATGCAAGTTCTATCAATGGGAAATCCCAGCAAGTTTTCCTTTTGAATCCAAAGCAAAATATCCACAAGATTCTTTTTCCGGTCTCTGCTCTGAACATGGTCTTGACGAACATGTTCTTCAACAACTCCCTCCAAGAACTCATCGAATTCCTTAGCCACCTTATTCATTCTAGCTTCCATGCCATTGAAATGCCTCAACCAAGCTAGCATCGGAATGTAGTCCCCTACGTTGAATCCCCCCAACAACTCCGCAAACTCCCCAAGTAGCTCCTTAAACGTCCTTCCACTCTCGCCTCCGCCGCTGCTAGTACTACCACTGTACTTCCTTCCCAAAGCCACCCGACACACGACGTCGTTCGTAAGCGTCGCGAAAAGTTCGCTAAGATTCACGGCCGAGGCGGAGGAACAAGAGTGATGGATTTTTTCCATCAAGAGCTTGGTCTCCTCTTCTCTTACCCCTCGAAATGACTGAACCGTAGCGGTGCTGAGAAGATGGAGGACGCAGATGCTCCTCGTCTGCCGCCAGTACTCACCGTAAGGCGCCGATGCTATGTCTCTATAGTTGTAGAGAAGCTTCTCGGAGGCGGCCGCCTTCGGCCGGTCGCTGAAGGCCAGGTCGTGCGTCTTCATGACCTCTCGGGCGGTATCCGCGGAGGAGACCACGAGGACCGGAACGCTGCCGAGGTGGAGCAGCATGAGGTCATGGCCGCCGTGTCGGCGGCTTAAGTCCCGCAGCGTCCGGTGAGGGTGAAGGCCGAGCTGGTGGAGGTTTCCGATGACCGGAATTGACGGCGGAGACGGCGGGAAGTTCTTGTTCTTATTTTTATTGGAAGACCATTTGTACAGAAAGATGAGGAGTACTACGCCTAATGAGATGGTAATTAGGGAGGAGGGATTGAACAAGAAGGAGCTAGTGTATTCTTTCATTGGTATGTGAAACATGCTTTGCTTATTATACGTCTGCTCTACCGGCGATATATAGGCATACAACACAGTTTTTCAATATAACTCATATATATATATATATACACGTCTATATATATATTGCTGACAACACATGAGAAAATTATTTGCAAGACACCAAGTGCCAGAAATATCTACCGAAGAAAAAGTGACATACGGAGGAAACTACGTCTCTAATTTAAAGGCCATAATAATGATCTCTCAGACTCGTTTCAGGTCACGTTTGGAGACTGTTTTGGAATCTGTAGATAATTTGAGTTTTGAAAATATTCATTTGGTGAAAATAAACAGTTTAGAGTGAAAAAAAATATAAAAACTTAAACATATATATTAAAAATAATAATAATAATAATATGAAGATTGTTGCACTTCTCTCGAAATTCTAAGTAATTTGAAAAAGGGAAAAAAATCATTTATTTCAACTTAAAATGATAAAATATATTATGAATTTTTAAAATTTAGATTTTCTGAAAATATTTGAAAAAAAATGAATAATAAAAATGGGAGGAAAATGACAAAAAAAAAAAAAAATTGTGATTGAAATTGCGAACCCAGAAAATCTGAAATTGTGGTATTAAACGTCCATGCGTTAAGTCTGTCGTGGAAGCAATTACTTACGTACACTACTTTCTCAATTGATGAAAGGGACAAGAGAGATAATAGAGTTCGCTACTAAATGAGAAAGATCGTTCCAAAAAAAAAAAAAAAATTAATCAGTTCTTGTCATATCAAAGTTTATTTGTTTTACTCCTGTCATGACTAATTCAGCATGTGGAAAAGGGGTTTAATGAGATCTTGGATTGAAATGATTTACGATCCGTTTGATTTTTGTATTTGAATATAAAATAACAACATTTTTTGATGAACAAATTTGAATAAAAATACAATAATCATATGAATTGATTTTCAGATATTTACAATTGGAATACAATTATTAAACTAAAAACATTTGATTGTATTTGGACATATGTTGAAAAAACTTCTAATGAATCTCTCAAATCTCAATATCTATGGCAGAATTTGATGAAATATATGGATGAAGTTTGTTATTTTCTGTTTTTTTTTTTTTTTTTTTACTACATGAACGCAAAGATATTATGGCCTTCTGAAAGTGACCTCTATTTATTCAAAAATAATTAGGTTTAGTGCCACCTAACTTTAATAATCATAATAAACCTTTTCTAAAAAAATCTCTTATTTCTTCAAAGTTGACACAATTATTAGTATTATCAATATTATTATAATTAGGAAATTTTAATGAAGACCGAAAGTACTCTACAAAAAGAGAAGTGGGATTGGAGGGGAGGGGATAAGAAAAAGGAAAAAAAGGGTTAACGGAAGAAAGGTGAGCGATAAGTAGTTGATAAAAGGAATTTTAAGGTCTAGAAAGTATTTGACAAAACTAGAATTTTCTTTTCATGGAAAATATGGAATTAATCAGGCCTATAACAAGTCAAATCATTACCATCATTTTCATCGTTGTAAGTGGTGTCTGTGTCGTAAAATTATAAGGTAATTTATCCATTTAGTCACGAGCTATTAGTCATTTTGATTTCTAAAATTCTAATTCAACATATTAATCTTTGAATTTTTGTTTTTTGACAGTTTTGGTCCTAGAGTGGACAATGACTGAGCTTCTAAGGCATCCAAAGGCAATGAAAATCTTCAAAACGAGGTTAGAACAAACCTTGGCCACGAAACAGAGGTCACATAGGACAATTTACAAGAGAAACTGCCTTATTTGAAGGCAGTTTTCAAAGATACTCTCCGGCCACGCCCCCTATCCCACTTCTAGTTCCGAACTAAGGCTGAAAAAACTTTCGTATGAAAAAAACTTTAACATGGCTCTCCTTGATAATTATTGGCCTCTGTTTCTCACCATTTTCCTTGTAGTTTTGCTCAAGTTCTACTTCTTCATCTTTGCGAAGAAACCAACAAAACCAGGATTCAATCTCCCACCAAGCCCTCCAAAACTGCCCATAATCGGAAACCTCCACCAGCTCGGAAAGAACCCTCACATCTCTCTCCGTGACTTGGCAAAAAAATATGGCCCAATATTTTACCTAGACCTAGGTCAAATCCCAACAGTGATAATTTCATCTGCCAGACTCGCGAAAGAAGCACTGAAAACCCATGATCTTCCTTTCGCCAGCCGTCCCAGACTCACCGCCGCCAAGTACCTCTTCTACAATTGCACTGACATGGCCTTCTCACCTTACGGAGCTTACTGGAGGTACGTTAGGAAGATCTGCATACTCGAGCTTCTCAGTGCGAAAAGGGTCCAATCTTTTGCCTTCGTTAGAGAAGAAGAAGTCTCTCGCCTTGTTCGTCGCCTCGCTGAGCCTTATCCTGGCACGGTTAATCTTAGCAAGATGCTAGGACTTTATGCTAATGATGTTGTTTGCAGGGTGTCTTTTGGGAGGGACTTCTCCGAAGGAGGAGACTTCGATCATAAGGGTTTCCAGAAGCTTCTTGAAGAGTATCAGGAGTTGCTTGGAGGGCTCAGCGTTGGAGATTTCTTCCCTTCCGTGGAGTCGTTTGTGCTCAGCTTGACGGGAATGAAATCGAGACTTGTTCACACCTTTAATCGGTTCGACGAGCTTTTCGATCAGATTGTGGCCGAACATCTCAATTCCGACAGAGAAAAAGATGAGACCAAGGAGGATCTTGTGGATGTCTTGCTTGATATACAGAGGAAGGGCTCTGGCGAGATGCCTCTCACCTTGGATAATGTCAAGGCTCTCATTCTGGTATTTTTTAATTAATTTATTGCTATTATGTTTTTAATAAATGATCAGAGAGAAGACAACTGATATAAGAGAAATTTAGCGTTAGGAGAAGCCTGCAACTCTTTATTATTAAAGGAAAAATATTTAAAATAAAAAGTCGAAAACCCTTTACGGACCAAATAAGTCCTCTGAAATAAACACCAAAACTTGCTAAAACAATAAAATAAATCCAAATTGATCAGTCAGAGAAGGACTCAAATTGACTCATGCTCGTAATGAGTAAATCTATTTTTCCTCTGTTTTTTTTAATTAAAATTTTTTATTTTTTTGCTGCCTTAATTATAACAGAAAATTCTGCATCAGAGTAAATATCCTTTTTAATTAAGATTGTTACATGGTTGATCTAATCACTCATGAAAACCAATCGTTCTCATCTATATGTTATTTGCTTCCACGATATCTCTTACAGCAAAGTAAGCCAAATATCCAAATGTCTGGATAAGATATAAATTAAGTCATATTACATAAATGTCTCAAGTTTTCTTTATTTAGGAAGGTAGTCGTCGTCTATTAATTATTATTATTTTTTGCTTGGTGATTACTCAATGATTAACCAATATGAAGCAATTATTTACCGATACAGGACATGTTTGCTGCGGGAACAGATACAACCTTCATAACCCTTGATTGGGCAATGACAGAGCTGATCATGAACCCGAAAGCCTTGCAAGAAGCTCAATCCGAAGTGCGAAGTTTATTGGGAGAGAGAAAAATCGTTTCAGAGAGTTATCTACCTCAACTCAACTACATGAAAGCAGTCATCAAAGAGACGTTCCGACTACATCCACCAGCTCCGGTTTTAGTCCCAAGAGAATCCCTGGAACACGTGGTCATCGACGGGTACGATATTCCTGTCAAGACAAGGATCTTTGTCAACGCATGGGCAATAGGGAGAGACCCGGAAACTTGGGAAGATCCGGAGACCTTTAAACCCGAAAGATTTCTTGATAGTCATATCGATTTTAGAGGGCAGGATTTTGAGCTGATACCTTTCGGAGCGGGTAGAAGAATTTGCCCTGCAATTACGTTCGGAACAGCGAGTGTCGAGCTTGCTCTGGCTCAGCTTCTCCATAGCTTTGATTGGGAGCTTCCTCCTGGTGTTGTGGCTACGGATTTGGACATGACTGAGGTTTTTGGCATCACAATGCACAGGAAATATGGTTTGGTTGTCCTTGCCAAGCCACGTTTCCCTATTGTTGATTGATGTTGGAGTACTACTGTCCGTTTGCATGATAAACTTCTGTCCTATTTCTCTGTGATCTTAATTATTAATGTGTCCAATATATTATAGTCTTTTACTTTGCCATTAATTATTTTCTGTCCTTACTTTCCAGCTTGTACAAAAATTTAGTAGTATTATTTCTGACTATAAGTGGAGCACTCTTTTTTTGATAAAACATAAAGGCAAGAACATAGAATTTTGAAAGGGTCTTCAGGAGGACGCTACTCTTGTATCATATGGCAGGGCACCTTTTCATGATCGGTTGATAGGACAAGTTCTTGTTAGATTAAATTTTGAAGAAATTATCTAAATAATCATCTATTTTTCATGTATTGATCAACATGACATAAATTATTTTATCTTGACAAATATGATACAAGTGTTAGTTTACTTTAGTTTAATTTTATATGATATTGGTCTAATGTGTTGTTTTTGGAGTTATATTAGTGCAATAATTTTTAAATTTATGTAATTCAAGTACTTTATCCTTAAATTTAAACTATCGCATTTATAAATAAAGCACTTTTGTGTCAAATGATGTATTTTTCTAATACCTATATATTTATAGTTATGGTTTTAAATCCATTACCTGATGATACCTGGCAATGTGTATTTCAGTTACTGGAAATGTGAATTTCAATTACTATAAATGTGAATTCATGCAGAACGAAATGTAAAATAAGATAAATTCACATTCATTTTAAAGACATTTTCTTTTACATGAATTCACATTACTAATAACTGAAGTTCACATTTACAAGAACTGAAGTTCACATTGCGAGTACCATCAGGTATCAGATTTATAAATCTTACCAATAAATAGTATTGTATTTATGCGGTACTTATTCAACATGCAACTATAAAAGGCCACACGCCATATAAATTATAGAGTTTCATTTATATGAATAGTCTAGCGTCGATGTTGAATATTCGGGTATTTAGAAAATTATCTAAAAAATCATTTTTTTTTATCTATTAATCAATATGATATAAATTACTCATTCTTATACAAATTTTAGTTAATTATAATTTAATTTGTGTCATATTTTTCTAATGTTAATGTTTTATGTCATGTTGGTGCAATGGTCTTTAAATTTGTGTCATATTTTTTATTTTGATTATATATTTATTTTAATTGATACATAAAATTGAAATTCAGTCAGTTAGTATCCTTAAATGGATGGAAACTTAATAAAAGAGTTTTTTTTTAAATAATTTTTTTTCATCATTCTTCTTATTTTATAAAGGGTGAACGTTTTATTCTTGAACATATTTTATACAAGATCCACCTTTTATTAATTTGCAATATTCAACATCATTGAAAATGCGTAACATTGTTCTAATAAAAGCATTACTTTTAGTCTGCGGACTAAAAAGCTATTCAAGCTATTAGTAATTCCAAAAATCCATTAGTTGATTTTTTTTTTTTTCCTTCTTATATATGAGACAGAGTACTTAGAAGCTCCAATTGATTTCGGAGGGAGAGTTTCTACTGGAGAAGTGGGCACCTCACGTTCAAACTAAATAGAATGAGCACCATATGTGACGCCCCGACTTCCCAAGCCAGGTCGACACTATACATACTTGTTCTTTACTTGAAAATTTGAGATAATTTTTTTTTTTTTTAAAACATATACACATAAGTTATCTTATAAAGAAAAGCTTGTTATATAACGGACTATACTGATAGTAACTTTTTGTGTCTTTAAACTACTTACAAATAACAAAACCTAATTTATTTTTGAAATATTAACATACTACTGAAAATCAAATGCGGAAAATTTATGCGTAGTGGTATCCCACACCGCCCTTCACCCGCCGCATCGTCCGCATAGCCCACCAATTAAATTGCAGGCTTCTTACCTACAGTATGAAATATAAAGGTGAGCTTTCGCCCAGCAAGTTCAAACATAATCTCACAAAACATTATAAGCATCTTGAGAACATGGCAAACAACACTAACTCATGCATGAACCATTTATGATTGATTGAATGTCTTATGTTTCATTATAGACTCAATCTTTATTATCTTGTCTTAACTGTGGGCCCGTAGTGTTCGTACCAAAAGCGCGCAGCCTCCAGATAAAGCTAGGGTTTGCAAGGCCCTAACAGTTCTGGGAATTTTAACTGGACCCTTCACGATCACGAATTTCGATCACGGAAGGTAATACTAAACTGTAGCCTCCTTGATTAAGGGAGGTTGGTACGACACCTTACTTGATTATCTTACCATGTGATTTAACATTAGTGAACATATTTCATGATGTCACTATGTCATATCATACTAACATTTGCCATAATATGGCCTTCTTGAAAACATGTCACTTCTGGAACCATGGCATTTTTGAAAACATGGCATTTCTGTAAACATAGCACTTTTGTGAACATAGCACTTTTTTTTTTAAACATAGCACTTTTATAAACATGGCACTTTTATAAATATAACATTTTGTACACATAGTACTTTTATAAACATAGCACTTTTGTAAACATAGCACTTTTATAACATAGCATTTTTATAAACATAGCACTTTTGTAAATATAGCACTTTTATAACATAGTACTTTTATAAACATAGCACTGCATCACACATCATGGCACAACATAGCAAGTATACTTGAAATAGTCTTTACTATTTTCATACTGTAGGTGAGGTTTGATACTTGCCTGATCTGCTAGATTCCGGTTTCTGATGTCTTAACTCGGATTGCAATTGCAGGTTCCTTCCTGCTATTAAAAGAACATAGGATAAGAATCCTATAAAAGTTGGTAACCTTTCCAACATTCTAGTTATATGTCCCCCCACACATGCCTTGGTATCCTATAGGATTACATTGGGTAACCCTTAATTAACTGTTGGGTTAAAGTCGATATCTGTTCGACTAATGGTCAACCCTTGGTCAACTATGGTCAACCTTGGGCTTTGAGGCTAAGCCCAGTAACTCGGGTATATCTCCCGGTTACCTTTCGTAAACTAGTCGCTTGCTATATTTTAACTTGAAAAATTAATTTCCCTTACTTGGAAAATTTAGGGAAATTAATCCCAAAACTTCATTTTTAACTTATAGAAATCCTTTACTTAAATCGTAAAAATTCAAACTCTTGGATTAATGTTTTATAAAATCATTTGAGGTTGAAAACTGTCCTTGGAACAGTTTTCCATAATCAAAACGATAGTTTGTAGTAGAAAAACAGTTTTCTAAAAACATTTATAAAACTAGGGGTGCAGGAATTTTCGGATTCCCTGCGCACCCTTTGAAAAACGATTCTAATTTAAAAATCGGTTCGTAATCTGAAAAAGTTGTCTTCATAAAAGTTGTAGCTCTCGAAAAATACTAAAACTTTTGTGTTTTGCAAAAATTCCAATTCGGCCTAGATTCATCCCAGTTTTTGTTTGAAACTGGCTGACCCCGAAAAATTGAGTGAAAACTGGGTCTGGGAATCAGCCACGGGTTTTGGGGTAAACGGAGGCCATTGGAGCCTTATTTTGGGAAACGGCCCACGTAGTTCTCTAGGAAAAATCGTTCCGAACAACTTTCGTGTTTTAAGTTTTCCAAATTCGGCCTCTAAAGGCCTCAAATTTCACTTTTCCCGAAACTGGTCAGGTTTTACCCGAAAATGGCAGTTTTCGGTTTAGGGTTCGTTTTACGTCCTAGACGTGGAACCTAGCTCAACCAGCCACCGCGGGAGCTCTAATACACACATGCAGCGGTTTTCTAACGTTCCAAACCATCATTCTTAAACTCAATTGGGGACATACAACTTATCAATACCTAGTATGCAATTCAACAAAATCAATCAAGCATAAGCATACAACCATGCAATTTCATAATTTAAACTCATAAATCAAACCACCCTTAATCTAATCAAGCACAACCCTAAATCCAACTTAGGCAAAACTTAAATCGAGCTTACACTCTTACAAACCCTTGGAAAATACATTTAAATTTCTCAATTGAAACTTAAATTGAGAAGTTTAAAGTATAAGGAAATTACCTTGATTTGAATCAAGAGTTTTGGCTTGGCTTTTGGGATTTTCTCTTTTCCCTTTTGCTGCTCCTAGAACCGGCCCTAATGGCCAAATGGGTCTCAAAAATTTTTTTCAAAACTTTGTTGGTTTCCCACTAGAAATCCGCACCCCTACACTCCGATTGCTCTCGGTTTTGCAAAATTTTCTTCCGTTCTTGCTCACCCTTGGAAGTCCGGATTTTTGAGGGATAAAATGGCAAGAGTTTGGCTGTTTTTCAGAATTTTTTTGAAGCCAAAACCGCCCCCTATGGCAGCCTATTTATAGGTGGAATTTTGGACTTTTTTGCAAATATTTGATTCTCCTTTGCTCTTAAGTCCTTGATGCAAAACTAATTGCACAAAAAATTGCACAAAAACCCTCCATGTGGCTGCCCATTAGAGGAGAACTTGGTGGCCAAGTTTTGAATTTTTCCTAAGCTTATCTTATCTTAATCATGATGTCATAAATTAGGGATAAGGTGATGTCATTCACCTTATGCCTTGTTTGGCTATTTCCCCCTACAAGCAATCCATTATAAGCCAATACAGATATTTCTAATACTGTGTTCACTCAAACACAGTATTTATTTAACTAAAATTTATTTGCTGAAAAGAAAACGGATAGTACAAAATTTTTCTTATTTTCCTGAGCCCTTTTTCGTCTCTAATTCCTACTCGGGTGCTTGATTTTTCTAAGGTGATTTGTAAAACCTAATCATGCTATCTCTATCATAAAGACGGTTTTTGCAATATTTTTCCATACTGCTTATTATAACACAGTACCGTCTTACTCTAGTCAACCTCTGACTATTCTGGTCAACTTTGACTTTTTGATCAAACTTTGACCAACATGAGTTTATGAAATTCCGTCATACCTTTTTCCATAAAAGGCCTGTTATGGAGTCTCATAATTAATTTACCGAGAACTCAACCTCATACTGATAAAATCATGAATCTTGTATTAATATTCATAATTTTCATAAAATTACACATAAACACATAATACGAGCTTTAGATTTCTTATATACAAGAAAATCATGAGTTCGTAAAAATTTTGGATATTACACCATATGTGTACACACACACACACGTATATATGTAGAGGGCGCTCTACTTGAGAATGAGCACCACAAGATTTATGGTATATATATCTGTCACATGATTTTGTTTCTACATATGTATATACGAATAATTGTACTGCTTTTGTATAGGACATGTTTGTTGCTGGCACTGACACTACATTTATTGTTCTAGAGTCGGCAATGACTGAGCTTCTAAGGCATCCAAAGGATATGAAAAATCTTTCAAAGCGAGGTTAGAACAAACCTTGGCCACAAAACAGAGGTCACATATATAGCACAATTTATAAGAGAAACTGCCTTATTTGAAGGCAGTTTTCAAAGAGACTCTCCGGCTACAACCCCTATCCGACTAATAGTTCCAAACTAAGGCTGAAAAAAACTTTCGTATGAAAAAAACTTCAATATGGCTCTCCTTGATAATTATTGGCCACTGTTTCTCACCATTTTCCTCTTAGTTTTGCTCAAATACAACTTCTTCATCTTCGTGAAGAAACCAACAAAACCAGGATTCAATCTCCCACCAAGCCCTCCAAAACTACCCATAATCGGAAACCTCCACCAGCTCGGAAACAACCCTCACATCTCTCTCCGCAACTTGGCAAAAACATACGGCCCAATATTTTACCTAGACCTAGGTCAGATCCCAACAGTGATAATTTCATCTGCCAGACTTGCGAAAGAAGCACTGAAAACCCATGATCTTCCTTTCGCCAGCCGTCCTAGACTCACCGCCGCCAAGTACCTCTTCTACAATTGCACTGACATTGGTTTCTCACCATATGGAGCTTATTGGAGGTACATTAGGAAGATCTTCGTACTTGAGCTTCTCAGTGCGAAAAGGGTCCAATATTTCGCATTCGTTAGAGAAGAAGAAGTTTCCCGCCTTGTTCGTCGCCTCGCCGAGCCTTATCCCGGTACGGTTAATCTTAGCAAGATGCTAGCGCTTTATGCTAATGATGTTGTTTGCAGGGTGTCTTTTGGAAGGAACTTCTCCGAAGGAAGAGACTTTGATCAGAATAGTTTCCAGAAGCTTCTTGAAGAGTATCAGGAGTTGCTTGGAGGGCTCAGTGTTGGAGATTTCTTCCCTTCCGTGGAGTCGTTTGTGTTCAGTTTGACGGGAATGAAATCGAGACTTGTTCCCACCTTTAATCGGTTCGACAAGCTTTTAGATCAGATTGTGGCCGAACATCTCAATTCCGAGGGAGGAAAAGATGAGACCAAGAAGGATCTTGTGCATGTCTTGCTTGGTATACAGAGGAATGGCTCCGGCGAGATGCCTCTCACCTTGGATAATGTTAAGGCTCTCATTCTGGTAATTTTTTTTTTTTTTTAATTAACCCTGAAAGAAGACAATTAAAAGTGCTTCTGGTCTAAAAAGAGCTTCCTATCAAAAAAAAAAATATATATATATATATGACTTTAAGGAAAAAAAAAAAACTGTAGATTTTAAAACTTTTATCAAAGTTTAAATTGTACGTAATAAACTTTATTTTAACATTTTTATTATTTATAAAAAATTTAAAAGTCATTTTAATTTTAAAAACTCTTTTAAAAATGTATGCTTCTCAGACATTACTAAAAAGCCAAAGCCAAAGCCAAATCTTTTTTTTTTTTTTTAAACAGACTAAAAACAATAACAAAATTAGCTCTATTAAATGGCCCCATATTTTATATGCTTCCATGAGAAATCCATGATTTCTCTTACGCTTTGGCAAAGCAAGCCAAATATCCAAATTTGTGGATTCATCTAACTTAAGTCATTATTTTTAATAAATGTCTTTTTTTTTTTTTTTTTTTGAGAATTAATAAATGTCTTTAGTTTACTTTATTTAGGAAAATAATCGGTTTTTTTCCTTTTTATTTTATTTTATTTTTTCTTGGGCCTGTCGGTGGTTACTCAATGATTAATAAATATGAAATAATAAATTATTGGTCATCAGCGATATATCATAATGGGTCCATTCACAAGCTGGGGCACTAACAAATATGAAACTCGATAGGATTAATTATTGCTGCTTGGCAGAACATGTTTGCTGGGGGAACGGATACAACCTTCATAACCCTCGATTGGGCAATGACAGAGCTTATCATGAACCCGAAAGCCTTGCAAGAGGCTCAAGCCGAAGTGCGTAGCTTATTGGGAGAAAGAAGAGTGGTTTCAGAGAGTGATCTACTTCAACTCAACTACATGAAAGCAGTCATCAAAGAGACGTTCCGATTACACCCACCTGCTCCGGTTTTAGTCCCGAGAGAATCCCTAGAACACGTGGTCATCGACGGGTACGATATTCCTGTCAAGACAAGGATCTTTGTCAACGCATGGGCAATAGGAAGAGACCCGGAAACTTGGGAAGATCCGGAGACCTTTAAACCCGAAAGATTTCTCGGTAGTCATATCGATTTTAGAGGGCAGAATTTTGAGCTGATACCTTTCGGAGCTGGTAGAAGAATTTGCCCTGCGATTACGTTCGGAACAGCGAGTGTCGAGCTTGCTCTGGCTCAGCTTCTCCATAGCTTTGATTGGGAGCTTCCTCCTGGTGTTGTGGCTACGGATTTGGACATGACTGAAGTTTTTGGCATCACAATGCACAGGAAATATGGTCTGGTTGTCCTTGCCAAGTCACGTTTCCCCATTGAGTGTTGATTGATAAACAATTGATATTTGTATATCAGGATTAGATTAAACATCCCAATTAAATTGAATGGATGTCAACCTAATTGTATTGTACTAGCTAATGCTAGTTGAGAATTTAAAAAAAAATTGATTCTTAACATTATTCATTTATAAGATATCTGTTTTTACATTTCTATTGATAAATCATATGTTTGTAATATTGCATACGCATTCTAACAAGCGACGACACATACGTAAAATATTTGTAATTTTGTGTATGCATTTTGAGACGACAACACATGCAGAAGGATTTTAAATGATATAAAATGATTAAAAAAAATATTTAAAAAAATTTAGAAAGAAAAAAAAAAGGACATCTGTAGTTTATTAAATAAAAAAAAAAAAAGATTTTGCCACTTGCCCCATATCTGATTTTTGTCTTGCTGTTCGTCTTCTAAGAGTTTCCGTTTTTCGTTTTTTCTCCACCACGAGCGGTTTCCAACAGTTTGTGTTCAAGCACATATTTGTCCTTTCGTGATCATTGATCCAAGAACATAGAATCGATAAGAAAAATATATACACATAAATATGTATTTTGTTGTTTCTATTTACTGCTTCGTCCATCTTTTTTTTTTTTTTTGTTAATTAAATACGTTACAAAATGTTGAGATTTTGACTTTGTTGCAAATTCAGATAGGAATGTTTGTTAAAGGGTCCTACAGGTTGGCACGAGGAGCACGTCATTTTAACTCAATTAAATGAGCTAATGATAAGGATACATGATACATGATCTCAGACACTTTATATCAAGTATTAAATTGGAAGAAAACAAGCTTTCACATATGAGACCTTTAAAAAAGTCATCCAATATTCAAATTTTTGATCACAGACTCGTCATAGTTATCCTTTGCCAAACCTTGCATAGATATTCATAAAAAAACGAGGGAAAAAGGACGAACTCTTTTGAGTTTGGGACAAGGGACAGATAACAAACAAGAATGCATAACTGTAATAGAGACGAGCAAAGCAATCTGTGGTACGTAAATGTTTTGGAAGTCTCAAATCCAGAGATCACTTCAATAATTCCGAATTTGATCCACGTGATTCTAGTTTCGAAAAATTCTTGAAAAATGAAAGCTAATTATCTCATCAGTTTAATTGCCTTTTAATTAAAAGAAGAGACTACATTAATGGCTTCCTTCAGGGGCCGATGTGCGAACCGCTGATGTCCTTGCTCCTCGCCATCATTTTCCATGCGATTTCCTGAAGTTCGTCTTCAAGAAAATCGCAACAAGAGAAAGTCGAACATCATCAAATCTCCCACCAAGGCTTCCCATCATTGGAAACCTTCACCAACTTGGCAAAAACCCTCACATCTCTCTCCGCAACTTGGCACAAAAATATGGTCCAATTCTTTACCTACAACTTGATCAAGTCCCAACCATTATAGTTTCACCCGCGAGAATGACCAAGGAAGCACTGAGAACTCATGATCTAGCCTTGTCAAGCCGTCCCCAAATCGTCGCCGCCAAGTGCCTCTTCTACAACTGCACTGACATGGCCTATGCACCTTACGGAGATTATTAGCGATACGTTCGGAGACTCTGCATACTCAAGCTTTTCAGCGCAAAAAGGGTCCAATCTTTCAGCTCCGTTAGAGAAGAAGAAGTGCCCGTCTTGTTCTTCGCATCGCCGAGTCTTATCCTCGTACGGTTAATCTGAGCAAGATTCTGGCACTTTATGCTAATGATGTTATTTGCATGGTAGCTTTAGGAAGGGACTTCTCTGGAGGAGGCAAATATGACGAGTATGGCTTCGAGAAGTTGCTTGAAGATTATCAAGAATTGCTCGGAGCGCTTGGCGTTGGAGAATCCTTCCCTTCCATGGAGTTGGTGCACATTTTGACAGGAATTAAATCAAGACTAGTGAGAACTTTCGAGAGCTTTGATAGACTTTTGGATCAGATTGTGGCTGAACATCAAAATAATCCCAAGACAGAAAAAGATGAAAAGCAATATTATAAGGACCTGGTTGATGTCTTGCATGATGTGCTAAAAAATGAGTCTGCTGAGATGCCTCTAACCATGGATAATGTAAAGGCTGTCATCTTGGCAAGTACTTTTGTATTCTTATATTTTCTTATTATCCCAAAATTTAGTGCTGAAGTCCTTTCCTCTTTTCTAAATAATTCTCTAAATTTCTTTTCCAGCAAGCACTTTACCCTGTTTGAATAACAAAAAACAATGTGTGAAGTAGTTGTTGAATAAATATGGTTGAAGGCAAGTATCATTGGATTTGGTTTTACTTTTATTTTTCACTTTTCGTACAAAAGGCTGTCAAATTGACAACATCAAATACTGAAAGAGATGATTTTACAAGTTTTTTGTTTTTAAATTTTAATTTATTACATAATTACTTTAGATTAATTCTAATTCACTATTGTAGTTTCAGGACATGTTTGCTGCGGGAACTGACACAACTTTCATCACCATTGATTGGGGAATGACAGAGCTCATTATGAACCCTAAATCCTTGAAGATAGCACAAGCCGAAGTGTGAAGTGTCGTCGGAGACAGAAATCTAGAAAGTTGGGAAGATCCAGAAACATTTAAGCCAAAAAGATTTGTTGATAGCCCTATCGATTTCAAAGGGACGGATTTTGAGTTCATACCTTTCGGGGCTGGTAGGAGAATCTGCCCAGGTATTGCATTCGCAATGTCGACTATTGAGCTTTCTTCTTCTCAACTACTCCATAGCTTCGATTGGGAGCTACCTGCGGGTGTTACAGCTATTGATTTGGACATGGCTTAAGTTTTTGGCATCACCATGCACAGGAAAGTCGGTTTGCTCGTCGTCGCCAAGCCGCGCTTTTAACTAAGCTGGCTACAAAAATATGTTACAAAATATTACATGTAACATTATAATAAGTAATATCTTGGTAGTTTATTAGTGTTCACATTAAAATAATTTATATGTAATAATTAGAGATAATGAAATACTAGAACGTTTGTTGTGCTGTATACAGCTTTGGTGCTCTGTACTTAAATGGCATGCCAGATAGCTTGTTGGACAAAACAGATTACCTGTGATCTTGTATTAAAATTCTATTTTTTTTGTAATGACACATTCTTATTGGCAATTCTTTCACATATCTTAAATTTTAAGGTCTAAAATGGCTTCTCTCGTAGCAGAGGGGACTAGAACAAGTTCTGCAACCTCCTCTGCATCTTGAAGCAAAACAGAATCGCAGCTCATCATTATTTACACGTCCAGCCGCTGCGCACCTCTCACCAGCAGCATGTGTGTTTCGGATTCAGAAGTTTCTCTTTATAATTCAAGTTTTAAAATATCATAATTTATTTGTTTTATTTCCGATTAAAATGACTTTTTTTCAACGCAAAAGTATTTTTTGGACATTTTAGATGATATGGATGTTGGGGTGTCTATCAACAAAAAAACACCAATGGAGCAGAACACAAAACTTTGACTTGAAGATAGGGATCTTTTTTCTGATCTGGGTATTTATCATTGTTTAATAGGTCAATAGCTTTATAAATCCGTCATTTGGCCAAACTTTCTGTTTTCCCCGAAAAACCCCATCTTCATGCGGCACTACAAACTTTGCAATACTAATGGCCCGTTTGGGCACATTTGGCATTTGATTTTTAATTTTTAATTTTTTTTTGTCTTTTTTCCTCGATTCAAAACTATTTTTCACTATTCAAACCTTCTAATGCTTACAATAAACTCAAATTTTAGAAGTCCATATAATTTTGTTATTTCAAGTCTAAAATGAGATGATTTATTTTTTTAATTTAATTACATAAAATTTTGAGAAAAACGAAATAATATGCATATTGATATATATATATATATATATTTGTTTTTAACTCATTTTAAGTTTTCACATTTTTTACTCTAAACAGTATTTTTTTTTTAACCAAACGCGTATTTTCAAAACTCTAATTCAAAATCTTTAAAATTACATCTCCAAAATCTCCCCCAAACGGACCCTTAAGCAACAACAATGTTTTCTGCTAATCAAGCTACCATTCACATCGCTATGGATGCTGTTTTTTATGTGCATACTAAGCATATTGAAATAGATTGTCACTTTACCTGTGAGAAAATCCAACATGGTTTGGTTCAAATGTAGCATATATTTCCACAATGCAACAAGTTGCTAGTAATTTTAACAAGCCATTGGCCAGTGAGACTTTTCAACATCTAACTGGCAAGTTGGGCATGATTGACGTTGACGCTCCAACCAATATCGCTCCAATTCTTCCTCCACTAATTTTTTATATGTATAATCTTTGGTTTTTTCCCTTTTTTTTATATTTGTGTAAAGAAAGCGTGAAATACGAAAGGCTTTTTCGATTATTTTTTTTCGTTATAGTGTTTCAATTTTCCAAGTATACGCGTTGTGGTATTTGTAAGTTGTAGGGATGATAAGCATGGTTATCTCTATCTTAAATCCCAATCCAGCTTATCCACCACTTGTTCTTACGTCATTGATGAAGCTTTTTTTTTTTAATAATTTTTTATGGAGGATTCGTAATAAATACATTTTAGTAGAGTCGGGTGTGGAATTATCATTAATTCATGCCTGCAAAAAAAATTATTTTTTACTCTTATATTTTCTAGTAAATTTGTTAGTTACCGATGTTTCATGCACAATATGGTAAAACTATAGTGCTAGTAAATTTCTTATTAACTATTATTTATTGTGTAAATCAATTGTTATTTATTATGTAAATCATTTGTTTAATTTTACCTAGCTGACGATTACAAGTTGAAATTAAATTTTTATTCAAATTATTTCATAATTTTAATCATAAGTCAATTATTATTTATACATAAAGTTACTGGGCTATATGATTTTATATGTGGATTGAGCCTTTTTTCCCCCGAGAAAGTACTTAAATAATCACATTTTTTTTTTTATCTATTGACCAATATGACACAAATTTCTCATTTTTTACTAACATAACATAAATAGTAGTTAATTTTAGTTTAATTTTATGACATATTAGTCTAATATTAATTTTTTATATCATACTAGTGTAATAATTTTTAAATTTGTATCATTCCCCTTTTTTCCCTTGAGTTAGTTTTTCGGATGCCTCCTACCTAAACTCATTGAATTTTAGACCAGAAACTAATTAATATATACCGATTAGAAACTATTAATTATCACTTTACCTTATAGACCAGAAAACTAATCCAATAATGGCTCTTCTTGAATGGCTAAAGGAACCCACCTTTCTCTTTTCAACGATTTCCCTTGTGATTACTTCTCAAGTTCATCATCTTTAAGAAATCTAAAAAACCAGCCCTGAATCTCCCACCGAGCCCTTCAAGACTACCCGTAATTGGCAACCTTCACCAGCTTGGAAACAACCCTCACATCTCACTCCGTGACTTGGCACAAAAGTATGGTCCAATACTTTACCTCCAACTAGGTCATGTCCCAACCGTGATAATCTCATCGGCTAGACTAGCCCAGGAAGTTATGAAAACCCATGATCTTTCCTTCGCAAGCCGTCCCAAAATCATCGCCGCAAAATACCTCTTCTACAACTTCGCTGACATCGGGTTCTCGCCCTATGGAGCTTATTGGAGATTCGTTAGGAAATTATGCATGCACGAGCTCTTTAGTGCAAAAAGTGCCCAATCCTTTAGCTGCGCCAGAGGAGAAGAAGTTGATCGCCTTGTTCGTCGCATCGCGGATCCTTATCCTGGCCCCGTTAACCTTAGCAAGATGCTTGCAAAGTATGCCAACGATATCGTTTGCAAGGCAGCTTTCGGAAGAGAGTTCTCCGAAGGTGGAGACTATGACAAGCAGGGTTTCCAGAAGCTGCTTGAAGAGTTTCAAGAGTTATTGGGAGGGCTTAGTGTCGGAGATTTCTTTCCATCCATGGAGTTTTTGCTCGGGTTAACCGGAATGAAATCAAGACTTGTGAACACATTTAAGGGCTTCGATCAACTCCTCGATCGGATTGTGGCGGATCATCTCAATCCTAAAAGAAATAGAGATGAGAGTAAGGACCTTGTGGATGTCTTGCTTGATATTCAGAGGAATGGATCCGGCGAGATGCCTCTCACTATGAATAATGTCAAGGCCATCATTCTGGTCAGTATATTTTCTCCTTGTTACTCAAAATTTTAGTTGAAAAGTCCACAGTATTTATCTCAATAATTGAGTAATGTCACGATGACCAATTTTAATAACAACTCAGATAGTGGTGAGTTGTCATCTTTTAATTGATAGGTACAATCAGTTGATATGATAATATTTTAATGACAATTTGTCATATAAAGAAATATTCAAAATGAAAATTAAATACGGGTAACCTTTTTTAATCACGTAATCTAGCTAATAGATAACCTAACTTTTTTTTTATTTAAAAAAAATTACCGTTTGTCATATTTCAGATTTGATAATAACTTCATTTCAATGACCCGCACAGTATAAACCGTCATATTTGGAAAATTTTATTTCCTATAATGAGCTTTACATTATTATGTTAATTTATTGTTTTTAAAGCTCTACACTAGCATTATAAATATGCAACCGTTTAAAAAAAAAAATAAAAAAAAAAGGGCAGTAGGTCCTACCGTCCTACAACAATTTCAACCTTTAGTCCAATATGAAGCCTTATAGACATCCAGTTATAATATGAAATAGAAGAAACCTCCTATATTTCGAATTTGAGACCCTAAATCCTCTTCTCGTCAATTGAAATAACCCCAACGGGTTTTTTTTTTTTTTTTTTTTTTTTTTTTTTTTTTTGTCGTTCACTTTGGTTTTGAATAAAATTTGATAATTAAGTGTCATCACTCAAACATTCCTGCCTGGCAGAATATGTTTGCTGCAGGAACAGACACAACTTTCATAACCCTTGATTGGGGAATGACAGAGCTCATCATGAACCCTAAAGCCTTGGAGAGAGCACAAGCTGAAGTGCGAAGCGTTGTCGGAGACAGAAAAGTGGTTTTAGAGAGCGATCTGCCTCAACTTAATTACATGAAAGCAGTCATCAAAGAGACGTTGCGATTGCACCCACCAGCTCCGGTTCTACTGCCAAGAGAATCCATGGAACATGTCAAAATTGACGGCTATGATATCCCGGAGAGGACAAGGATTTTTGTCAATGCTTGGGCAATAGGGAGAGATCCAGAAAGTTGGGAAGATCCAGAAACATTTAAGCCAGACAGATTTGTTGATAGCACTGTTGATTTCAAAGGGACGGATTTCGAGTTCCTACCTTTCGGGGCTGGTAGAAGAATCTGCCCCGGTATAACGTTTGGAATAGCAGTTGTTGAGCTTGCTCTTGCTCAGCTTCTCCATAGCTTTGATTGGGAACTTCCTTTGGGTTTTACAGCTAAAGATTTGGACATGACTGAAGTGTTCGGCATCACCATGCACAGGAAGGCTGGTTTGGTTGTCCACGCAAAGCCACACTTTCCTTATTAAGGAAGAATACTGTTCATTATTTCTTGGTCTAGCCTTCTTAAATAGCACAAAATTGAAAAATATTTCGAGACACCGCTAAACTCCATCATAAGTTAAAGGTGTCCTCCATCTATGAGTTTCATGTTGTCTGATCTATCTTTTTATGAATAGTGCTTAATACCACCAGTACCTAATTTGGCATTGATCAATAACATTATAAAGCATACTTTGCCACTTGCCTTATGTCTCTGTTATTTCTTGACACACGAATTTGATTAACATAGTTTTGATAATGATGTAAATTTTCATGATTAATACTACTGGGGAACAATCAATGAAAAAGGGAAATACAGGACATGAGATCTAGACTCCCTTTTAGATATAATTGAGCGCACGCACTGCACATATTAAATAGTGTATTTGTCTAAATGATATAAGAATTTAAAGAGAAAATAAAAAATAAAAAAAATAAAAAAGAGAAGAAACACAAAATGACAAAAAAAAATATATATTTAAAAAAGACCAAAACTGCTTAGTGAAACTTAAAAATAAAAAAAAATAAAAAAACTTGAATCTCGAAAAAAATCTTAGACGAAACCTTTTTAAACTGGTTAAAAAAATCAAGATGAAACAATCCCTTACGAAAGTCTAAAAAAAAAATTCTAAAAAAATTTATTCTCATTTTTAATTATGTAATAGATAGATAATCCTTTTTGGTCATGTTCCCCTCAAAGTAGTATCGATACGTTCTCGAGAGAAAAAAAAAAAAAAAAAAATCCGTAAGAGACAATAATATAAGAGTAAGAGTTGATGCATGTTTTTGAATAATAGACTTCGTTAGGTTCATATAAAAAAAAAGTGTATACTTGGAATTTTTCAAGGAAAATTAAAGCCCTCATAATGTAGGCTACAAATGAGAGTTGAAGACCTAAAGCTTTCTGCATATATTTGGAAAAACTATCTTTTCCATTTTCATTTCTCATATCTTGTTTTATTATTAATATGGTCATTATTTATTTTGATGAAAACTCTCATATATCTTAATTAGACGTATGTGTATAGGTTTCTTAGATTGACACCGCACATCCTCTTACAAAGACAAATTAAGTAATTACACAAAGTCTATTCCATTGGCCCAAGACGTTATACATATATAGAAAAGAAATTCAAATTAAGAAGCAATTGGATTCCAATAATGTTTAGGTCAAATTCATGTCAAGAAAACAATGTCCAATTGTCCACTATATATAATTTTCCCCTACTGATTGAAAAAAAAAGAAAGAAAGAAAAAAAAGAAAAGAAAAGTAAAGAAGATTACCGACTTATTTTTCTTTTCTTCTTTTGATACCCATGCATACATATCTTCGAAATAATTAAACAAATTATTTATTTTTAGGACTTTTTTTAATATAAAATATGTCTGTTTCTTCATACTAGTATGTTTATATCTTAAAAAAAATCATTACTTATGTACTTATTTGGTATGACATGAATTCATTTTTTAAAAAATTCTAATTTATTTTGTCTTATTTGAATTCTTGACATTTAGCGAGTGGTCATTTTGCTAGTCTTTTACATCCGTGTGCTTTTAGACACTTTTGCCATTCAAAAAACGAGTTATGTTAAGTAACCATTAAAAAGTAAAGCACTCTCTAACACTTTTAAAAAAAAAAATTAACTCTGGAGATTGAACAACTAATTGATATAAAGATACGATGTTTTATTATTATTATTACTATTTTTTGATAAGTAAGATCACGAAGTTTAATTAAGTTTTAGGGGTAAATTAGTAAAATTAAAAACTGAAAAGGAGAGCTTATTACCTGCAAAAATATCCACGGATATTAGTGTCAAATAGTCAAAACGTTAATCGTTAAGTTGCTTTCTCTGTTTCTTTATCAAATCTGTCTTCTTCCTATATTTCTAAACTACTAATATCAAAAGTTCGATGAGAAAAACGTGAATGCACAGAAACTTTTTTTTAAAGTTAACAATTACCACTACATTTTTATTGGCTAAAGATTGTCATTATTAGCCCTTCGCATTTATATATATATACACATATGTAAATAATTAATATAATATATTAACATTAGGCTCCGTTGTAATTGCGGTAATTTCAGTAATTATAACGTAAAAAAATTAAAGTCGTTAGATCGAGTGCTACAAAGATGTTGCATTAAAATATGATCATATTACCATAGAAAAGTAATTATTCATGTGTCTTTATTAACAACTCTCGTGAGATATAGAATTTTTTCACTTTGGTTTTCATCAAATCACGTTGAGCACAAACAAATCTGATAACAATCAAGTCATTATTTTCATTCTCATATTACAATTATTATAATATTGAATTGATAACAATAATATTACACAATAAATTGTCAATATAACATAAAAAATAAAACGTTAATAGTTATGGTATACAATAAAATGTAATTACCGTAAATGATAACAAGGTAAATGAGACGGAGTATTATATATAAATTAGTTTAAAAACATGTGCGATGCACATAATTAGATATAGTCGAGAAAATTTATACCATAAAATGAAAAAAGAAAGCATGAAAAAAATCAAAAAGATCAAGGGACTAAATTATTAAAAATAGACCAATTCAATAGAAAAAAAAAATGAATAAATTGAAAAAATAAAAAAATTTTGTTTTAAAGACAATATTTTAATGAAAAGTATTTTCTTAAATCAATATTACTTATTTATAACAAAATGTCTAAAACAAATTATAAGAAGATACAAAAATTTACAAAATATGAAATATATATTTTAAAATAGTATATAAATAAATATTTTAACTAAGAAAAATTCTTTTTTATTTTTTTCTCTTCCCTCTCTCACTTCATCTACACTATCTCTGTCTCTCTCTATTTATTTATTTTTTTTTCCCTCTCTCTCTCTCTCTCTCCCTCCCTCCCTCCCTTCCCCTCGAACAAAAGAAAAAAAAAATCCAAAAAAGTACTCCACCCAACTAACCTCTTTCTCTCTCTCTCCTTCCCTCCCTTCTCTCCCCGTGTGTCAGCTGAGCAAAAGCCCAAAAAACCCCAAAACGCAAGTTTTATCCAAAACGTGCGTTCTGGATGAAAGCAGTAAAAAAATTTCTCCTTTCTATATTGAATAGATGAATGCAGGGACAGACATACAACAAAGACACATATTTCTCACTTTCGTTTCCAAAAAAAAAAAAAAAAAAAAAACTTCAACATGGCTCTCCTTGATAATTATTTGCTTCTGTTTCCCACCATTTTTTGTAATTCTACTCAAGTTCTTCATCTTCTAGAAGAAGAAACCAACAAAACCAGGATTCAATCTCCCACCAAACCCTCCAAAACTGCCCATAATCGGAAACCTCCACCAGCTCGGAAAGAACCCTCACATCTCTCTCCGTGACTTGACCAAAAAAAATGGCCCAATATTTTACCTAGAACTAGGTCAGATCCCAACAGTGATAATTTCATCTGCCAGACTCGCAAAAGAAGCACTGAAAACCCATGATCTTCCTTTCGCCAGCCGTCCCAGACTCACCGCCGCCAAGTACCTCTTCTACAATTGCACTGACATGGCCTTCTCACCTTACGGAGCTTACTGGAGGTACGTTAGGAAGATCTGCATACTCGAGCTTCTCAGTGCGAAAAGGGTCCAATCTTTCGCCTTCGTTAGAGAAGAAGAAGTCTCTCGCCTTGTTCGTCGCCTCGCTGAGCCTCATCCAGGCACGGTTAATCTTAGCAAGATGCTAGCGCTTTATGCTAATGATGTTGTTTGCAGGGTGTCTTTTGGGAGGGACTTCTCCGAAGGAGGAGACTTCGATCATAAGGGTTTCCAGAACCTTCTTGAAGAGTATCAAGAGTTGCTTGGAGGGCTCAGTGTTGGACATTGCTTCCCTTCCGTGGAGTCGTTTGTGCTCAGCTTGACGGGAATGAAATCGAGACTTGTTCACACCTTTAATCGGTTCGACGAGCTTTTCGATCAGATTGTGGCCGAACATCTCAATTCCGACGGAGAAAAAGATGAGACAAGGAGGATCTTGTGGATGTCTTGCTTCATATACAGAGGAATGGCTCTGGCGAGATGCCTCTCACCTTGGATAATGTCAAGGCTCTCATTCTGGTATTTTTTTTTAATTAAATTATTGCTACTATGTTTTTAATAAATGATCAGAGACGACGACTGATAAAAGAGAAATTTAGCGCGCATCGTAGGAGAAGCCTGCAACTCTATCCATAAGTTTTGAATTAAAAAAGTCAAAAACCCTTTACTGACCAAATAAATTCACTGAAATAAACACCAAAACATGCTAAACAATAAAATAAATCCAAATTGATCAGGCAGAGAAGGACTTAAATTGACTCATGCTCGTAACGAGTAAATCTATTTTCCCTTTTTTTTGGCTGCCTTATGACAGAAAATTTTCTGCACCATAGTAAATATCCTTTTTAATTAAGATTATTATATGGTTGATCTAATCACTCATGAAAACCAATCGTTCTCATCTACATGTTATTTGCTTCCACGATATCTCTTACACTTTGGCAAAGTAAGCCAAATATCCAAATGTCTGATAAGATATATAAATTTTTTTTCCAAATTAAGTCGTATTAAGTAAATGTCTCAAGTTTTCTTTATTTAGGAAGGTAGTCATCATCTTATGATTATTATTATTTTTTACTTGGTGATTACTCAATGATTAACCAATATGAAGCAATAATTTACCGATACAGGACATGTTTGCTGCGGGAACTGATACAACCTTAATAACCCTTGATTGGGCAATGACAGAGCTGATCATGAACCCGAAAGCCTTGCAAGAAGCTCAATCCGAAGTGCGAAGTTTATTGGGAGAAAGAAAAGTCGTTTCAGAGAGTGATCTGCCTCAACTCAACTACATGAAAGCAGTCATCAAAGAGACGTTCTGATTACATCCACCAGCTCCGGTTTTAGTCCCAAGAGAATCCCTGGAACACGTGGTCATCGACGGGTACGATATTCCTGTCAAGACAAGGATCTTTGTTAACGCATGGGCAATCGGGAGAGACCCGGAAACTTGGGAAGATCCGGAGACCTTTAAATCCGAAAGATATCTCGATAGGCGTATCGATTTTAGAGGGCAGGATTTTGAGCTGATACCTTTCGGAGCTGGTAGAAGAATTTGCCCTGCGATTGCGTTCGGAACAGCGAGTGTCGAGCTTGCTCTGGCTCAGCTTCTCCATTGCTTTGATTGGGAGCTTCCTCCTGGTGTTGTGGCTAAGGATTTGGACATGACTGAGGTTTTTGGCATCACAATGCACAGGAAATATGGTTTGGTGTTGCGTTGTTGCGTGTCGCGCTGTGGTTGGTGGTTTCTGTCTCGGCTGGTTGGGTTTCGGCTTGGCGGCTCAGCAATTCACGTCATGGTTGAGTGATTTGGGACTTTGGGCTTCTTTTCTTGGGTTTTTGATTTACTTGCTTGTAATTTTGACCAAGATGTATTATTTCCCTAAAACAAAGATAAATTAAATCAAAATTAAAAACCGTCGTTCAATACGCTTAACACGCACATGAAAAACAGGATTGATTCCGAAATCTACTAATAAAAACCTTAACCAATGTAGTTCACAAGCAGCTTGAGCCATAGTTTTAGTAGATAATCTAGAAACGACTTGATTTTTTTTCCCCCTCTTCTCTTCCAAGAAATTGGGCTTTAACCAAGTGGAGCACAAAACCAGCTTTTCGAACGACGAGTGATAGGACAGCTTGTCCAATCGGAGTCGACGTCGACGGGTTGGGGGGGGGGGGCGCTTCAACGATGGTTATTAAAAACAAAGATAAACGAGTCGACGGGTTGGGGGGGGGGGTGCTTCAAACCCAGATTGAACTGGGGGAAGGGGTGGGCGAGAGGGCTCGACGTCGGTCTGGGTCACCATTGGGGATGAGGTGGGGTGGGGTGGACGCTGGGTCATAGTCGGGGGGGGGGGGGGGGGGGGGGGGGGGGGGGGGTGGTTTGGGGTTTTTTGGGGATTTTTTTTAAAAGTATAATCACATGTAAACACTTACACCTTAATTTAGTATACCTTATCAATCTACCTGTTCCCATCTGTTGGATAATGACCCCATCGGTGGGATAAAAAAAAATTACCACTGTAGAATTCCTTTTTTTAAAGCACCGTTAAAAGGACCACAATTTTTTTTCCCTAATGTTATAATAATTATTTCTACTTATCAACAGCGTCTGAAGTGCATATTTTACTTTTTAAAATTTAAAGGACAAGATTTACTCGCGTATTTAGCATTGATGTCCCATAAACTTGTTACCCCTTTGGTAACTTGCCTCTAAAACTTTTAATTTTGATAATTTACCCCTGAACTTGCTAAATTATTGCGATGTACCCCTTTTAGTTAATTTTACACAAAGATTTGAAATTAGAAGATTTGCATTAGGATATGTATTAAATTTGAAAATTTTTAATTGGAAATGAGTTTTTTCAATCTTTACATGAGGCATACATGAGTTTTTCATAATCAATTTAACGGAAGATTAATTGATGGGGGGTACATCGCTATATTTAAGCAAGTTTAGGGGGACCAATTGGCAAAATTAAAAGTTTGGGGGTAAGTTATCAAAAAATGACAAGTTTGAAGGTATCAGTGCTAAATACCCAAATTTACTCAAAGAGTATAGAAGTAAATTTGTAAGAATTGCTTTGATTTTAGGTTTACATAAACATATTAATGTCATTTCCAGCAATCCCGATTTCCATATTGTATAATCTGGATATCAACAACTTATTTAGATTCTAAATCCTGATCTCTTCGGATACTATTCAATCAGATCCAAGGCGACGTCAATTACAAGTAAGTAAATGTATTATAAGAAATATAATAAAGACGGCATCATATATAATTCAAAACATGTGATCAGCAATTTATCAAAAAATATGTTTAAAAAAATGTGATCTGCAATTTACTATTTAAAAATACGTGTGATATATACATTTTTTTAATAGAAAAACTGAGAGAAAAGATAACTAATATCAAGAAATTCAAGTATATTTTAATTAAATTGGCACCTATTTAAAGTTCTCGTCCTCTACCAAATCCCCAACTAAAAGATAAGAACCTTATCTTAAAATTTTTCCCGTGCTTACATCTAGTATTCTCAAACCTTTCAAGCTCGGTACTATGGCGACCGTGTCGGCGGAGGAGAGGCAGGCAGCGATCGGACGAGGTCAAAGGTTTCGCCACAATTTTAGCTATTGGCACAGTCAATCCCTTCAAGTATCTCTGTCAAGCTGACTATCCTGATTATTACTTCAGAATCACCAATTTGAAGGAGAAGACAAAGTAGAAAGAGAAGTTAAAAAGCATTTGTAAGTAAATTAATGAGCAAAAACCTTTAATCATTAATATTTCATCTGTATCTTTCTTTAAACAAGAAATAAAAAATAAAAGTATGAAAAAGCATTTGCAGCTAAGAAAATGCCTTCTTGGAACTTGATGAATCATTTCTGTCCTTTTAGTCTAAAAACATGTTAAGGGAAATTTTTTTTCAATAAAAGAAAAACTCACATTAATCCAGCAAAAAAAAAAAAAAAAAAAAAAAAAAAAAAAAAAAAAAAGATCAAAACGGCATTTCTTCTTTCTTTCTTTCTTTCCTTATTTTATTTATTTAAAATTTTTTTTTTGTAGTTTTTTTAAAATATCATCTGTTGAAGAAATTAATTTAGAGTTTTTATTTCGTATGGCTACTGATGAAGTATAAATAAGCTAATTCGATAAACCTAGAGTAACAAAACATAACTTTCTTAAAATTTGATCATGCACTCCTAATGTTGATATTCAAGATAATTTTAATTAGATATCATCTAGGAGGTCTTAAAAAAATTAATAATTTCGGTTTAATCCATATCTGTGTAGGTGAGAAATCGATGATAAAGAAGCGTTAACATGCATTTAACAGAAGAGATCCTGAAAGAATATCCAAACCTTTGTAGCTACGACGGCATCCCATCACTAAACACACGACAAGATATCAAGACTATGGAGACAACAAAGCTTGGTGTAAGAGCAGCAATGGCGGCAATCAAAGAGTGGGGTCATCTGAAATCCGATATCACCCACCTCATCTTCAATCCTACTTTTAATAAAAATAAATAGAGAGAGGACAACTAACTTCATAAGGAAATTGAGCACATTCCAACTAGATTAGTCAGAACTAGACCATCAATTCTAAGACAAAGCCTTCACTCAAATTCTAATTAAATATTCAAGGTTGCTTCATCCCATATTTTGATAATTAACTGAAGTTTCTTTTTCAAAAAAAACGCAAACCTTGAAATGAATATACTTTAGAAGTTGGTCTTCTACCAAAATGTACTCCTTTGCAAGGGTTTTGCCAATCTTTTTTTCCCATGAAGTCCACAAGCTCGTTAAATGAGTAGATGCTCCCAGGTGGTCTGATATAGAGGATTTTGTTCATGGTTCTTGGGATCGTCCACTGCTCTAATTGTGTAAGTTGCAACGTCCCCCTCCTTGTTAAATATTGCTACATTTAAGAAGACTAGAAATGAAACCCTAGAGGAAATAATTCTCTCTTTTTTCAAGAATGTCTAATCAACTTACTAAAGATCTATTTCTCTTAATAAGAGAAAAGTACGAAAATGAGTAAAAATAAAAAGTGTCTTACAAACCTTATAAAAAATTAAAAAGTAAAAATAGTTTTATTCATTAACTTGTGGATCCCAAGACGCGCAAGAAATTCAAGTAGGTCATTAAGGCCTACTTATGTATCTTGAGAGCCTCTTACTCCTCGGAGCCCAAAAGAAAATTCTTTATTGAGCTCTATTTCACCCAAACAATAATAATAACAGTAAAATATAAATAATTTATTTACTAGTAAATTTATTATTTATGTTATAAATTAGCTATTTGCAATAAATGTCTATCTAAAACATTAGAGAAATAAGCAATCAAATAAAGAAAAAAAAAAAAAAGAAAAAGTGTTTTTGTGATTTTTAGACAAATTTAATTAAAAGACAATGCAGTTTATAATGGAAAAGTGGTAAGGTTTCAAGAATCCCCTATATGCTTTGCTTTTCTGTTGGATTTTGATTTTTATAGCACATTTGAAAGTTTCACATTCCAAACAATCAATCGGAAAATAATAATTTGAAGAACTTGTGAATAAAAATGTATTTGATTAAATAAAATTCTCATATTAAGAACTTTAAAAAAAATTATCTTATGAGAAATCTAAAAGCGACAACATGCCTCGGGGTGATATTACAGTAAAAGACTACTCATAAAATAATAATACCAATATATTATATCATGCAACAATCACATAAAAAAAGATTGACTAAATTTATATAAAAGTCGATAACACAATATATTGATACGAAGAAGAAGAATGATGGAAGAAAAATTATTTTACTCAAACATATAAACCTTACAAAACATTTGGAGAATCAAAACCCAACAAAATCACTTCACATATAGGATATCTCTAGCCTCACTAGATGACTGTAACTTAACCTGTAAAGCATTCTCACAAAATTTGAGAGAGAAAATATGAGAATAAAAGCAAGACAAAAATGAGATAAAAAGTGTTTAAATTTAGACTAAAAATTCAACTGCCCAAACCTTAGGCAAACCCTTACTTATAGTGTTTTTTTTTTTTTTTTTTTTTTTTTTTGGGCTGCCAAAATAACATTCAGCAATAAAAATAAATTAAAAACGTTTTCCAAAAATAAATGGAATTTACAAGGCTTTAATTGAAAAAATAAAAGCTGAAATTAAGAAATGCGAACAGACACAAACTAATGCAAACGGCTACATGGAAATGTAGACAGCCTGGGAAACGTGGCGCAAGCTAAGAGGAAGCTGCTGCACGGGTAGGGTCCACACGAAGAGTGAAAGGAAGCTGGCTGACGCGCGCATAAAAGGAACTCGCCCAGGGGGAAGTCCGTGCGAGCCAAGCGCGCTTGTGCATGGGGGCAGCTGGCCATGCGTTGTTGCGTGTCGCGCTGTGGTTGGTGGTTTCTGTCTCGGCTGGTTGGGTTTCGGCTTGGCGGCTCAGCAATTCACGTCATGGTTGAGTGATTTGGGACTTTGGGCTTCTTTTCTTGGGTTTTTGATTTACTTGCTTGTAATTTTGAGCAAGATGTATTATTTCCCTAAAACAAAGATAAATTAAATCAAAATTAAATATTTCCATACCAAAGTATTTTAAATTAATTTATTGAAAATATTTCATTAAAACTTCATTTATTTTAACAATTTTGAACAAAAGTGCATTTTTATGCACTTATCAGTCTTTATTAACCTTTTAATTTTTCATTTTACTTTTATAATTTTATTCAATTTACAAACGATTTTCAAGCTGTTTTTAATTTTGTTTTAAAGGTCACTTCCACAAGTACACCATCATTCCATCATGCACCACTTAAAAGTATCTCATTTAATTTCCAATTGGTTCCGTTTGCTTCTTAGTTTGGTTTTCTATTTATATATTTCACTTTTCTGTTAGTTTTTCATTAAGATTTAGACTGAATTTCAAATTTCTTAATGTTATTTAATTCTTTAATTTTATAAAATTGAGTAAAGAATTTAGTTCCTCCTCTTTTATTTATTCAAAAACAAAAACAAAAAAAAATTTGTGTTGTTTCTTTGTTGGTCTGAACAACAACTTAATTTTTTTACGGTATTTTCTCACAAAAATTTGAATTTAAACAAAAATTTTTATGTTCATCCTTATGAACAAAGCAACAACCAAAAGAAAGAAGAGTGGCCTATGTTATTTGTCAATTTTTTTCTTTTTTTTTTTTTAAGGCGTCAACTTACCTAATTAATTTAATTAAAATTACTTTAATTAATTTAATGAGAAAAACTGATCAAGTTGGTTCAAGAGGATAAGTATGGACTACTGTAATCTTCTTTTGTCGTGGAATCAACCACTGCTGAAATATGAATAACAAAAACAAAAGTTGTTTAATAAAGATAGGAACATGTCTCCCGTGATATACGTATGAGATTCTCTTTTTTAATAAAGAAAAGTAAAAAGAATCCACTAACAACTGTGAACATATGAATAAAAAAAAGACCAAGGGATGATATGTATACTGCCGTCTTCACCACAAAAATATTATCGCTTACTTGCTTAATTTGCTAGAAAAACCTTTTGAAACTCTCTCTGCTTTTCTCTGAAACTGTTTGAAGCCAAAAATGGCAGACGTAATCCTCAGTCCTATTGTAGATCTGATCGTCGAGACGTTGGGTTCTGCGGCTGTGCAAGAGATTAAATCTCTCTATGGCGCAAGAGATGAGCTCAGCAAACTTGAAGAAACCCTCGAAACCATCAGAGCTGTCCTTGTCGATGCGGAGAAGCGGCAGATCCGTGAAGAGCAGGTCAAAGTTTGGCTGCAGAAGCTGGAGGACGTGCTGAATGCTGCTGATGACTTGGTGGATGAAGTCAACACTGAAGGTTTGAGACGGCAGTTGATGCCTGGCAAGAAAATAAGAAAGAAGGTACGCACTTTCTTTTCCTCCAACAACCAACTTGTTTTCCGGCGCAAGATGGCTCGGGAAATTAAGACTATTAGGGAGAGACTTGATGCTATCTCAGCGGATAAGGATCGCTTCCATTTCGCGACGCTGGAGACCGATCAGGCGACAAGAGTGAGAGACGACAGTCACTCATTTGTAGACGAGGAAAATGTTGTTGGGAGGGATAAAGAGAGAAGGGCAATTGTAGAACTCTTGTTGGACCACGAAAACAGGGCTCATCAAGAGAAAGTGTCCGTCATCCCCATTGTTGGGATGGGAGGACTTGGAAAAACTACACTTGCTCAACTCGTTTTTAATGACGAGAGGGTCCAACAACATTTTGCCTTGAAACTTTGGGTGTGTGTGTCGGATGATTTTAGTTTAAAAGTACTCTGTGAGAAAATTATTAAAATCATAACGGCTGAAAGAGTAGAAAACCTTGAGGTGGAACAACTGCAGACAAAACTTCGGGAACAAATTAACGGAAAGCGTTTTCTTCTCGTGCTCGATGACGTCTGGAATGAAGATCCTGGAAAATGGCAAGACTTCAAGGGGTTGTTAAGAGCAAACTGTGCAGAAGGGAGTAAGATCATTGTAACGGCTCGTAATGACGTAGTTGCAGATATTATGGGCACCGTAGAGCCATGTTATTTGGGAATTTTAGATTCTGAAGATTCTTGGAAGCTTTTTAAGAAAATGGCTTTTGAGCATAGAAAAGAACTAACTAACCCCAACACTGTTGAGACGGCAAAGAAGATTGTGGAAAAATGCAAAGGACTTCCCCTCGCCATAAGTATGATAGGAAGAACGTTACTGCGCTCTAGAAATCCAGAAATAGATTGGCCAGCCTTCCTTGAAAATGATCTTTCAAACATAACTCAAAAAGAAAAAGGAATTTTATCAACACTAAAGTTGAGTTATGATTATCTCCCGACCCATTTGAAACCTTGCTTTGCCTATTGTAGCTTGTTTCCTAAGGATCATGAATTTGATGTCCAAACACTTGTAACCGTGTGGATAGCTCAAGGCTTCATTAGGTCACCAAATCAAAACCAAAATTTGGAGGATGTAGGTTATGATCTGTATTTTATGGATTTAGTTTCGAGATCGTTCTTTCAAGAAGCTAAAATAGATGAACTGAAAAGGGTAACAACCTGCAAAATGCATGACCTAGTTCATGATCTTGCGACAGAAGTAGCAGGAGACAAGTATGCTATGTTAGGCTCTTATGAGGATAATATTTCTAGAATAGCTGTTCATGTTTCCTTCAACGTTGCTATACTAGAGAGCTTAGGAGTACCACCAAGTTCATGGCTTCAAGCAAAAAGGCTTCGTTCATTTCTTTACACATCAGAATACTATGTCCTATCTGAAGGAGATCACATAACATTAATTTTGGAGCATTTTAGATACTTACGCATGTTGAGTCTGAATTTTTTCTCAATGAAGAAAGTGCCAGATTCTATTGGTAAGTTGAAGCACTTGAGGTATCTTGATATTTCCAGCACTGATATAGTCAGGCTACCCACTTCTATTACAAAGCTAGTCAATTTGCAGAAGTTGAAGCTTAACTATTGTCATGACCTTCGTGAGCTGCCAAATGAAATTCATAAACTTGTCAATCTCAAGCATCTTGAGATTCAGGGTTGTGAGAGTTTAACTCATATGCCAAGAGGATTGCGAAACTTGACTAAGCTTCAAACATTATCACTAGTTGTATTGAGCGAGAATATCCGTAGTTGTACGACATACAACCATAGTAAGCTCGATGAACTAATGGGACTCAACAACTTGAGAGGAGAGCTGACGATTAAGGGGATAAGAAGTGGGATGGAAACTACAGTTACAAAGTTGAGAGAAAACAAGCATCTTCGGTCTTTATATTTGTACTTCAAAAGTAGAGATGACGATGCATCAAGCAGTGAGCAGGAGTGGGAAACAACACTGGAAGGCCTCCAGCCGCACACAAATCTAAAAGAACTAACTTTATCGAACTATGGTGGCGCCACTTTGTCCCCTTTGCTTCCCCTACTTACAAATCTGGTTACACTTAGTTTATACAATTGCTCGAAGTTCCGACAATTACCGTCACTAGATAAGTTTCATTCTCTTAAGAAAATTGAACTATTTGGATTAGAAGCTCTGGAGTATATTACCATTAATGAGGGTGATTACAACTTTTCCACATCATCATTACCGTCAATTTCAGTATTGCCGTCTCTACAAAAACTCACACTACATGGGTTGCCCAACTTGAGAGGGTGGTGGAGGTCAGACATGGTAGAGAATCAAGTGGATCAAGTTGTATTCCCCTCATTTCCTCGTCTTTCTTCATTGAGGATCGAGCATTGCCCAAAGCTTACTTCCATGCCGTGTTATCCAAATGTTGGAGATTTGACACTTGTGGAAACTAGTTGGAAGCATTTTGAGCAAACAATGTTGGTGAGGGACCCACAAGCACAAATTTCAGCGACAATAGCAGCAGAGCAAGCATCACGACCATCAGCTGCCTCTTCATCAATTACTTGTTCAAATATTGTTTCCTCATATCCTCTCTCTAAATTGACGTCTTTAAGTCTCAGAAATGTGACGGATGTAGAATATTTTCCGGATGAGAGGATGAAAGGCCTCGCTTCCCTCAAGAGAGTAGAGATCAGGGATTGCCCTGCTCTGAAGTATCTATCTCCGTGGATCCAATATCTCACCTCTCTTGAGGAATTGACGATTGATAGCTGCGAGGCGTATGAAGGGATTAAGTGGCCGGAAACCCCCACCCTTACACACCTACGTGTCCTGAAACTCCAGGGGCTGCCAAAACTAAAGCATCTTTCATCTCCAGGCGCCCAACAACATCTCACCTCCCTTGAGGAATTGCGGATTATTGATTGGGAGGAGCTTCAAGTATCAAATGATGACTCGATTGAGTGGCAAGCCCTAACAACCCAACGCTCCCTGGAATTTATGGACCTACCACAGCTAGTGAGTCTCCCTGGGGGGCTTCAATTCCTTACCACTCTTAAACGACTCTACATTTGGAGTTGCTCCAATTTGACGGGCCTTCCGGATTGGATTTGCAAGCTGTCTTCACTCGAATCCCTTGATATTTGGGATTGCCCCAATTTTACGGGCCTTCCAGATTGGATTTGCAGGCTGTCTTCACTCGAAACCCTTAATATTTGGACATGCCCCAAATTCAAATCAGTGCCTGCATCAATAAGCAGCCTCACCTCTTTACAAAAGCTACAAATCAACAGCAAGTTCATGAATCCAAGGGAAATACACGAGGACTTAGATCTGAGCTGTTCAGCTTCAGGTATGTTAAGTCCGTCACCAACCCACGTTTTTCATTTCATTTTACTATTGTCTTCTTTTTTTCCCATTTTTCTGATTTCTTTTAGGTTGAATTTAAAATGTAATGAAATTTTTATGTTGAAATTGATTAATTTTTTAAAAATCAGTTAAATTTTTTTTTAACTTTTTCAAAAAAAATTCGAATAAAAACCTTAAAACTTAGGTTAAGACATGTGGTCCAAACGAAGCATTAATTTTGTGGCTACAGCGAATGTAAATATGAGTACAGCTTCAAGTATATATAAAGTCAATCACCATCCCACTCTTTTAAATTCTTTTAACTATTGTATTCCTTTTTTCATATTTTACAGATTTCTTTTAATGTTGTGGGTACAGGGCCTTCGTCTTGGAAAATCTTGAACAAGTTTAGATGACTGCAACCGAGCAACAAATGAACTTCACTGTGGTAATTAACCTCTTTCTCTTGATCTGTTCCATTCCGGATCAGGACTACTGAAGAAAAATCTTTTTTTTTTTTTTTGGTCATATATATAGGCCACCAACAATTAATAATTTTAAGAACTTCGATGTTTTTTGAAGATTTTGGGGGGTTTTTTTTTTTTTTTTTGAAACATTAATATCCATAAATTTTAGAATTTAAACGATGGAGATACACTACAAAACAACACCACTGCCACCTTTTTAGAATATCAGCTCGTAGAATTGCCTAACATATATGAAGGGGAAATCGTTCGGTCATCAGCTTGACCATGATAAAATCACCACTAGAGTGATAATTTCCATTTTTATTTTTTAGTTTCAACTGTTTTTTCTTTTCTTATTCTTCTAATTTAATGGTCCACTGTCCCCAAGTTGATTTGCATACTTTTTTATCCATTTCTAGAGAAGCTTTTTCTTGATTGATTCGAGTTGGAAGCCTATCCCGCAGACTCTAATGATGAGTTTTATTATTGTGATGACAATAGAATGTTGTGAGGCATCATCATTCTCAATTGCTTTCGCAGTTCCCGCTCCCCTTTCCTCTCCTTTGACAGCAACTATTTCATAGCTATTCGAGAGTCAATCGCGACTGCAAACCACTTTTGGTGTTAGAAATATGGGAGATTCCTTGGTTGACATCCCTGCTGGAGGCAATGTGTAATCTCACCTCATTACCGAGAATGATGATCAAGTCTTGTCCCATCTTATTGCAAAGATACCGAAGAGAGAGGCAACCATGGGACGAAGGTTCTCGCATCACTGCAAATTTGGATTTCTGTCTGGTGGCATAGTACATGTGGGCTTTCACAATTCTTTCCTTTGTTTGAGGTAAATAAGAACTATCAAGCACTGTGTACCCCCTTTTGTTCATTATCTCTAATATCATTTCGTTTGGTAGGAGCTTGTCATTTTGCACAATCTGGAATGGATAAAAATAAACATGGATGAAGCTGATGCATGTAAAATCTAGAATTTTGAGATGTAGTGCAGTTTTCTTGAATTATCACGGCTTTTTCATTACTATTGCAGCTGCCAAAAGGTTGGACCTATAGTATTGAAATTTGGATTGAATAATTTGTCCCTTCACGTGCTTGCTTCGAGTAATTTTGATGTTGATGGGTGTATTGTTTGCTGTTGCTAATGCAGCCGATGGAGCTTAGTTGGAGCTTCATTAGGATGGAACGTGATTCAACAAATATTCCTTTCCTACTCACCTAGTTTCCACTAGAAACGACACTTCCCATTCGACTTGTATGTGTTAAGCATGCTGTCTGCTTCCATCCCAAGCTAGAATTGAACTCTTCATAAGATTCATAGTTGCATATCAAAGTAATTAGATTTACTTTAACAGAATTGTCTCTAACATGCCCTGTCGATTTTTGTACATTTATAGAGTGGGAAATCAAGTTGACATGCTTGTTAGGATTCATCTTCCCTATTTGAGAATTTTCATTTTCACTTATAGACATATGAATTTTATGCCTTCGTACAACTTCCATTTCTAGTATTAGAAATCTTTTGTTGCATAGTTCGCCCTATGGTTGTATTTCTAGTATTAGGATTCAAGTGATTTGAAGATGAATACTGGTGTTCATGCTTTTGTTGTTCTGGATTCTGAAGAAACGTTCAACCTGCGCACAGTCAATCTCTTCAAAAGGCAAGTTTCATTTCATGTACTTGAGCTATTTGGCATGCTTGATTCACCCTTATTCCAATATGCATTTATTTCTTTTAATGAGCTAATCCTTTCGGCATCCGAGACAGGAATAATTCTTGGTACGACCTTCTCACTTTGCATGATCTAGAGTGGGTGAAAATAAACACGGATGAAGCTGAAGTGTGTGAAATTTGGAGCTATGGGATGTAGTGTAGCTTTCTTGAGTTGTCAAGGCTTTATCGTCACTATTGGTTAGACCTGCTGTATTGCAAATTTGGATTGAATGGTTTGAGTAGTTTGATCTTTTTTGGTGTCTTGATTGGTATCAGTGTTGCAGCTAATGAAGGTTGGATCTGCATTAGGATTGAAAGCAATTCAACAAATGCTCCATTCCTACAAGGAAGGGAAGCGGGGTGCAGTTGAACTTGCTTCCCATGCCGTTCATAGATGCTCAGTGGTTCAATACACCAGCTCTTTGTTCTTCACTAGTTCATAGAGATTTGGCGAGTTTTTCATATACAGATTTTGTACTTGGCCGACTGTAGTAGTAAATATGTACTCTTTTTTCCTTCTAGTCTTTTTCCCACTGGGTTTTGGCTAGAGGGTTTTTAACGAGGCATATTTGAAGGCTACTTTTAAGGAAAAAGTCCCGGCTCAATCCTCTGAAACTGCTTTCCAGCTAATATTTGGGCATTTTTATGTCTTTCAGCTTTCTTCATTCTCTTCTGGTGTGATGTTTTTGTTTTCCCCCTTTTATGAACTCTTTTACTGTCTTATTTTCTTTTTATATCAATAATACTTAATGGGGTTGGGTAAATGATGAGTGTGTTAAAGGAGTGTCGATCTAGTCAGGATGTCTTGGTGCACCTACTGATTCCTGTCACCACTATTTTATTTTATTTTTTTCCTTTTAAAATGTACCATTTCCTACATATCCTCACTTGTCTAACGATGGAAACACCACTTCCACATTCAACTTGCTTATATATTAAGCACGTTGTCGGCTTTCATCCCAAGCTAGAATTGAACTCTTCATAAGATTCATAGTTGCTTTAGTGCATATCTTGTTATACTCCATGCCTTCCAAAGGCAAGTAGAAGATGGCCTAAACAGAAAAGAGCTGATGACTTGAGAGCACTAGAGATAAGCATTAAGATACTTGGGGATGATGACGATGATTACTTTATATTCTTGGGAGTTTGCTTTGCTATAATAAACGATCTCAGCTTCTCTTCAGCCGATTTAGATTTTGTGGGGAAGAAAAATCCCTAAGCTTTGCTTATTGTCACGCTACATACCGAAGTACTTAGCTAAGCTTTCTTAGCTTTGTCTCTGGCATGCGTTGTATATTTTCTTATCTATGGAGAGAAGAATCAAGTTGGCATGCATATGATTCATCTTCCCTCCTTCATGTGGCCATTTACATATTCCTCTAATTACTAGAGATAATGACATTTATGCCTTTATACAGTTTACATTTCTTGTACCAAAAACTATTTTGTTGCATGGTTTCCCCTGTAGTTCTACGGACATCTCTTTCTATAAATATCTCAAAAAAGTTTTATGGGCTGGCTGGCAAATGAATGTTGGCTATTTTAGGTGCCGACATAATCGGAATGTACTAAACCTATAATGATGCCACCCACTTCCTTCCATCTACCCGAAGGAGAAAAAAAAAATCTTCGAGATTCATGCATTTGCTTTGCCTTTCATATATTCAAAGAAATACTTTGGAGGAGTTCCATTTACCATTCAGTATTTCCATGTACACAAAAACATATTCAATATATTTCTTGAATGTTGGAGGAGAAGCTCAAGTTGCTGGGTGTGGCTGGGTGCGTGAGTGTGCAATTTAGAGTTTAAACTCAAGACTTTTCATTTCTTGATAGTAGTAATATTTAAACAAAACAAAAACAAAAACAAAGGCAAAACGTTGGAGAAGAAGAAAAATGTCCTAGAAATGAATGTTAATTTGAGTTGGAATGACTAATGATTTGGTGTTTAGAGAAAATTAGGTGGAGAGTCATGTTTTAAATACTTTCTAATAATTTTGTCATTCTAACATTAAAATTGATAATTTTAGTGTTATGAAATGATAAAACTATCAATTTTAATATCATAATGAGCATAAATATAAGAAGACATCAAATTTATGGCATTCTTGCAAATAATTATTTGATTTACTACTCAGGTAACTACTTAGAAAGCTACTATAGCACATTAGTAAGATTAACCTTTTATGTCTTATATGGCAGATTGTCATAAGCCAATCAATAAGATTATACTTAATTGTTAATTTAATGTTAATCAGCAGCATCATAGCACGTTCAAGGCAATTGCAATTGACAATTCTTATAAATAGATTTCATACGATCAATATTATAGCAATTTAACTTCCTATCATTTTGCAAATAAAATTCCAATTAATAATGATAGTTTCACGTATCCTAATAAATGCACCCTTTAATACGAAAGAGTAACTTGGTAAACAAAACCAAGCCATTTTTTTTAAAAATAATTTAACCATGTTTTATAATTACATGAACCTCATTTTGATTACCAATCTTGTCATGTGAAATGAAATTCGTCTCACCCACTATCAACGATTGTGGATGAGCTATCTTGTATTTCCCTAGATAAATAGACGATTTTTTCAACATTTGCTAAAAAGAGCGAAAATATGAAGCAAGGACTTTTGATTGACTATTCACCAAAAAAAAGGACTTTTGATTGACTTTGGGAATTCTTTTTGTTTTGTTTTGTTTTTTTTTTTTTGGGGTAAATGACTTTGGGAATTCGATAACAACGCGGATAGGGAGGAAGAACAAATAAGAAAGGGTCCCACACAATTAAATGCCTCCAATGGATATAATTTTTATGGGTTTCATCACTTTATTAGATAAAACTAGTTTTAATAAGAAACAAAGTAATTTATCTGAGAAAAATTATTTTTGTATAGACAAAAAAAAAAATAACTAGATTGAGGTAAATTTAAGTTTTTTTTTTTATTATTTACAGGACATATTAGCACACACACACAAAAAAAAAAAAAAAGTGTCAATGACAAATGAGGAGAAAAAATTAAGAAAAGAAAAATAACAAAGCTTAGATGCCACATCAAGCATTAAGCAAATTGTGTGGGAAATAAAATAGAAAGAGAAAAATAGGCAACTAAATCAGTTAAAATACCAAATAAATCCTTAAAAATAGTGACCCATGTCAATCATTAAAGGCTACACAAAAAGTGTGATAGTTGAATTGGCTATTTTTATAATGTAAAAATAAAGATAACGATTTAAGATCCGTATAGAATAATGGTTGGGGTTAGAATTTTATAATTGGTTTAAACATGTGTATTTGGTGAAAGTGTGAATTGTAATTAAATTGTGATATAAAAAATATTATAAAAATATAAATATACAAAATCGATCTTATTTCATTTCTCCTCATTGTGAGCATTTAGATACAAGAAACATCTTATTTCGACTTGAGATAAGAAAATAATGGACTTTTGACGTTTGAGTTTTCTGAAAATAGAAAAATGAAAAAAAAATATATAAATTTGGGAGTTTTGAAGTTAAATAGTAAAATTCTATTTGGAATGGCCAAACAGACTTTAATCTCCATTAAAAAAATTCTAAAACTAAATCCAATTTGTTTGACAATTAGAATAGACTTGAGAGCTAATGGTGTACTTGTTTAAGATATAGTTAACTTCATATTGGATGGTGGTGGTGGATCTTGTAGCCACGTCCCTCGAGAGAGAAATAAGGCTGCTCACCTCTCAGTCAATCATGGTTTTTATTTCTCAGATTTTGTGGGTATTAATGTTATGTCTTTATTTTTTTATGGGTACTGATGTTATGTCTTTATTTGTTTCGAATGTTATTTGTGTCGATTTAGCTTGTTAATTAAACTTTGCAAGTTTTTATCTCAAAGAAGAAGAAGAAGAAGAAGAAGAAGAGACTTGAGAGCCAGATTAATTATTGAAACATGAGTGGTCATATTATACACTAGTACTTCGGTTTTTTTGTAGGTTTCACTTTAATTCATTTTAAAGGAAAAAAAACAAACTAATTTGAATTGAAAATCATTTTTGTTTGATGTTAAAATGGTGTTTGTATTTCCAATAAAATTTGTCATTTTGAAAAGTGACTAATTTCTGAAACAATGTGTAGATAATTTTTTTAAAAAAAATAAAAGTCATTTAAAACAATGATCCATAACATTATGTTAAAAAAAAAAAAAAGTATTTGGATGTATCTTAATTCCTCAACACAACGGAAAAAAAAATTAATCTTAATCGGGTAAACTTGTGAATTAAAAAATAAATGTTGTTTGAAATCCAAATTGAATCAATATGATATGTCCTTCACGTTTTCCATTATAGAATCTTTTAACAACATGGTAGAATGGTAGGAAGACAAGACTCTAAAATGGAATTAAGGATGTAAATGGGCAGGTCAAATGGTCACCCGCCCCGCATGGGGCATGTATTATCCGTATTATATGGATTATGGGCGGGCGGGTCACCCCTAACTCACCCCGTTTACAAAAAGAAATAAAGAAATAAAGGGCAAAAAAAAAAAAAAAAAAAGAAAAACTGCTCTTGCTATTTTAATTTCTCCGTTTTTTTTTTCACTTATTCCCAAAATTCCTACTCATAATTCAAATTCTTGCAAATTTAAATCTAACTCATCGAACAACAATTGATTGTGTAAAATTAGTTCTTGTATAGATAGATATTTTTTGATGGTTTGTGTTTGTTTTAATTTTTTTAAGCTTAATTGTATTCTCTTTCTTTCTTGTTTCTTTTTTTAGTGGATTGTATTGTTAATGTATGCATCTTTTGAAAGTGTATATTATTATTTATGTTTTGACTTCTTTCAATACGTGACTCATAAGTATTGTCTCTTTAAGTATTGATTCATAAGTATCATTTAAGGTTTTGAAGTATTGTGGTAACGTGATCATTTTTGGAAGCTTGTAAGTTTAAAATTTTTCACCTTTAAGTTTTTTTTTTCTTTTTTATATTTTTTATGAATTAAGTATTTTTTTTATTTTACTTATCCAAAAGACAAAACTAAAATGAATTGAATTTTTTTTTCAATGTAAGAGGGTCATCGGGGCGGGATGGGTACCCGCTGACCCATGTGGGGGGTTGACCCACCCCACACCCGTATATTAAATAGAGCGGGTCAAGCTAGACGGAGAGACTGTGCGGGACAGGACGGGTCAGCTTGAAACCTTACCCAATCCGTTCCATTTCCATCCCTTAGTGGAATATACAGTTGGGTTCAGCACCGAAATCTTAGCTTATCACTTGCCTAATCCGCTTTGGTAGAAATCTTTTATAAACTCTCTGCCATCTTTCAAGCCAAAAATGGCAGAAATAATACTCTCGCCGATTGCAGAATGGATGATTGAGACCTTGTGTTCTGCAGCCGTGGAAGAGATCAAATCTCTTTGGGGTGTCGAAGACGGTCTTGAGGAACTTAAACAGACCCTTGAAACCATCAAAGCTGTCCTTGCTGATGCAGAGAAGCGGCAGCTAAGTGAAGAACATGTCAAGCTTTGGCTCCAAAGACTCAAGGCCGTGTTCTATAAGGCCGATGATCTGGTTGATAAAAGTCGGTGCCGAAGATCTGCGAAGGCAGCTGATTCAAGGAACGAAAACAAGGAAGAAGGTACGCGCTTCCTTTTCGTCCGACAACCAACTAGTTTTCCGGCGCAAGGTTGCTCGAGAGATCAAGACTATTAGGGAGAAACTGGATGCTATCTCAGCTGATAAGGAGCGGTTTCATTTCGTGACGAGTTCGGAAGAGATCCAACCTGCTAGGAGAGAGAGGGACGACAGTCACTCATTTTGTAGACGAGGAAAATGTTGTAGGGAGGGATAAGATAGAAGGGCAATCGTAGAAATCTTGTTGGACACCGAAAACAATGCTCCTCAAGAGAAATTGTCTGTCGTCCCCATAGTCGGGATGGGAGGACTTGGAAAAACTACGCTTGCTCAACTCGTTTTCAATGACGAGAGTGTCCAACGACATTTTCACTTGAGAATTTGGGTGTGCGTGTCCGGTTATTTTAGTTTGATTAACATTTATTTTAATTGATACATAAAATTGAAATTCGGTCAGTTAATATCCTTAAATGGATGGAAACTTAATAAGAGTTTTTCTTCTAATTTTTTTTCATCATTCTTCTTTTTTTATGAAAAGTGTACATTTTATTCTCAAACATATTTTATACAAGATCCATCTTTTATTAATTTGCAATATTCAACATCATTAATACTGGATAATATTGTTCTAATAAAAGCATTACTTTTAGTATGCGGACTAAGAAGCTATTCAAGCTATTAGTAATTCCAAAACACAACTGCATCCATTTCAATAAATCCATCAGTTGATTTTTTTTTTTTTTTTCCCTTCTTATATATGAGACAGAGTACTTAGAAGCTCCAATTGATTTCGGAGGGAGAGTTTCTACTAGAGAAGTGGGCACCTCACGTTCAAACTAAATAGAATGAGCACCATATGTGTACACACACACACATACATATATATATATATATATATGTATAGGGCGCTCTACTTGAGAATGAACACGACAAGATTTGTGGTATGTATATCAGTCACATGATTTTTTTTTTTATTTTTTTGCTGGAAATCTGTCACAAGATTTTGTTTACATATATATATATATACACGAATAATTGTACGGCTTTTGTATAGGACATGTTTGTTGCTGGCACTGACACTACATTTACTGTTCTAGAGTGGGCAATGACTGAGCTTCTAAGGCATCCAAAGGCAATGAAAAGTCTTCAAAGTGAGGTTAGAACAAACCTTGGCCACAAAACAGATAGAACAATTTATACGAGAAACTGCCTTATTTGAAGGCAGTTTTCAAAGATACTCTCCGGCTACACCCCCTATCCCACTACTAGTTCCAAACTAAGGCTGAAAAAAACTTTCGTATGAAAAAAACTTCAATATGGCTCTCCTTGATAGTTATTGGCCACTGTTTCTCACCATTGTCCTCTTAGTTTTGCTCAAATACTACTTCTTCATCTTCGCGAAGAAACCAACAAAACCAGGATTCAATCTCCCACCAAGCCCTCCAAAACTACCCATAATCGGAAACCTCCACCAGCTCGGAAACAACCCTCACATCTCTCTCCGCAACTTGGCAAAAACATACGGCCCAATATTTTACCTAGACCTAGGTCAGATCCCAACAGTGATAATCTCATCTGCCCGACTCGCGAAAGAAGCACTGAAAACCCATGATCTTCCTTTCGCCAGCCGTCCTAGACTCACCGCTGCCAAGTACCTCTTCTACAATTGCACTGACATGGGTTTCTCACCATATGGAGCTTATTGGAGGTACATTAGGAAGATCTGCGAACTTGAGCTTCTCAGTGCGAAAAGGGTCCAATATTTCGCCTTCGTTAGAGAAGAAGAAGTTTCCCGCCTTGTTCGTCGCCTCGCTGAGCCTTATCCCGGCACGCTTAATCTTAGCAAGATGATAAGGCTTTATGCTAATGATGTTGTTTGCAGGGTGTCTTTTGGAAGGGACTTCTCCGGAGGAGAAGACTTTGATCAGAAGGGTTTCCAGAAGCTTCTTGACGAGTATCAGGAGTTGCTTGAAGGGCTCAGTGTTGGAGATTTCTTCCCTTCCGTGGAGTCGATTGTGCTCAGCTTGACGGGAATGAAATCGAGACTTGTTCACACCTTTAATCAGCTCTGCAAATTTTTAGGCAATAAGCCAAGTGTGGTATTGAGTGGTTTGTGAGCTATTTTGTCTCTTTGTTATTTATGTTTATTTGACATATTAGTTTAATTTCAATTAAATTATATTTTTTAACTGATTTTTTATTTTTTTTTTCTGAAAAATCAACAAAAATTATAACTAGTTTTTTAAAAGTCAACCCACTCCAATTTAAAAATTTTAATTCCAACTAACGATCCACATGGATACTTAGTTTGTAGGAGTAGTAATCTAATAATATGAGTGTGCTCAAGGTGTAGTGTTTTGTTTTTGTCGTGCTCTCTTTTCATGAGGTCTCTTAGGCCCCGTTTGGCGTATGAGTTTAAACTCATCACCATCAACTCAGTTTTTGTCTTTTTCCCCAAAAGTTTTTTGTCTTTTCTGAAAAAGTCAACCAAAATCACTATTTAAACTTACAAATCTTAACTCAAACTCATACACCAAACAGGCCCTTATTATATGAATAATAGTAGAAGATATTTTGCCCACTGGTGTTGTGTTGCTCAACCAGCTTCGATTGGGAGCTTCCTCCGGGTGTTACAGCCAAGGATTTGGACATGGCTGAAGTTTTTGTCATCACCATGCACAGGAAGGTCGGTTTATTCGTCGTCGTCGCCAAGCCACGCTTTTAACTAAGCTAGCTAGAAAAACATGTTCCAAATATAAAATGCAACATATATAATAAGTAATTTCTTGGTAGTTTATCAATGTTCACCTTAAAATAATTAATCGGTAATAATTAAAGATAATTGAATACTAAAACATGTGTTATGCTGTATAAATCTTTGGTGATCTGTACTTGGAATAGCTTTGCCATATAGCTTGTGGGGCAAAACAGTTTACCGTTTATCAGTGGCAAAGCCACAATGGGCTCCTTTATTTTAGTACCCCTATCATACTAAATTTTTTCACTCAAGTTCCTAATTTACCCCTCGTAAAATTTTAAAATTACAAAATTTACTTTGATTTTTCTAAAAAGTTTCACTTATGTTCTAATATTTGATTCATAAATATATATTATTTCAAACTTAAAATGCCAAATAATCAAAGTGTCAATTACAATATTATTTAAATTCTTATTTATGTGTATTTCGGATTCAAAAGTTTCTCTTTCTAAGTCAAATTTTAAAATACCATAATTTCTTTCTTTTATTTCCGATTAAAATGACTCTTCTTTTCAACGCGAGTAGTTTTTGGACATTTATTTAACATGATATGGGATGTTGGGGCGTCTATCCACAGAAAACACGAATGGAGCAGAATAAAAAAGTTGGACTTGAAGATAGGGAACTTTTTTCTGATCTGGGTATTTATCATTGTTTAATAGGTCAATTGCTTTATATAACCGTCATTTGGGCAAACTTTCTATTTTCCTCGTAAAACTCATCTTCAGGCGGCACTACAAACTTTGCCATACTTATGGTCCATTTAAGGACACATTTGACATCTGATTTTAAATATTTTTTTTATTTATCTTTTCTTCAACTTAAAACTATTTTTCAGTATTCAAATCTTTAAATACTTACAGTAAAGTAAACTCATATTTTAGATGTCCATAACTTTATTATTTTCAGTCCAAATGGGATGATTTTCTTTATTTTTTTAATTTCAATTATATAAAATTTCGAGAGAAGCAAAATAATACTCATATTGATATGAATATATATATATATATATATATATTTGTTTTTAACTCATTTTTAAGTTTTTACACTTTTTTTTACTTTAAACGGGAGGAGGGGAGTTAATCAAACACACATTTTCAAAACTTCAATTCAAATTTTCAAAATTACATCTCCAAAACCTCCTCTAAATAGGCCCTTCAAGTGCATCCTGGTAAAATAATTCTTCTAACAAATTCAAGCTCATAACATGTAATTTCTTGTAGGACTCCGATTGGACAAGCTATCCTATCACTCGTCGTTCGAAAAGCTGGTTTTGTGCTCCACTTGGTTAAAGCCCAATTTCTTGGAAGAGAAGAGGGAAAAAAAAAAAAAAATCAAGTCGTTTCTAGATTATCTACTAAAACTATGGCTCAAGCTGCTTGTGAACTACATTGGTTAAGGTTTTTATTAGTAGATTTCGGAATCAATCCTGTTTTTCATGTGCATGTTAAGCGTATTGAAATAGATTGCCACCTCATCTGTGGGAAAATCCAATATTGATTGGCTCAAATATATATCGCATATATTTCCACAATGCAACATTAAGTTTGCTAGAAATTTTAGCAAGCCATTGGCAAGTGAGAACTTTCAATATCTAATTGGCAAGTTGGGCATGATTGATGTTAACTCTGTAATTAATGTCGCTCGAATTCTTCCTCCACTTATTTTTCATACGCACAACTTTAGGTTTTTGTTCTTTCTATTTTTGTCTTTCATCTTTGTGTAAAGAAAACGTGAAATACTAAAATGCTTTTTCAATTTTTTGTTTTCGTTAGTGTTTCAATTTTCCTGTAGTATATTCGAATCATGTGGTGGTAGTTGAAAGTTGAACAGATCCTTCTATTTTAGTAAAGATCTTTGTCAAGAATTATTCGAGAAAATATAAATTCAGATATATGAATGATAAGCATATCTCTATTTAAAATCCTATCCAGCTTATCCACCACTTGTTCTTACGTCATTAATATACTTCTTTTTTTTTTTTTTTTTGTGGTAAAAATTTGTGATGGAGGATTGGTAAACAAAACCTTTTGGTAAAGTTAGGGATGAACTCATGCTTGCAATCAAACTAAAAAAAAAAATTACTCTTATATTTTCTAGCAAACTTGTTAGTTACCAATGTTTCATGAACGATATGGTAAATATTATATTGCTAGTAAATTTCTTATTAACTATTATTTATCGTATAAATCACTTGTTATTTATTATGTAAGTCATTTGTTTAATTTTACCTAGCTGAGGATTACAAGTTGAATTTAAATTTGTATTCGAATTATTTCGTAATTTTAATCATAAATCAATTATTATTTATACATTAAAGTTATAGTATTTGTAAGTGGATAGAGCATTTTTTTTTCTTGAGTTAGTTTGGATCTCGACCCACTAGTTTTTCGGCTGCCTTCTACCTAAACTCATTGAATATATATCGAATGCATTGCTTGGTGGTTTGTTTGCCCCACAAGTATTTCTTCAGAGGTCTTTAGGAATATGATAGGGTTATCTTCTTACAGGTTCTATAAATAGCTGACATTTGTTTGTTTCTTAGTAGATATGTACTCTTTTTTCCCTTTGACATATTTTTTTCCACAAGGGTCATAGGGGATATTATATTTCAAAATTAGAGTTTGAACTTAATTATTTAAGATTGATCTCCAATTACAAGGGGTTTTTCTTATTGTTTTTAATTGTCATTAATATGGTTGTTTTTATTTTCCTCTTATTTTATTTTCTTCTAAATATTCTTGCATTTTTTTTCATTAATTAAAAATGGAACGGGTAAGGTACGAATATAATAAGGAGGTGCTGACATAATCGGGATGTCCGGGTGCACCTGCTGATATCTGTTAATTACTATCATTTAGAATATATATATATATATATATATATTGATTACAAACTATTGATCACTTCACCTTTCAGACCAAAAAAACTAATCCAAAAATGGTTCTCCTTGAATGGCTAAAGGAACCCACCTATATGATCTTTTCAACCATTTCCCTTGTGATTTTTCTAAAGTTCATCATTTTTAAAAAAACTAAAAAACCAGCCCTGAATCTCCCACCAAGCCCTTCAAAACTACCCGTAATTGGCAACCTTCACCAGCTTGGAAACAACCCTCACATCTCACTCCGTGACTTGGCACAAAAGCATGGTCCAATACTTTACCTCCAACTAGGTCATGTCCCAACCGTGATAATCTCGTCGCCTAGACTAGCCGAGGAAGTCATGAAAACCCATGATCTTTCCTTCGCAAGCCGTCCCAAAATCGCCGCTGCAAAGTACCTCCTCTACAACTGCACCGACATCGGGTTCTCGCCCTACGGATCTTATTGGAGATTCGTTCGGAAAATATCCATACATGAGCTCTTTAGTGCAAAAAGGGTCCAATCCTTTAGCTGTGCTAGAGGAGAAGAAGTTGATCGCCTTGTTCGTCGCATCGCGGATCCTTATCCTGGGCCCGTCAACCTAAGCAACATGCTTGGCAAGTATGCCAATGATGTTGTTTGCAAGGCATCTTTCGGAAGAGAGTTCTCGGACGGTGGAGACTATGACAAGCACGGTTTCCAGAAGTTGCTTGAAGAGTTTCAAGAGTTGCAGGGAGGGCTCAGTGTCGGAGATTTCTTTCCGTCCATGGAGTTTTTGCTCGGGTTAACCGGAATGAAATCAAGACTAGTGAAGACGTTTAAGGGCTTCGATCAACTCCTCGATCGGATTGTGGCGGATCATGTCAATCCCAAGAGAGATAGAGATGAGAGTATGGACCTTGTGGATGTCTTGCTCGATATTCAGAGGAATGGATCCAATGAGATGCCTCTCACTATCAATAATGTCAAGGCTATCATTCTGGTCAGTATATTTTCACCTTCTTACCCAAAATTTTAGTTCAAAAGTCTGCAGTATTTATCAATTGAGTAATGTTAGGAATGTCAACTATTCTCACAACTTTTAAATATCAACTTAGCTGATGATTTGTTATCGTCTTTTAATTTATAATTATAGTCAGTTGATGTGACAATTTTTTAAACCTTTATTAATATATTTTTTTTAAAGGGCAATTCACATGTCATATAAATTAGTATTAAAATATATGTGCCCTTGTTCTCTTGAGTGGCATATAAGTGTCCATGAATTCTCTTCTAGTCAGTAATTACTTGAAAATTATAACTTATTGGGGTCTACTTATGGGTCCACCTACTTCTTTCTTCTGAAGGCTTTTGTGATCAATCTGTCCCATGAAAGTGTTTGCTTGTTTATACCAAAAAAAAAAAAAAAAGTATTCAAAAAGTGGAATTAGAGTTGATATCCCAAATATTTTTCTTTTTAGTTCTACTAATTCACAAAAAAAGTAATAACAGTAATAATTAAAGTATCATTAGTATTGTAGGCTTTTTTTAAGTATGGATGCATAGAATTGTATTCAAATGAAAGTATATCTACTTTTTAATGCAAGGTATTCAAATTAAATAATATGGAAATTTGATAATAAATTCATTTCAACGACCCGCACAATATATACCGTTATATTTGCAAAATTTTTGTTTCCTATAATGAGGTTTACATCATTATGTTTTTAATTTATTGTTTTTAAAGCTTTATATTAGCACTGTAAATATAAAACGGTTTTTTTTTTTTTTTTTTTCAAAAGCAACCGTAAAGGCAGTAGGTCCTACGACAATTTTAACCTTTGATCCAAATAATCTATCTTTTTTTGGGGTATGAAGCTTTATTGACATCCACGTTATAATATGAAAGAAAACCTCTTGGATTTAGAATTTGAGAATCTAAATCTCCTTCTTATCCGCTGAACTAATCCCAATATTTTTTTTAGGTCGCTTTGGTTTTGGGTAAAATTTGCTAATTAAGTATCGTCATTCAAACATTCCTGCTTGGTAGGATATGTTTGCTGCAGGAACAGACACAACTTTCATCACCCTTGATTGGGGAATGACAGAGCTCATCATCAACCCTAAATCCTTGGAGAAAGCACAAGCCGAAGTGCGAAGTGTTGTCGGAGACAGAAAAGTGGTTTTAGGGAGCGATCTGCCTCAACTTAAATACTTGAAAGCAGTCATCAAAGAGACATTGCGATTGCACCCTCCAGCTCCGGTTCTAATGCCAAGAGAATCCAGGGAACATGTCAAAATTGATGGTTACGATATCCCGGAGAAGACAAGGATCTTTGTCAATGCTTGGGCAATAGGGAGAGATCCAGAAAGTTGGGAAGATCCAGAAACATTTAAGCCAGAAAGATTTGTTGATAGCCCTATCGATTTCAAAGGGACGGATTTTGAGTTCATACCTTTCGGGGCTGGTAGGAGAATCTGCCCCGGTGTAACGTTTGGAATAGCGGTTGTTGAGCTTGCTCTTGCTCAGCTTCTCCATAGCTTTGATTGGGAACTTCCTTTGGGTTTTACAGCAAAAGATTTGGACATGACTGAAGTGCTTGGCATCACCATGCACAGGAAGGCTGGTTTGGTTGTCCTTGCAAAGCCTCACTTTCCTAATTGAGGAAGAATATTGTTCATTATTTCTTGATCTAGCCTTCTTAAATAGTACAAAACTGAAAAATATTTAGAGACACTACTAGTGCTAAACTCCATCATAAGTTAAAGGTATCCTCCATCTGTGAGTTTCATGTCTTTTGATTTATCTTTTATGATAGTGCTTAATACCACCGGTACCTTGTATGGAATTATTCAATAATATTGTAAAGCACACTTTGCCACTTGCCTTATGTCTCTGTTATTTCCTGACACATGAATTTGATTAACATCGTTTTGATAATGATGTATATTTTTATGATTAATACTATTGGAGAACAATCAACGAGAAAGAAAATACAGGACATGAGATCTAGACTCCCTTTTAGATATAATTGAAGCATGCGCTCTACATAAGTAAAAACGTATATTTATCTAAATGATATAAGAATTTAAAGAGAAAATGAAAAAAGAAAAAGAGAAAAAGCACAAAATGACAAAAAAAATATAAATTTTAAAAAAGACTGAAACTGCATAGCAAAACTAAAATAAAATAAAATAAAATAACATTGAAACTTCAAAAAAACCTTAGACGAAACCTTTTTTAACCAAGTTAAAAAATGAAGATGAAACAATCCCTTACGAAGGAAAAAAAAAAAAAACTCTAAAAAATTTATTCTCATTTTTAATTATGTAATAGATAGATAATCCTTTTTGGCCATTTTCCCCTCAAAATAGTATCGATACGTTCTCAAGAAAAAAATCCGACAGAGACATTAATATTAAGAGTAAGAGTTAATGCATGCTTTTGAATATTAGAATTCATTAGGATCATATAAAAAAAAAAAAAAAAAGTGTACACTTTGCATTTTTCAAGGAAAATTAAAGCCCTCATAATGTAGGCAACAAATGAGAGTTGAAGACCTAAAGCTTTCTGCATATATTTGGAAACATTACCTTTTCCGTTTTTATTTCTCATCTCTTGTTTTATAATTAAACGACGATTTCTGAAAACTCATCGTCCAATCTCTTTAAAATAAAATAAAAAACCACATCATGGAGGAAATTCGAAAACTGTCGTCTAATATTAAGATTCCACGGTTTTCATAAAATGTCGTATATAATCTTTCAAGAAGAAGAAGAAGAACAAAAAAAAAAAAAAAAAAAAAGGCCCCTCGCAAGCCCCAATCCCAATCAAAATCTGACCTTCTCTCTCTCTGCTCCTCAAACCCCCTAGACCTTGATCTTCTCTCTCTCCGACCCCAAATCCACCCTTCTCAATCTTGCGGCGCTGCCCCGTTACTACCTTCGCTCTGCTGCTGTTTGTTCCCGCTGCAATTTTCGTCGTTACCCGGACTGATTCAGACACAAGACAAGTCGTGAAGAGGTTTATCCTCCAAATCTGGTTTTATTTTCATTTGGCTTTGGTTTTGGTGTTATTTGGGCCTTTTTTTTTTTTTTTAATTGTTAATATTTAGGTTTGTTCTAGCTTAATTCTCTCTTAAATCACAGAAAAATCTTAGGTCTGAAAACCGTAGATTTTGCTTAAATTATTTTTAGCATTTTCGATCTCCATTGATGTATATATATTTTGCTTTAATCTTTTCAATTTAAACCTATTGTGTTTATTTTAGCCCAGTTTGATATCGTATGTTTGTGTGTGTGTGTGTGTGTGTGTGTGTTTATAAATACCTTTTATGCTACTTTTTTACAGCATTATTTATATATACGTACTGGTGTTATTTTTGTGTTAGAGCAAATAACCATATGGAAGGATGGTGTTCTTCAGGAGTGTGTCTGCACTTTCTAAGCTTCGCTCTCTGCTTCAAGTGCAGAGCTCCTAAAATTTTGTAAGTTATTTTTTTCCCTCCGTTTGTGATTGACCTTTTCAAAAAAGAAAGGGGTTTCAGTAGTTTTATTGCGATTTTGAAGCAGTAAAAGATTATTATTTGATGTCAATTTTTTGTCTAGAGTTTTATTTATTTACTTGGATTAGTCAAGCAATATTCAGAAATCAAATAGGCAGTTAAATTTGGATTGCTCCTAGATTTGTTCTGCTCTACTTATTTAGCAAGTGGCTTTGTTATTGAAACTAACATAAAGCTCATATTTTAAGGTTTCTAATGAATTTCTCCTATTATTTATGACTATGACTTTATATCGAACTGTCCATGATTTGATTACTTCTGTGGTCTATCCTTGAGGACTTTATATGATATTGCTTTGACAAGCATAAAAAGATTTGTACATGTTCACATGTGAGGGTTAAGTTAAATTTTTCTTCGGCTATTTACAATTTCTATGTGTATATATATTTTTGTTATAGGATCTTCATTCTCAGCTCAAGGATTTGACTCCGGAACGACATGTTTGAGTTATTAATATTTATGATATATATAATTGATTTCTAATCAGTTGGCTGTTATCCGATTCTTTTTATATTCAGAAATGAGTTCTATTTGCAAATGAGTTCTGTTTACAATAGGAGATCGTAAATTTTTTTCGTATGAAAGAGTACTTAAGAATGTTTTTTAGATCAAAGTTAGTTAACCATTTTATTGAATTTGGTAACTTGAATGTTAGAAGAACCTGAATCTCTTTTTTTTTTTTTTCTTTTTTTTTTTTTTTTTGTCCTTTTGGTTTGCTAACACTAATAGGAACGTTGGAAGAAAGTGAAGTCTGAACATGGAAAGGTTCAATTGGGATGTATTACTGTTGATATGGTAAATAAAATCTTCAGTTTCCATTTGTGGAAGCAGTGATTGATCATAGGCCTTCGACATACAGAGAATTGTGCAATTGTAATTATTTTTTATATTTTTGCGGTCTTGAACTAACACATGTTATGCCATATTTATGTGGGAAGGTAATTTAGGAATGAAAGGAATGATTGGACTGCTATGGGAAACCTCATTACTTGACCCTGACGAGGTATAAATTCGATTCTTAAAGGACTCAGTCTTGATATTGTGGGTTACAGGTTATATAATTCATTCAAACTTTGGTCAAGTTTTCGGTTGTAATGACCTTATCTCTTTATTTGTTTCTTTAGGGTATTCGTTTTAGGGGTCTTTCAATTTCGGAGTGCCAAAAAGTACTACCGGTTGCTAAGCATGATGGACAAGTACCTTTGCATGAGTGTCTTCTTTGGCTCCTTTTAATAGGACAGGTAACCTATCTGATCTTTTCAACGATTTTCCTTGTGATTCTTCTCAAGTTCATCATTTTTAAAAAAACTGAAAAACCAGCCCTGAATCTCCCACCAAGCCCTTCAAAACTACCCATAATTGGCAACCTTCACCAGCTTGGAAACAACCCTCACATCTCACTCCGTGACTTGGCACAAAAGTATGGTCCAATACCTTACCTCCAACTAGGTCATGTCCCAACCGTGATAATCTCATCGGCTAGACTAGCCCAGGAAGTTATGAAAACCCATGATCTTTCCTTCTCAAGCCGTCCTAAAATCATCGCCACAAAATACCTCTTCTACAACTTCGCTGACATCGGGTTCTCGCCCTATGGAGCTTATTGGAGATTCATTAGGAAAATATGCGTACTCAAGCTCTTTAGTGGAAGAAGGGTCCAATCCTTCAGCTTCACTAGAGGAGAAGAAGTTGCGTGCCTTGTTCTTCGCATCGTCGATCCTTATCCTGGTCCCGTTAACCTTAGTAAGATGCTTGCAAAGTTTGCCAACAATATCGTTTGCAAGGCAGCTTTCGGAAGAGAGTTCTTGGACAGTGGAGACTATGACAAGCTGTAACGACCCAATTTTTCGGACCATTAATTAACTAACTTATTCTTAATTAATATAGTCTTAACACTTGTTTATGTTTGGTTTCAAAAATACAGAACTTTTTTTTCTTTACTTTTTAAAATAAATTATACATGTACTTGAAGAGTTAAATAAACTAAAATTTTAAGTGAGGAAATTGAAATTTCTAGATAATAAATATCACAAATATTCTTTAGGGATTAAAATTGAAATTAACCTCACTTTCTAGTTTGGAACTATATTACAAAACTATTTGATAATATATAAATTAAAAATCCTTGTGACTTTGGATGTTATATGAAAGACATATTTGATTTGTTTAGTAATTTTTACTATAAAATCGAACAAGTAGTGTCAAACACCCCGAAATCTCAGGGTGACATTTTCATAGAATCACAAATTGGGCCCGCATAGAGCTGGGGCTTGTAGCACATATGAAAACGTTGATTACATCTGCCATGGGATCGTTTTGATTTCAAGTGATACTTCTTTATTATTAAACAAGTTCTTGTGTAAAACATGTCCTCCGTTGTAGTCTAGTTGGTTAGGATACTCGGCTCTCACCCGAGAGACCCGGGTTCAAGTCCCGGCAACGGAATTTTTTCCCTTTTTCTTTTTCTTTTTTTTTTTTTTTTTTTTTTGGGTTGTCTTAGAAGAAAAATGCTATTTGTGATTGTTTATTAAAAAGTAAATTGAATATGTTTTTTCTCAAATCATTTTCTTGTTTCCTTGTCTTGTTTTTTGATTTTTTTTTTCCACTAGTGTACATATGCATTTTGTTTAAAAAAGATAGCGGACACAATAATTTCTTAGGAAAATTTTCAAAATTATGCATCATTATATTCTCATATAGAAAAAATAAAGAGTAAATTACTTATTTAGTTCTTGAACTTTTTACCTTATACATCTTTGGTTCTTGAACTTTTTTTCGTAACTAAAATACCTTTAAAATTTTAAAATATTATTAGAACAGTCTTTTTTGTTAATTTTTTGACAGAATTTATTAATAATTTGGTCAAAAAATGATTTTAATTATGGATTTTCATCCAAAATTTAACGGAAATGTTTTTAATAGTTTATGGTCATTCCAGCTACAAATAAAAGAATAAGGAATATCCTGAAACTATTAAAATGTTGCTATAATAGTCATTTTTATTAATTTTTAAATGAAATTCATTAGTAATTTGATCAAAAAATGACGCTAACTAACAGATTACGTACAAATATTAACGTAAAAGACTATTTAGTAACTTTTTAATAGTTTAGGGATATTTCAGTTAAAAAAATTTAGTAAACAAAAAATTCTAACATCAGCTGAAATAATTTCTTAGGAAAACTTTCAAAATCATGCATCATAATATTTTCAGATAGAAAAAATAAAATAAAACATCCTGGCACAGTAATCAATTAGACATGATTATGAAATGTCTATAACATTTTGTTTCTTTTGTTTTCGTTCGTCATTGCTTCTGTTTTGTTTGTTTTACTTTATTTTGTTTGTTTTACTCACTAAACAAAAAATATTTTTTTTTTTCCCCTCTAACATTAACGGAAGGAGAAATTAGCTTCTTCTTTTTTCTTTTTTTTTTTTTTTATAGGCTAAAATCATCTTCAATGTGAAGAGTTTAGGTAATGCTTTCAAAGTTTCAGCAGAAAAAAAAAAATGGTAATACTTTCTAAGTGGCCCGATTTTAATTTCATCCTTGACGAATCTTGAGGCCAAGAAGAGAGCTCCCTTGGACGGGAAATTGGTTTCCAAAGATCTTCAGATCTTCATGTCTTTCAAGGTAATTCTTTTTTCTTTTTTTGAATTTAGAGTGGGAAATTCGAATTTTTTACTTTTTTGTAAAATCAAATATAAAATTACCACTAAATTATATTTATAATTATAGGTTATGATTTGATTCTAATATATATATATATATATAATATTTTACTATCAGATACAGACAATCATTTTCAATGGATTTTGATCAGATTCTATTACAGCTATATGTGATTTGATTCTAATTGATAATTCAATCCTCCAAATCTGCAAATAATCTTCACTGCTAAAGAAGCCAAAAGAAAAATTGTGAAAGATAAGGGAAATAGTAACCTAACTCAATTTGAACTCTCAAAGTCTATGCAGTATAATCAGCTAGAAAACAACTTGAAAAACGACACAACACGTGTTTTGAAGATGAGCAAAGTCACCTTGTGGAAGCCTTGTAAATCCAAAAAGTGCCCTTGAGTTTAGCTATATAAAATTTGTATCCCTATACTCTTTTATAATTCAAACGCAGGACCGTAAGCCCGTTTAATTTGTTTAATTCAATCACATCTAACAGATTGGACTGGGTTGGGAACCAACGAATTGATAACCAATTGGTCACTATAACAATTTTTTTTTCTTTTCTGTTAAAAAAAAAAAAAAAAACAAAAACCTATCATCAATCTCTATTTGAGCAGTTTGCCTGCCAAAAGAAAAAGGCAACCAATCAGCACTTTGCCGACAAACTCTTCCACACAACAGAACCTCTTCCCATTTGCGTTCGAGTGGTTAAGTTTGCTATGCTTGCACCAAAGAGGTCATCTGATTAATCAACAAGACAAAGAGAGATCCATTTTTTGTTTTTGTTTTTCTTCTTTTTGGATTTTTTCAGTTCTAAAATTTGTTTTGTTTGATTTTTGTATCGTTAATTTGTTAAATAATAAGTAATTTTTCCTAACTCTTTAGTAGGCGACACTTTGGTCTATGATATTTTAATTTCGACCGACTCCAAACTCTCACAACATTGGCAATTAAACCCATTTTGTCTAATTATGTCTTCTTCTTCTTTTTCATATACACATAAGTAAGAACACACATTTTTCACGAGATAAATCGACCACAAAGATCTTGAAGAATGAGAACCAAGTGGACTCATAAGTGGACCCCCTATTATAATTATCAAAGTTATAAAAGTTTAGAGTTCATTTTGTCAAAATTAAAAGAATTGGACCTTTTGAAAAAAAATTTAAAAGCCTAAGAGATGCGCTTAGTATCTATGCATTATATAGAAAGGATAAAGTACTATATTGTGAACTTTTTTTCTTGGTCCAAAACATTTCGTTTTTTGACGAAAATATTTTTTATTTTTTTGGTCCTTTGATTTTTTGTGTTTTCTTTTGGCCCCTTTTTTTCATTTTAGTCCTTTTTTCTGTATTGATCAGTTTTTACATTATAATCCTTTTATTTTTTGATATTTCTTTATCCCTCTCTCTCTTTTTTTTTTTTTTTTTTTATCTTCAGGTGCTTTTTTCCTATTCTTTTGTATTTATTATTTTAATTTCCCTTAATTTAGTAAATTTTCTCAAATATGTTTGCATAGCACACTTTAAACTAATATTTAAAAAAAAAAAAAAAAAAACGAAAACAGGCGAACGTAACATTATGGGCAAATCAGAACTCGGAAGTACCAAATCTTGAGAAAGACAGGACACGTGTTTGGAATCTCGAAATATGCGAGTTTGAAGATAATGGGATATTTGGATGACGAGTTCACCATTAATTTAATTTTTTTTTTTCTTAAAATTTTTTTATTTTTTATGAAAAAATCAATCAAAATCACTATATAAACTTATAAATTTTAACTCAAACTCATATATATTGTACATGACGTCTAAATCATTAAACTATTAGATCTGATATCCTGTCAAGTACCGACTAACCACACAAGTTTGCATTGGCTTCATCAAGGAGGTCGTACCACTCCCCATTACTAATTTCCACTAAAAAAAATCACAGAACAGATCGACTACAAAATCTGAACACAAAAAACCAGTACAAGCTACCTCCATTAATGGCTCTCTTTCAATGGCTGAACGAACCCTCCTTGCTCTTCTTTGCTATCGTCATTTTCCTCGTAACAATTTCTCTCAACTTCACCTGGAGAAACAAAACGACATCATCAAAAACAAAACGACATCTCCCACCAAGCCCACCAAAGCTTCCCATCATCGGAAACCTTCACCAGCTCGGCAAAAACCCCCATATCTCTCTCCTCAACTTGGCACAAAAATACGGTCCAATTCTTTTCCTACAACTTGGCCAAGTCCCGACGGTGATAGTTTCATCAGCTAGAGTAGCCAAAGAAGCACTGAAAACTCATGATTTGGCCTTGTCAAGCCGTCCACAAATCTTCTCAGCAAAACATCTTTTCTACAACTGTACGGACATTGTTTTCTCTCCGTATGGAGCTTATTGGAGGTACATAAGGAGAATTTGCATACTTGAGCTGCTTAGTGCCAAAAGGGTCCAATCTTTCAGCTTCATTAGGGAGGAAGAGGTTGCTCGATTGGTTCGTCGGGTTTCGGAGTCTTGTCCCGGTGCTACTAACCTTAGCAAGATGCTGGGGTTGTATGCCAATGATGTCCTTTGCAGGGTGGCTTTCGGCAGGGACTTCTCGGCCAGAGGAGATTATGATAAGCAAGGGTTCCAAAAGATGCTTGAAGAGTATCAGGAATTGCTCGGTGGGCTCAGCGTTGGCGATTTCTTTCCTTCCATGGAGTTTGTCCACACCTTGACCGGAATGAAATCGAGGCTTGTCGACACTTTTAATCGGTTTGATCAACTTTTCGATCAGGTTGTGGCTGAACATCTCGATCCAAATAGAGAGAAGGATGATGAGCATAAGGACCTTGTTGATGTTTTGCTTGATATTCAGAAGAATGAGTCTGGTGACATGCCTCTCACCATGGACAATGTCAAGGCTATTATCTTGGTAAGTTTTTTATGACGTTTAGACAACTGGGAAAATTCCGACTCGGCCTGTTGTAGCCTGTTAGGATCACGAGGCTTAGATTTTTTTCTTTTTAACTCTTTCTATAAGGAATTTGATTTTATTTTCAAACCTATGATCCAAACAGAAGCTTAGAATGTCACACTAGTTTTACTACCGTTGAATAGCATTTATGACTTTTTGTGTGCAGGACATGTTTGCTGCGGGGACGGACACAACCTTCATAGTACTTGATTGGGGAATGACGGAGCTCATTTTGAACCCCGAAGTCTTGGAAAAAGCACAAGCTGAAGTTAGAAGCGTTGTCGGAGCACGAAGTGTTGTTTTGGAGAGTGATCTGCCTCAACTCAACTACATGAAAGCCGTCATCAAAGAGACCTTCAGATTGCACCCTCCCGCTCCGGTCTTGGTCCCTAGAGAATCCACAGAACAAGTTACCATCGATGGATACGATATTCCAGCCAAGACGAGGATCTTTGTGAATGCGTGGGCAATTGGGAGAGATCCACAAAGCTGGGAAGATCCAGAAACATTTAAACCAGAAAGGTTTCTTGATAGCTCCATCGATTTCAAAGGGCAGGATTTTGAGCTGATACCATTTGGAGCTGGTAGAAGAATCTGCCCTGCTATGACGTTCGGAACAGCAAGTGTTGAGCTTGCCTTAGCTCAACTTCTCCATAGCTTTGATTGGGAGCTTCCTCCTGGAGTTACGGCTAAAGACTTGGATATGACCGAAGTTTTTGGCATCACAATGCACAGGAAAGCTGGTCTGATGGTTCTTGCCAAACCACGCTTTACGTAAGCTAGAACACACTCGTATGAAAACAAGTTGCTTTGTATTCTAGTTTTTTGTTCAACCATGATCGGTTTCAATAAATATTGTTGGCATATAGTCGCCATAAGATTGTTACTGTTTTCTTGTTCGTAATTTACAGACAAACATAAAATGATCAACATCCATCAGCGGTTTCGATAAATATTGTTGGCATATAGTCGCCATAAGATTGTTACTGTTTTCTTGTTCGAAATTTACAGACAAACATAAAATGATCAACATTTATCAGCGAAATGCAACGGAAAAAGAAAACGATGCATAGATGCGTTTACATTCTCTGCCAAAATATTGTTTGACAAGGTCGACTAATTTACAAGAGAGAACTGCTTTGAACGAACATTTCAGTGGGTATCACAGCTTGCTAATACTACATAAGCGCACGGTAGATATCACAGTCGATTTCACTAAAGATCAAAAGGCATGAATTAACAAGATGGAAGTTGAAAAAGCTCCCTAGACTCTAGAGACCAAAATTGTGATACTCAGGAAAGTAGTTCTGCTCCTAGAGATCTGCTACTTCAGAATGTTATCCCTCAACAAATACATTCGCACGCATCAGTGGAATCTCAATGCAATCTCAGGTCCTGAATATAACTACTAACTCGCTGAGCACCAAGAAACAAGGCGTCGACAACGAGAAAGACTCCAACCTGTGCAAGAAGATTGAAACATGTTACTAGTCTTTAAAGGGGTGGTTCAAAAGTAAGCCATTTTTACCCAAGAAGATATTAAAAAGATAATTACCAGACGCGCAGAGTACATTAATCGGTAACCCCAACCTTCCTTGGTAGCTTGAAATCTTTGTTGATCGGTCCAACTGAAAAAAAGAGATCCAGATAATAAACTAATGTGCTGATAAAACTGTATCAAGTCAACTACCTTTTCCTTTTACAAACAGAACGAGTAATTCAAAATGATTTCGGCTGAAAAAATGGAAGCGAAAGTGTAACGCTGATTCACTACTAGTGTTGCATGATGCAAGTCTAAAGAAAAAACTGCACGGGGGTTGGGGTAGTTACCCAAGAAATTCTGAAACCCCACCGATACCAGCAAACTTAATTGGCAGGGGACCTTCTATGACAAGATCCTGCACCAAATAAATTCAGAATAACAGGATTGGAAAATTAGAATGGATGAAACTGTAGTATGCAAGTCTAAATTCGAGAGCTACATGGGAAAAAACAAAACACCTCCTCGTCCGCAGATTCTAGACCCCCTTGAACCCAGAAAAGGTTTTTGTATCCGGCATTGTACAGCAGTTCACAAGCAGCAAGAGATCTGCCCAAAATTTAAAGTTTGTTTAACAAAGAAATGGGATACAACTCTAAATTTTCTATGGTCGTTGACCTTAAGGTTGAGTTGAGGTTGTTTTGATCCATTTCCAAAGTTGAATTCATATTTTTCGTCTTCGCATGGTTCAAATGACTACAAAAGTACCAGGTAAAACTTTAAGTAAAAAATGCTCGAGTTCTTTATTCAAACTGAAAAAAAAAAACTAGTTTTAAAATGTTAAAAGGGCACTCAAAATTATCGTCGGGAAAAGTAACAGTGAAATGCAGCCTACAACCTGATCAAGAAATGGCTAGAGTAAAGGACCTACATAACCGAGAAACTTTTAGAATAACACCTCTGTTGCAGTTGATGGAATGACATGTCACAACTTAAACATCCCCATCATATTTGTGATGTAAATTTACAAACATGATATCCATACATTGCGGTTGGAAATTATCTGCTTTCTTAGTGACTTCAATCCAATTGGGTTGATTTCAAATGTCGATTGGATATTTGAGAACATCAAATAAACCCATCAGTTTCAATGCAATTTGTAGTCACATTGGCCATTTCCAAATGATACGAAGATGAAACTAAAAATCAATTAGTTGAACCAAAAAGCTCACCTCAATCCCTTTTGACAAGCCACTATAAGATCTGTATCTTTCGGGAACTTCTCCTCAACTTTTGGCAAGAACTGGCTGTTGGCAAAAGGAAAGAAAAAATTTAGATGCAATTCTTTACATGTAAAAATAAACAGCGGAAATTCTATGATTCCTCACTAACCTATCGAAAGACAATATAGGAATACCACTCCACCAACCCCCTACAAAATAGTCGTGTCTAATTAAGACGACAATGAAAAAACAGGCGTAAGAAAGCTAAAAACTTAGATAATCAGTACAAAAGAATGACACAAGCAAGATTGGCTACTAAATTATACGTCATGAACTCATTACTGAATGACTACTTAATTAGCTATTCATTAAACTTATTGCAAAAAAGTGTAACAATTTTAGTAGAAATTTTGAATGATACCCATCATAAAACTTGTGACCTTCCGGGAAATTGTGCCTGGATCCATTCTGTTATCAACTTCGAATATGGGAATCCAGGTTGAGCCTTTAACCCATGCCTATAGATCAGGGGAAGCCAATAAGAAAACTGGCAACTAAAAGTAATATAAACCTCGGTAAAGTATACTTCAATGGAAAGATACAAAAGAATAAAAGATAAAATTTTTGGACTATTCTCACATGTGCCCCTGAACTTTGAATTAGTTCCACTTAATGCCCCCTATTATAATTTTTGTTAAGAACACACCAGAAAAGTGAGGTATCTTTTTATATTTGTTTTTAACATAAATTCCAACTAAATGAGAATAACTCCTCTCTTTTTAACAGAAATTCTAACAGAGGGGGTTAAATGAGACTAATTTCGTAAAGTGGAACTTTTTCACTAAAACAAGAATGCCCATGAAAATTGATCCTAAAACAAGAATGCCCCCGAAAATTTGAGGGCACAAGTGAGATTGATCCTAAAATTTTTTACTAAAACAACACACTATATCTCCTCTTTAGCAAAATGACAACAATGACCGAAAACAACTACTAAAATGATAATAGTGGCAAAACTAAACTAATTAAATTCCTTGATATCTAGCAAATTTGTACTAAAACAAAATAAATCATTCAAAGAAAGATATAGAGAGTAAATTTTCCACCTTTTTGCGTTCTGTGGAAGGACGAACATCAAGTAAAGGTTTGTTAGAAAGTTGAGTTGCATACCCAGCTTCCCTTGGTGTCAGTACTTTAACCTTTTCATCTCTAACCTACACAAAATCAGTCCAAATTAGGAGCTTTATTTCAAAAGAACTAAAATTATTCGCAACCCATTAACGCAATTGAGGTAAAAAGTTTAGTTCACAGGAGAAAATAATGCAAAAATACCAAAGCTTCCCATCTCTTCTTAGCAGCAGCCAGATCCTTGGTTTGTTTCAGCTCGTAATCTTCATCATCAGCTTGCATTCGAATGGAAACCCGTCGCTGAACACAATAAAGAACAACCCAACTTAACAAACAACTATTTAAAATAATATTCATAGAAAACCCAGAAAAGACATCACACCCAAGAACCCAAAACGAGGATAAAAATTCTTCCTTTTTTGTACAGAAAAGAATGAAAACCAAAACCCAGAAATTAGAATCTGAGGAAAGAGGAGAATTTGCATACGAAATGGAGTTTGGAAGAGCAAGACAGAGAAGAAGGAAGCTCCGAGGTGGTTCTGAAATGAGATGGTTTAGAGAGGAAGTGAGAGGTTCTTTGTCTGTGAAGAGTAGAACGAGAATGTGAAAGACTGTTCAGAGAAGGAAGTCCCAGAGCCTCCATTGGTGCACCTCCGAGTCAGAGGCAAGTTCTCTTCTCTGTGTCAACTGTGAATTGTTTCGAGGGAACAAAGTAAGTTTTGCTTTTAAAAATAAAATGAAATAAAAGCTTATCCAGAAAATCCCCGTCTGTTCCGATTCCTGACAGAAGTAAATCCCCATCCGTAATGACTATGCAGAAATCAGAAAATTATAAAAAGACAAAAAACAAAAGTAACTTATGTTCGGATGACATATCCAAATTCAAAAATTAGAAAATTTTTGTAAAAAATTATTTGTTTCAATTTTTATTATTTTTTTATTTTGAAAAAATAAATCTTATTTTTAACTTACTTTATACAGTAATTTTTTTAAAAAAAATAAAATAAATCTTTTTAAAATTTTTTTACAATATATAATTTTGTATATCATTTTTTTTTCATTCTAAATAACTTTTTATTTTCAAAAAGAAAATCTTTTACATATTCAAACACAATCATATTCTCAAAATAAAAAATGCTTTTCATTTAAAATATTAAAAAATTCCTTTTTGAAAATGAACACTCCATCCAACTGGAGCCGTAATTGGTAAGTCTCGAAACTCTTTAACAGGTGATGATTAACAATTCAATTTTAGGGCTCATTTGGGGACATCTGAAGATGGTTTTTTAGAGATTGGATTGGAAATGTATGTTTGGAGAAAAAACTTTTGAAAAAGTTTCGGTATATTAAAAATAGTGCAAAAATTTGATATGTGTTTGGAAAAAAAATATGCAACATGGATCTTGTTGTTCATCTCATCATTATGAGCATTAACATAAAAATCATCTCATTTTTATTTGAAATGAAAAAGTTATAAACTTTTAAAGTTTGAGTTTTTTGAAAATTGAAGAGAGAGAGATAAAATTTAATGTAAAGTTGGGATTTTGAAATCCAAATGGTATTTTTCCATCTGGAGATAGCGCCCCCAAACGGGCCATTATTCTTTAAATTTTCACTAAAGAATTCATGAACTCTTTATATACAACAATTTTATGTTCCATTTGGAAAAACTATCTTAATTGTAATATTTAAATGAAAATATTCAGATGGAAACTTTTAAATTATCCATCTGAATTGACATTTGAATGTTAACATTTAGTGCAACATATTAAAAAAATAAAAAAGCATTTTGAATTGATGCCTAATGTTAAAATGGACATCCAAATATTCTTTTTCAGAAGTGCAAAATTTAAACATATATTTGAATGGATCATTAAAATAGAGTGACACAAATTAAAGCAAATGATTGCCTAAACAGAAGAGTAGTTCTTTCTGTCCATTTTTGTCAAATTCCTCGCATATTGGAGCACATGACCCATCATGTGTCACTTTTTACAATACCCAAATGTCCTCATATACAAAACGTCCTCATATAAAAAATGTCCTCAAATTTTTGTGATACCGCTGATTAGGTCTTTGATCTGTCTGGTTTTTCTCTATTTTCAGGTCTGGGTAAGAGAATTTTGGGGAGAGATCGGCAGCAAGCCCCACCACCACCCTAGCTTGCCCCTCAGCCACCCATATCCCTCCCTTGACCTCAGCCCCTTCGCCAAGCCCATGCCTCTGCGAAAACATCCCATCACCATGCAAAACCCACTCCCCGCAAGGTCGTGTAATCCCCCGCCGCCGCCCAGGCCTTCTTTTCCCAGCGACCATGGGATCGGTTGTAATTTGTACTGTTGTACTATTGTCGCTTCAACTTGTTGAAATTTTTGTAATTTTTAAATTTTGTAACTTTTTTTGTTGATGTATATTTATGCAAGTTTTTTATGATACGGTATCCTTACTAACAGTGTTCATTATCTAAGAAATATATAAAACAAATAGCTTTTTTTTTAACTCTTACATTTCAATAACATATCGGAGATTTTTACATCTCATACATAGAATTCACACAAATGTTCTTGATAATTCTTGAATAATATTGTAATACACGTTTATTTTTCATGTTATTAATTTCTTAAAAACAAAACTTAAAATACTTTACTAAAATGTAAGGATAGCTCGACCAGTGCATCTTACCGCTGAAGCGCAACCCTATCGAGCCTATCCCTTTGCCGTGCAAGCCAATCTCCGTGGAGCCTGTCCCTCCGTCACCTCGATTGTCAAGCTCCCTCCCCCGATCATAGCTTGATTTAAAAATTAAAAATAAATTGTAAAAAAAAAAACGTATTAATATTTTAATATTTGTTTTTGAAGAATAATTAATTTACTTAATGCCCCTGATAAGTTAGTCACGTGAAACACTTATTTAGTTCGGAAATTAATAATGCCAGTAGGAAGGTATATTTGAATAAATGCACGACCTTCCATATAGTTCAAAAGCACATGAATGAAACGATAATTTAATTTGTTAATTAATAAGACTATATTTGTTGTAGTTTGGAAGAGTAATTCCATTCAAAATTGAATAGAAATTAACTTAAAGAATGGGTCTCCTTTTTAACAATTTTTACGTTTAAGAAATTACAAGATTGTGTGCATATTAATAGTAACAAGTACTACAATATATAGCTGGTGGAAAGTAATTTTTAATCTTTTTTTTCTTTGGTACAAAAACTTTTAATCTGTGCCAATAAAATTATGCCGGTTTAGTACTCTTCGGGACCTTATCAATTAGATAAATAGGTCAAAATTGGATTCCCTGTCCCTAAAAATTTCGATAATACTCATACTTTTTGAACAGTACCTTCTAGGAGTGCAACAGATGGGACGGGGATGGAAAATGTTTTTCCATCTCATTCAGATACAAGGGTCCGTCCCTGTTAGAAATATTATCATCTCTAGTACCGTACTCTATCTCTTATTTCAAATTTCCTTCACATTTTCTCAGGACCAAAAAACAAAACAAACAAACAAACTTCCTCCACGTTTTGAGAAAAATAAAAGATAAAAATAAAAACTTCATCCACGAAAATTCCCACCCGTTTGTGAAATTCGAGTTATAAGTTTTCAAGAAGTAAAGCATTTTCCATCTTTTATATCTTGAAGGGAAATATAATTGGCGTAATGTCTTCCTATTGATATCATGCATTGTTAATTAATGTTGATGAGTTCTTAAAATTTTAAACGTTTTAATTTCTTTTTCCGTTTCCACATCATTTTCCCAAAAAAGAAAAAAAAAAAAAAAAGGAAATTTAGTAACGACATCCACTACAAGAAAATTGATTTTTAACGGCGACAAAAGTGGTCGTTAAAAATTAGAAAGTCATCGTTGAAAGTTATTAACGACAAAAAATCATGTTGTCGACAGTTGTCGCTGTACATATGTGTCATTGATTGTTTCAACGACGACTTTCTTACATTGTCATTGAAAGTGTTATTCTACGACAAGTAATTGTCATTGATTAAATACAATTTGCATCGTTGATTGCTATTAGACGACAATAGCATTTTGTCGCTAAATGAATACAACGACAAGGTAGTCGTCATTGAAAGCGTAAATTTTAGCGACAATGTACTTATTTCGACAACCTACTTATTGTCGCAAAAAAATTTTTTTTTTTTTTGAAAACCGACAAATATATTTTTAACGACTCACTGTTATCGTTGAATGTCTTATCATTAATGGTACTACGGGAAAATTGGTTTTTTTTTTCAATAAAAAAATTAATGGCGATTTTATTTATTTGTCACAGAAAGTTTTTTTTTCCTTTTTTTTTTTTTTTTTTTTTTTTTTGTGCAACCAAATTGTGGTTGTCAAAAAACGCATCTTCCTGCTACCAAAATTTTAGTCATCAAAAGTCGACTATTTGGTTGTCAGATATTCGTGATTTTGTTATCGTAGGCAACCAAACAATTTTTTTGCGACCAAATGTAACATATTTTACTACCAAATAGTTGGTCATGTTGAGTAGAACAAATTACATTATTTGATGTAACTACTATTAGTAATATTATAGGGAATCAAACTAACACACAAATTTCTTATACGCTCTATTTGTAAAGTATTTCACAAAAACATCTAAATAGCTGAAATTTAATCATCACCAACTTGTACATATATAGGCTCCTTTGGTCTGATTTTTCCTTTTCCAATTTCGTCCAAGTTAAACTATTATGGGAAGTTTCTGAATCAAATACGTGCCCATCAATTTCAATCCAATCATCATCCAGAAGAATTTGAGAAAATCTGTAAGAATAGCATAACATTTCTCGTTAGATTATTATCACTGACATTATTTAAAAGAAAAAAAATCACTAACAGTTTCGTAAAGAAGATCTTATTAGTTAACAAAAGTAACATAATCTATAGGCAAAGGTAATTTGTAGATAGCCTGTGTCAACCTCTCAAGTGTAAATACTGACATATCCTTACCCATTTGTATGCCATATTCAAGAATGGCAAAGAATGACAGAGAGAATAAAATCGTGTGAACCAAATCCTGAGACTTGTTTCAAAGGCTATCGGGCAAAGAATTTTGGGAGGACAGAGGGATGAAAACAACCCACGTATACTACCGCTTCCTAAGAAGTATGGAGTATCCCAATTACCCTTGAAATATATGGATATTCTTCATAACCTTTAATGAGAAATAAGTTTCTACAAGGAAGCACTGAATGATCCTCAACAAGAAAAAAGAAAGAGAATAACAGGACTACCTTAGAATATTCAGTCAGTCGAATCCTGGTATCATTCAAGTCACCATCCTCCAAGAAACTTATTGAGCCAATGGATGGAATTTTAGTTAGTCTCAAAACTGAAGTGATGCTCTCATCAGCAAGCTTAGATAAATGACAAGATCTTCGTTTCCCTGAAAAGAATTAGCTAATACATAGCATTAATGGCAACAACGAAGAAAATGAGCATTTTGCAATGCTGAGAAAACCATTCAGAAATTAAGTATACCTGCAGTAAACCACAACGGTAAAAGGCTCGGATGGATCTGCTCAACACCAAGGATGGTAGATTCAGAACTTGACAAATTTTTTAGCTTAGTTTTGGATGATTGCAAATCTAATTCTGAAGATGGATTTCCATCTATTTTGCAGGGATGTGAAAGGCCAATACAACAGTGTGCATTCCTTAATACCTATCAGCTCAAATAAATAAGCTCTTTCCACATTTTTGCAACTTGTTTCACTACTACTGAACCCTTGATAACAACTAAACCTCATATATTGCCTGTCCTGCATTATGCATTGTGCAAGCAAAAACTTAATTTCTGGTATAGACCTACCAGATAAACTTTTTTCATATTGCCCACCCAACAACGTGCAACAAATTAGACTTCAAATTTATGGTATAGACCTACCAGATAAACTTTTTTGTTCTATCTAATATTTTGATTATCTTACCAATATTGCCTATACAAGACCATCTATATTGAAACACCAATATACCTGTTCTAGAATGCTACCATAATAGTTATCTGAGGTGCTCAAGCCTTCAGAGTCTCCTGTGTTCGCATCAAGCCAGATAAGAAGTGCATCACTGAGATGCATCTCACTGTAAAAGACCACAAAAATATAAGAATTCCAGAAATATTAAAGGAATTTTAATTAGGCCATTCCAGCAGAAAAACAAACAAAAACAAAAGACAAAAAGAAGCTACCTTTCTATTGTCAAATGCTGGTGCTTTATACAACCCAACAACAAAGAGTATGGGACATCCACAAAAGATTTACAAGAGACGGCCCACATCTGCAAATACAACATTTTCTGTCACTTTCAATTAGCATAAGAAGAGGTTAAAGTACTTGGGTGATAAACCTTTTGATGTAATGTTGGAAATCTTTAATGTGTTTCAATAACATTAACCACACCTGCTAAGTAATAAGTATATAAAGTCACCTAAAAAAAAAAAAAAAAAAATTCATTGACCACAACATACCCACTTTACAAATTATGAAATGCACTGATGTCATTAAAAATTGTATAGTAATCAATCAGAAAAGTGCAGAAATCAAAGTTTGGGCACGTACAAAATTCTTTGCAAGATAGCTTTCACATAACTCTGGAAGAAAATCAATATCTGCAATGCATTTTGGTTCCATCGAGTAGAACAGATAATATAAGAAATATCAAATTCTTGAACCTGTACAAATTTAGTTCTTTTAATTTTTATCAAATCAAATATGAATTGAATATCGAAGAGATTCTCACCATGATTGATTCCAAAGTTCCAAATAGAAATCAGATCATCCAACGGTATTTGGGGCGGCATGGCAGATGATGCTGCATCAGAAAACCAAGTTTTACGCTTTTTGAGAGAGGCAGAGACCAGAGAGAGAGAAAGAGAGAGGGAGGCCGAAGAAATCCTCGGGGAGGTGGTAGAGCGAGTCTTCCGCACAACGATGGAGGAGATTCGAGTTCTGGAAAAAATAAAATTGAAAAAAAAAAACAAAAAATAAATCAAAGAAATTTAAGAACAGAGAAGAAAAGGAGCAAAAAAAAAAAAAAAAAACTTAAGAAAAAAGAACTCGTAACAGAGATGGCGAGATGTGAACGAAGAAGAGATATGGGTTTGAGGACTTGAATCTCTTCGAAGTTCAAACCAACGGAAGTTGTCTTTTGTGGGAGGTTTTTTTTTTTTTTTTTTGGTCTTCCTTTCAAAAGTCTTTTGTGATTTGGCGCACTTTCTTCAAATATTTCAGCCTTTTGGAGGCAAAAACAAGCGCCAACATCATTGAAATATCTTTACTCTAATATTAATTATTATATATATTTTAAATTGTTATATTTGTTCATTAATATTTTTGTCTTCTTTAATTTTTAAATATAAAGAAAATTTGAATATTTCAACCATAAATCAAGATACTTCTAAATATTCTATTTTAAAAGTTAAAAATCAAAAAATTGCATTGATGCCGATCGTATCTTAAGAAAATTTTAAAATATGACAATAATTTTAAAAATAAAATACGATATTTATTCAAAATTATTGACTAATATTTACTTTAAAAAAAAGTTAATCGATCTTTTTCAAAAAAAATAAAAAAAAAGGTCATTCGATAATACCCAAAAAAAAAAAAAAGTTATTGGAAAAGTTATATGATCCCTTTAAAAGTTATATTCCCTTTAATTTCCAATACGATAACCATCTAAGGAAAAAAAAATAAAAATAAAAACAAAAGCGAAAATTAATTGGAGAGAAGGAGAAGATTCAATACCTAAAGGGAGAGAAGGCATAACGCCCTGCCGCCATCGTCTAGCCCGTCACGCGCCACCAGCCTTGTTGCTGCACCTCGCGAGCCCAACCAACTCTTTGCCCCAAATCGGGCGATCAGCCCTTGATCACGCCGGTGACAGACCCCGGCCCCTCCCCGAGCTCCATCGTGCCAACCCCTCCCCATATCGTGCCGCCATCGTCTAGCCCGTCGCGCCGCCACCAGCCCTGTTGCTGCACCTCGCGAGCCCAACCAACTCTTTGCCCCAAATCGGGTGATCAGCCCTTGATCACGCCGGTGACAGACCCCGGCCCCTCCTTTATAAAATTATACTCCTTTATAAAATTTAGACTTTTAATGATGACAACGACCTTTGTCGTTAAATGTAATTAGACAACTCTTTTACTGACAATTTTTAACGGCGACTAATGTATCGTCACAAAAAGTTGATAATTTATGACAAAAACTGAAAAATTAATGACAGAATTGATTATCGTTAAAAATCACTAATTCATTAGATTTTCAATGACAACGACCTTTGTCGTTAAATGCGATTGGATAAAACTTTTATCGACAACTTTTAACGGCAACAATTGTATCGTCATTAAAAGTTCATAATTTACGACAAAAAGTGTTTAATTAACTACAAAGTTAGTCATCATTAAAAATCACTAATTCTGAACATATTCAACGACGACATATGATTGTCACTAATTTGTATAAGTTGTCGTTAAAAGTTTACCCGCCAATATGAGGGTGCCAAAGCTCGTTGGCGCTAAAAATCACAAATTTTTAGCGACAATGTGAAGAAAAGTGTCGCCAATAAAAGCTTTTTACCGACAGTATAGTTGTCGTTGATGCTTGTATTGCATCTTGTCGTTAATAGCGCAGTTTCAACGACAACCTGTCGTTGAATGTCACTTTTAACGACGAAATTTTAGTCGTTACTAAAATTGTTATCGTTGATTGTCACTATTCTTGTAGTGATCATAACCATGCTTGAGATAGTCTATATTTATATATATATATATATATATATGTATATATATGTTGTAGGTTATATTCATGACGTGAGATTTTTTTTTTCTTTGAATTTGATATAGGAGTTTTGAATTTTATATTTTATGATACATAAACATGTTTATTTATTTATTTAAGGCATTAATGTGGTATATATGGACCTTGTCAATACTTGCAAATTTTGGATAATATCCTAATAAGTAGCTTAATTCCTTGATACAGATAATAAGTGTGAATTGGGTTTTGAGTGCATGTCAAATTGGAAGTGTGAATGGTCCATATGGAAATACAATTATTCATTGCTCACCTTGTTAACTGAGAGAATTGATTGATGTGTGTGATCATCTCTAGTCTAGTCAACGCCGCAATTTGAAGAATTATAACATGTGGGGGAATTATAACATGAGGAATTCCCCCACCCCCACTGGCGAATGCTTAAGAAGATTACAGGAGAAGTTATTAGAGTTATCAAATAATCTCAGAGACTTGACGGTTTCACATTATATTTTCTTTTCATATATTCTGATTAACACGATGGGAATAACTATAATTCAAATTATATATATAAGGATTTTTTCATTCTTTCTTTTCTTTTTTTTTTCTTTTTTTTTTTTTTTTTTTGGGTCAATTTGATTGAAGTCTTGTAGAGGGGCTAGCTAGTTGAGATAGTTGGGAGTGTCATAACTCACCATATTTTTGTGTATTTTAATTCACTAGTATTGCTTGGCTTTATTTGTTTTGGACAATCTAAGCATGTGTTTGGACCTAAGGTCTATTTCAATCTAAATCCAAAAAATTCAATTCATTTTAGCATTTTTCTAAGAAATCAACCTCAGTTTTTCTATTAACTGTTTTTGTAATTTAAATTTTAAAAATCCATAACTATGTCCACGTTTGGTGATACAATTGAGTTTAAACATGGTTTCTCATAAAAGCATGGTTTCTCATGATTTCAAAAGTTCATTTTAGTTTGCTATATTTTGATGTAAGTGACTTATAAAGCATGGTTTCTCATGATTTAATTGGACTTTTTTTAAGGGTTAATGATTTAGTTGGAATTCAGTTTGCTATAATATTATATGCTTTATGAACAATAGTTTGCCGCATGATTCCATTTGAATTTTTTTAGGGTTACTGATGATTTAGTTGGAATTTAGTTTGCTGTTGTATTAAGTCGAGTGTATGGAGTCTATTAATTAATTACCTTGACGAAGAGTTATCAAGTTGGTCGGCCTCCACGATAAGGTCATCATGGAGGTCACAAAAGGAGGCGGACTCCAAATTCAAATTTTAGTAAAGATATTTTAAAATTTTCACATTTGTTTTTCAAATTATATTAAAAAGAAAGGAGCGTTGTTTTTAGAATGTGTAATTTTCTCTCTTAAATCTTTTTTTTCTCATCTTGAACTTTATAACGGTTGAAAATCGATTTATAAATCTCACAGTTTGTTTATTTATTTCTTTCATTTGATTTTGTTGCTCTAGTTGGTAAAGACGTGCTAGAACCTCTAACAATAATTACTAATTGCCTTGCTAAGTTTCATCAAATAAACGTACACATCACGTGCGACTCCTGCACAATATTAATTTTCATCCATTAATATTCCTCAAAATATCACTTAAAATCAGAAGCAAATTAATTGTTTGCGTGTGTGTGGATATATACGGATCTTTGTGTACGCATATGGTGATATTTGAAGTTGCAAGTTGAACATACCATTCCCTTTCAGATATATATCTGTCAAAAATTCGACAAATACAAATTTATTTTATCTATATCTTTACTGGATCCAGCTTTTTTTCACGTCTCGTTCTTATTTTACCTTTTGAGTTGTAGGCCATTCACTGATTGCCAACTGGGTCTGTCTATTTCTCCATATTAACGTTTGCTCTTGGTTTTGCTCTTCATAGTTAATCTAGTCATTAACAAGTTGCTATTGTTGTATTTACTTTTAAATTTATAAGAAAATTTCTGAGTTCCTAACGTTTATGGACAAGATGTTAAAACTATGTTTATATTTTAGTATTATTTGTTGTGTAAATTTAATTACAAAGCTGATTATAAGAGTGTGTGAACATATTAATAGCCTAAAATATAAAATACAAGAGTCACTGAGTAATTAACAAATAACTTGTTTTCACTTTGAATTACCGGTTTCATCAAAATTAAACGTTTTAGCAAACCAAGATAGTGTCGATTAAATGAAAGTTTTGGTAAAAAATAGATTATCAAAATTTCAATACAAATTAGGTACATCGAGATTTTTATTGGTATTGATATTTTCGTCTATAATGTCGGAACTTGTTATATATCCAATGAACGTTTGCTAAGCCGTACGGATTCCTGATCTCGTTAGGCTGATGAATCTCAATGAGAGAGAACAAAAGGGAGGATAGATAAGAAAAAATAACAGTGAGAGCCAAAGAGATAGAGAAGAACAAAGGGTAGGCTAGCAAGAGTCGAAGGGTAAAAATGTATAGAGTAAACTTAAAAGAAGTAAAATGTAGAGTAAACTTTGGAACTTTATCAGAACTTTTGATCCCACCATTTTTGCTTCATTCGAACAATAATGACAACAACAGTAGTCGGGGAAACCCACCACGTGAATTAATCTGTTTGTGTGTACATATAATTTGGAAAAACTACATAAGAGCATCTTTAATATAATATCAAATTAATATGTCAAAGGATTTGTAAAATTAACAAAATTATCATTTTTTTAATGATCAATCAACCAATATTAATATATATATATTTGCCGATTTATGTTAATATTAATATGGTCAAGCAAATTCTGATGTTTTGTAAATAATAAAGATTTAAAAACTGTCTATTTATCTATTTTTTTTTTCATATAAAATTTTAGTATTTTAGATAAAAAAAAAAAAAAGCATTCTCTAATAGAATACTATTTTGAGATTGAATTTAACAGATGTTCAACTACTTTAGTTTAATATTTGTTTATACGACCCCAAATAAATAAATAAATAAAAAGTATGGATTGGGTTGAAACCGTGTGAAGAAATGGAAAGTGTTCTATAAATACATTCATATATCACAAGCAAGAGCTACTACAAACAAGAAGCCGACCACTAAGTGTCTTTACTTCCATTTTCTCAAGAAAATTTAAGAAAATTCACAATGATTTCTCTTATTCCCATCATTCAATTCATGTTCCTTTTCCTTTCTCTCATTCTCTTTTTCTCAACATATCTGTTCTTCAGAAGGAACAAGATATTCATCAGAAAAGTTCAAGCCAAAAAATACCCTCCTGGTCCCAAGAAGCTACCTCTTATAGGAAATCTTCACCAGATGGGAAACTTATTGCCCCATCAATCTTTCCAACAACTTTCCGAAAAATACGGACCAATCATGTTCTTAGAGCTCGGCTCGATACAAACCCTTGTCGTATCCTCTGCCGATTTGGCTAAAGAGATTTTCAAAACTCATGATGTCATCTTCTCCGGCAGACCGGCTTTATACGCCGCGAAGAAGTTCAGTTACAACTGCGCCTCCGTTTCTTTCACCCCTTACGGCGACCACTGGCGCGAGATTCGAAAGATCATGATCATGGAGCTTCTCAGTGCAAAGAGGGTCCAAACTTTCGTAGCTATTAGAGATGAGGAGGTTGGTGTTCTTCTCCAAACCATTGCTCGTTCTTCGCGATCTAGATCGTCGGTTAATCTCAGCGATCTCCTGATTTCGTTGGCGAATAACATCGTTTGCCTTGTGGCTTTCGGGAAGAAGTTCGAAAACGGGGAGAGTAGGTTTAGTGAGATGCTTCATGAGACGCAGGATTTGCTTGGAGGTTTCTGCATGGCAGATTTTTTCCCATGGCTAAGTTGGCTCAATAAATGGAATGGTCTTGAAATGAGGGTAGAGAAGTGTTTTAAGGAATTGGATAACTTATATGACAAAGTGATTGAAGAGCATCTTGACCCTAAAAGGCCTAATAAGGCTGAACATGAAGATGTCGTTGATATTTTGCTTCAAGTTCAGAAGGATCCAAGACAAGCCATAGCTCTCAACAATGATCAAATCAAGGGTGTTCTCACCGTACGTATCCTCCTTTTACTTTTGTACTTTCCAATACAACTATATATTATACATAATACCGAGTGATATTTGTAATATCGGTTGTCCTCGTTTAGTTTTCTTCATAGCTGGACACTTTTTTTTTTTAAGTTATATATCATTGAAGTTAGAAGGGAAAAAAAAACACATAAAAATTAAGAGATTGTTAACTTTTTGGTAATGAATTATTATAACAGTTGAAAATGGACGTAAAACTCTAACATTGATGGTGAAATTTATTTTGTAGATTTCATGTATTCTTATTTGTTTGTTTGCTTTTGTAATTTTATTGCTGTCGATATTTTAAATTAAGGTGTCTAATAATTCACAGTTTTATTTTGATGACAAAGTAGAATGAAATCCATAATGTTTTTTGAGAAAGTAAAATTTGTGCTTTTCTATTAGAATTATCCTATATTATTGAGTCACATTTATAAAATCGGTTATCCTAATATTCTTTTTATATGGGGACGCCTTTTTTAAAGTTATTGAAAAGGTTAAAAAAAAAAAAAAAAGGATTAAGGGCTTTGCAACTTTCTCTTTTAAGCTTCTTGATAGTGAATTACTACAGTAATTGAAAATGGGCATAACTCTAACAATAAGGGAGAACCACTTTATAAATTTAGCGTGTTCTAATATATTTATTTGCTTCTGCAATCATATTGGTTTCGGTCTTGTAAATCAAGGCGTCTAATTTACACAGAAACTCACATAGTTTTATGTTGATGACAAAGTAGAAGTGAAATTTATAATTTTTTTTTTTTTTTTTATAAAGTAAAGTAATTTATCTTTCTTTGAAAATACACAGGATATATTCATTGCAGGGAGTGACTCAAGTGCAGCCGCACTAGAATGGATAATGGCAGAGCTGATTAAGAATCCTTCAGTCATGAAGAAAGCACAAGAAGAGGTGAGAGAAGTAGCCAAGGGAAAAGGAAAGGTGCTAGAAAAAGATCTCTCCAAACTCAATTACTTGAAATTGGTAATAAAAGAAGGATTGAGATTTCACCCGCCGGTCCCATTACTAGTTCCAAGAGAAACCACAGAAAGTTGCATAATTGACGGTTGGCAAGTCCCATCAAAGACAAGGGTGTTTTTCAATGCGAAAGCGATTGGTAGGGACCCGAAATCCTGGGAGGATCCGAACGAGTTTCGACCCGAGAGGTTCTTGGATAGCTCGGTGGATCTCAAAGGGCAACATTTCGAGTTCTTGCCGTTTGGCGCCGGAAGGCGGGGCTGTCCCGGGATCAACTTCGCAATGTTGCTGATTGAGCTTGCGCTTGCCAATCTCTTGTGCCGTTTTGATTGGGAGCTTCCTCATGGAGTGAAGAGAGAAGATTTAGATATGGAAGAAGCATTTGGGCTTACCATGCACAAGAGAATTCCTCTTTGCTTAGATGCTACTATTGTAGATCAATGAGTAGTGTACTAATTAGAAAATGTCGCACGTTTCTCTATTTCTCTATATGCATATACAAGTTTAAGGCAGAAAAAAAAAAAAAAAAAAACCCATAAATTAAACAAAGGTAATAGGCGCGCATACATATATATATATATATATATATATATATGGCCGGTTAAGCTAATTAAGGCTAGCTCGATTGTTGTTTGATAAATGTGTACGTTGTTCTGGTTCAAATTCCAGGAGATGATATATATATATATATATATATATATTGCATGTGATAACAGAGAATTCTGTAAAATATTGTACTATATAGATAAGGCATTCGAGTACGAAAACAGAAATAAGAGATCATTAAGTACTATTTGTTCTCTAACTATCACGTTATTAACTAGCTTCTACCAAAATCCTACGTAATTAAACAAACAATATTAAAAAATATTAAAAAATATCAGTGATGTTAAATATCACTTATTAATATTGAATTTCACAATTATATATGGTTCACTTTTTTATTAGTATGCTATTTAACATCACATATATTCTAAAGTATTTTTCTAATTAAAAATTCATCATAAAATCTACAGATTTTCCCAAAATATATCAGATTTTGAAATAAAGAACGCAAGATATTCTTGTTCCTAAAAGTGATACTATTGTCATTTTGATTAACCATTTGTTACTGTACTATTTAAGACTAAAAAGTTCAAAGGATAAACAGTGCTCTCTCATATTGGTATTTTTCACAATTAGATGGAAGTGCAAATTACACTACTACAAAATGTGGATTTTACGAATGAAACTTCCACAACCGTTTTTTTAAAAACGGTCGTAGAAAGTACGTTAAAAACATGGGGCGAAACTAGATTTTCAAAAATGGTCGTGGAAGCTGAAGCTAGCAAGACGGTTTTCACAAACAGTCATGGAAACGTTGGATTACACGATTGTTTCCGAAACCGTTGTGGAAGCTTCGGATACCACGACCATTTTTAAAACACGGTCATGGAAACTTCATAAGTGGTGAAAAATTATCCCTCCATAAGTCAGAATATTTGGGAGAGATTCATTACATATCGACGTTCGCCGAAATTCATAAAACTATCACAACAGGGATGTGAGTTAAGAAAGAAAAACAAATACGGATCAATGGGAAACCAAGATATATATAGAAAACGTAATTAAAAACTCATATTTGAATAACTCGGTTTGGTTTTTTTCACAGTACATAAACCAATTATTTTTGCTTTTATGTTTACTAATGGTAATTAATAAACTATAGTTTGAGGCGACAGGAGAATGGCAAGCGAGACATAATTTGTGGCTGGACATGCACGTCAAACCTAGTGGAGAATACAAGAATCCATCATTTAGGATTGTTGCCGATATGATAGTAAGTACAAAACTTTGTTATTTGCTAATTATTCTTATTTATACATCCTTATTTACGGGTTCATGACATGTTTTCTAATTTTTACATGGGGATTATAGTTTACATCAGACACAAGAGATTTTTGAATTTGTTGAGACTGATGACATGTTGACCAAGTCATTAGGCAATGACGAACACTCAGGACGTACCTGTGGTCAGTGTAAATTTGTCAGGCAGTCTTAGTACTTCAACATTATGCCAAAATTAAAGGATAATACTGAAGTATTGGTAGTGAAATGCCAACTTGCTGTGTTGGAAAAAACCATACAGGAACTTTGTGCAAAACATGGTATTGACCGAGAGACTATGGATGAGGAGAATATTGCACCGACTGTTGATCAACACAACAACTTTAAAAGACTAGTTGCACCCTTAATGAAAAAGAACCTGGGGTGACGGATCATCAACCCACGCCGAATGCAAGTAAGGAATGCTAACTTTTTCTTGATGATTCAATTAATGGTGGAGATGTGCTTATTGCAATTGGCAAGGCATACATGGAGTGTGTTTCAATCGATATAGTCTATGGGATTCCTTTCGGTGAGGAGAATGTGCGAGTGACAATTACAGTCTCGAAACTAAAACATGCACTCCTACCTATTCTGACAAACAAAGCAACAATTGTGGAAGAAGCTGTCGATGAGTTTGTTGCTTGGCCGAAAAGATTAATCGTCATTGACACGAGTCTGAGCCAGGCAAGTCGAGATCCTAGTCACGTGTCTGACCAAGTAGTTGAGGGAAACAAACGCATCAAAAAGAAAGCAAGGAAAAAACCTACCGTCACAACCGGAGGTACAATAACAAAATGCACAACAACAACTACCTTCGTTCGACTTTAGTGAAATTTCCTTTGACTTGAGACCGTTGGCTTATTATGCACAATGTTCAATGCGTGACAGCTTGCAAATAGAGTGCCTAACACAACCGGTCATTAGTGGCAATAACTTGCCTATCTATCTTGGGTATGAAGATGTCTACCATTTCGTTACATTTCAAGAAATTAGTGCAAACAGTATAATGGTATGCATCAGCTTAATAGATATATCCTTAAACATTACTTATTTTTTGTTGTTAATCCTATGTTGTTTTAAGTAACAAGTTTGACTAATTATTTTACAGCTATTTAGTGGAATGTTGTGCCAAAGAAGGCGTTGATCAACGGTTCGGGTTTATTTCTTCAACCCTTATCTCACCAGTTAAACAGAAAGTAGATCCGGAAGTTTACCGTAGAGAGAGAGCCAACAATATTTTACGGCTCTTAATTAACGCACTGAAAGAAAAGTTGTTTATCATGCCATATAACAACGGGAAACATTGGATTTTAGCAGTTATGAATCCATGAGATGACTCGGTCATGTATTTTAATCCTCTTGAAAACAAACCGAGTGATGATTTTGAAGACCTAATTAAGTTGTAAGTATATTTTTATATTTCAAATTATGATTTAACATTACATTATTCTTGTTTTACTTGTTTTGAACTTTGTTAAATTGTTAGGGCGCTTAATGACTAGAAGATTTTAGAGGGAAAACGAGTAAGAAATCGATGTAATTATGAAACATTGATAGATTTTCCTCGATGTCCGCTACAAAAAGGTCATGCTAAATGCATTTTTTTTGTTTTTTTTGTTTTTTGTTTTAGCCTTTATGCGGGAAATAACATTAACTCTTGATGGATTATCCTCACTCCAAACTAATGATTTTTATACCGACGTTGAGATGAGTTTAGTAAGACAAGTGTGGGCTAATTTTGTAATGTGACTCATCCAATATAGTTAGGAAGCAATCTATAAATTTTATAATATAGTGTTTGTTTTTATAATAAATATTGCACACTGTAACACAAAATTAATTACTGATTAGCTATTATTTTAATATGGGCTATGTAATTGATAACACACGGGATTTGTCACATGTGGGAAATCACATAAATTAAAAAAAAAAATTCATACAAAACTTTCCACAACCGTTTCCATGGAAAACGGTCGTAGTAAATTAACATAACACGACGGTTTTTAGAGAAAACCATCATGTTATGTTAATATTCCACAGCGGTTTTTAGTTTTCAATAAAAATTGATGTGGAAACTCTCTCTCTACCCTATATTTGGTCCTAGTTTCATCTATTCCACAACGGTTAAAAAACCGTCGTGGAATCCAGATAGATTCAACGATCCTTGATTTTACGATGGTTAAAAAACTGTCATTGTGTCTTTTCACGACAATTAAAAAACCATCGTGGTATCTTCTTTTTGTACTAATGTTAATGTTGAATTGTTCACATCTTACAAAATTTAACACGCAATATTGCATGAATTGTGCAGAACAAGATTTAACACGTGCTTCACAAACCCCGAAAGTAAAATAAAATTTTCACAAGGCTTCAAATCCAAGAGCATTAATTAATGGCGATCAGATATATATGGTCCCAAAATATAGATGAAATCTAACATCCTATGCTTCACAACGGTAACAAAGCTTATGCTACATAATAGTATAATGCATTTGTTGCGGCAATAATCTAGATTGTAACATATATTAGAGACAATGATTGCAAGTATAGTCTAATAATAATTATACATCTGACTCCTTCATAAAGTGTAGATTAGTTTAAATAGGGTCATATGTAAGATTGTCAAAAATTTGATATCTTCTTATATTTATACCCATCATAACACTAAAATTGATGATTTTATAATTTTATAATACTAAAATTATCAACTTTAATATTAGAGTGGACAAAACTATAAATAAGTACTCAAAACACGACTCTATCTAATTTCCTCTTTAGTTTTACAATATTTCTTAATTTTAATAAAATAATGAGCGATTATTTAATCTCAATTTTTATCTACTATCTTCACTTTTCTCACCTAAAATAAATGATTATTTTATCTTTCAACTTTTATATTCTCTTCACTTTTCTCACCCATCAAACAATATACAATTCTATTTCTCTTAAAATCTCCCCCAGTCCTATTTTTTTCCTCCTCCCACTTTTCACTGCAAAACAGAGTGAGTAATAATTTACCATTCTCTCCCTCTTAAAAAAAAAAAAAAAAAGGTACTTGAAGAAGTATGGTGGTAGTACTGGTGGGGGACCTTAATTTGGTCTTTTTTCATGATCCATCTCTGTTGATGGTGTGCCTTCTATCTTCAAGTTTATCCCTTCATAACCTTTCTTTTTCGAGGATAAGATTGATTGGAATTTGTACATTCAACCAAAATTATCAAAAGATCCGAGAGAGAGAGAGAGAGAGAGAGAGAGAGAGAGAATTATGCAATAATTGTAAAACGGACCATTTTATAGCAGAAAGTAATAGTTTGAATCTTCTTATTCAGATGGAATGAAGCTTACAAATGAATTTAACAGTGTAACTTAAAAAATTATTTCACAATATCTAACCTCAATATTCAATATTGATCCTCTAATTTAAATCTGACTATTATGATTAATGGGATATCCTTTTTATCCACTTCATATTTATTTAATAATATCATAAGTTAATTAAAAATTGCATTTTGATTAAATACCTTATCATATTGATTAAAAAGTAATGATGTATGATTATTTTTATGAAAAAGGTTAGAGAAACGGACAAAAGCAAAAATACATATAAACCGAATCCTCATTAATGACCCCATAAATATCCCGTCAGGAATAACACCCCCACTCCCCTCCTTTATTTTATTTTTTATTTTTTTATGAATAGGAATAACCCATTGTAGAATTCATCATTATAATATACAACCAATAATTGAAAAGACTAGTTTGCTGTAACGCTAGGCAACAATGACATTGGGAATCTTTTAAAGGTGGAGACTTTAATTTGTTGATTATCTTAATTTTAATATATATATATATATGAGTTAATAATATATTTTTTCTTTTATTACGTGTTAATTCATTATTTTTTTTTACTTATCTTTTATGCTTTTATGCTTTTTTTAATCTTCTTTTTTCTTCTCTCATTTATTTTCTTTTATGCTGTGTTTTTTTTTTTTACCCTTGTTTTGTCATTATGTATTTTTTCTTTTCTTATTTTGTATTTTCTCTTTAAATTCTTATATCTTTTAAATAATATATTATTCACACGTGCTCTGTCCACGTTAAACTAGTACAAAGAGAAAAAAGCTCAATCTTTTCCAGTATTGTTGTTTATTGGACATTTATGTAGTATTTATCATAGGCAGCATCCGAAAACTACAAGGCTCAAATAGTAATATGTTATTATCATCAAAATTAAGTGTGAAAAAAAAAAAAAAAAACAGAGAGAATGTGTTTTTATTGGCTCCTTGAATTGTTGAACAAGAGAGGTTGAATGTTTAATTGTGAGCCTTTTTATATAAGTGATGGAAGAGTGAAAACGACGATCATCTTCTCTTTGACCTCTTCTCAAGTTGTCTCAACTACAATCAACGTGCCCTAATCTCTATTGATTAACGTGTGAATAAGACCAACAGATTTGCTTAACACCTTCTAGAATCCAATTTAAAAAATTATTTTCTTTCTGCCTAAGAGAGAGAGAGAGAGAGAGAGAGAGAAAGAAAAGAGTTTCAATATTGCTTATCTATCAATATCCATCTTTCCAACCCTTCAATTCCCATTTCATCCTTATCCATTTGATAATTCCAACAAAAATGTTACCACCAACATATAAGAACAAGGGGGAGTTTTCATTCCTACTACGTGTTTTAGGAGTCTAACTTCTGTATCTCTTCTTTCGTGTTATCTTAATATCAAATTAGTAAGATCATGATATATTAATTAAAATTTTAATCTCAATTGAAATATTATATCAGATCAATTAAAAAATCGCATTAATTAAATATATTTTATGGTATTATTAAAATGACAAAAAAAAATAAAAAAATAAAAAACACAAAAAAATGTCAAATCCCATTTTAAGGTCAAATATGATCAAAATTCAAAATTACATATAAAAAACGAGAACAAAAAAAAATGATAAAATGATGCACTAAAAATAAAATTTAATGTACAAAATTGATTGAATCTAATTAATATACCCCATCATAGAATTCTCTTAAGAAGATACATGTATAATTAATCAAATTTTATTCGTAGAAAGAAAAAAACCAATCAAATATTAGTTTCCAATGAAAACGTTTATAAAAATAATTAAGAAAATTACTCTTGACCAACATAACACAAATTTATGTAAACTTTTATTTAATTTTGTGTCATATTGGTCTAATGTTAATTTTTTGTATCATATTAGAATAATAGTTTTCAAATTTATACCATTCAGATATTTTCTCTTGTAAATTTCAGTAGTAGAGAATGCTCCTTTTTACTAGAATTAATGAAAGACTATTTTCTCCTGTGGATAATTTTAATATGAACACTTGAAAAGCAGATAAATAATTAATATAACCAATAATGAAAAAGTATTTTTCCTAAATCCTAACATAGAAATTTGAAAAGAATTTTTTTTTTAAATTCTTGTTTGGGTTATAAGTTGCATTTAAGGGATCGTTTGGGATTTCAAATTCCAAACGGGCTTTTCCAAAAGTTTTTTGTATGTTTTACTCACATCTTCAAATATCTCTATTTTATTTTCAAAAAAGTTCAAACTTTAAAAATTTGTGAGGTTATTTATTTTAATTCGAATTAAGATGATTTATTTTTTGAAATTACATAAAAAAAGGAAAAAATAGAATAATATTCATATTACTTTTTTTATCAAAATATTTTAATTTTTTACATTTTTTATTAATTACAATTTATTTTAAATCAAGTACATATTTTCAAAACATTAATTTATTTTCAATCAAAATATTTCCGAACTCTAATTTTAGTTGGTATTTCAAATGTGTTTTACATGTTCTTTTAAAGTAAAAAAACAGACAAGTGGGTAATTGCAGATTTATGTTGGTGATAAAGGTGAAGCAAAAGGGCTAAAAAGGAAAACTGTGGGCTGGGGTCACTATCTCCTATAAAAGACAAAAGGCATTGACAAGTTATCTTTTTTCTATCGTCAATGTGAGGAAACTTCTTGGAACCAAACCACAAACCCAAGCAAGTCGTTTTTCTCGTCCACTGCCTTTCCTTTCCCTGTCCTTTTCTCGAAGTCCTTCTATTGACTCACACAACATCTTCTCTCTCACTGATACTGCGCACAAATGTTGAATCCATTGACCTGAGGTATACCGGAATTTTTGTTTTTGTTTTTTTTTCATCTATTTATTCTTATTATTTATTTATTTTTTTTACTTGTATCAGTTTTTTTGGTACTCTGTTTGGTGCGGTAGAAGGTATTTTTGTTGCTTAATTTGCATAATTGTTGATGGGTCTTTGGTTTCTTGGTTAAAGAATTTATTTTGGGATGTGGGTTTGGGCTGTTTTTGTTGTTTCTGTTCTTGGGCTGGAATTAAATGTGAAATTCTATCTGGGTTCTTGAAACAAAATGCGATTGAATATGTTCTGGAATTTATTGATAGATACTTAAGTACTGAATTTGCATTACGGAAAAGAATAATTTTTGATATTGTGACGGAAATGTTGCATTGATTTTGATTTCCCAGATGCACTAGGTTCTGTCTTTTGGTTGTTTGTAATCTGTAATGCAAAAGAACATTTTTTTTTTAATTTAAAAGATTAATTTAAATTGCTGTCAACAATTGTGAATATTCCTTTATTCCCACCATTTAAAAAAAAAAAAAAAAGTCCACCTGTTTTCCTGGCCAGATTCAGATCTGGGATTGCATTTTGGATTTGGGTTTTTTATGGATATATATAGATATCTCTCTCTCTCCTCTGAGGCCAATGCTGAATCTTTATATATTTTCTTAATTACCTGAAACAAAAGTTCCTAACTTGTCAGAGTCATTCTATTAACTTCATTTATGTGAGTAGTATAGGTATCTTTTTTAATAGAATAATTTTTCGGTGTTAAATTTTTATTCTCAAGCTGTTGACTGTGTTCCCGAGGCCTCGTAATTTGGCTGGTTTTCTTGCCTATCCAACTACTGTATAATTTGTGGAGGCACTTATAGTTTGTGGCATTTTTTGTATGTTGCAGAATTTTCAGTAGATAGTAGAGTCAATGGGTGGGGTATTCTCAAAGCGGGAGAGTCCAAGATACCCTTCTTATGGGTCTAGATCATATTCACCCAGTTATGAGAATTATCCGCAACCGAGTTATCCGCAACCGCCATATACGCAGCCTAACCAAGAGTATGGACATCACCATTACTCTGCATATGAATCCCAAAGCTATGGTGGAGCTCCCCCACCTCAACAAAAAAGGCTAGATAGGAAGTACTCGAAAATAGGTGATGATTACAAGAGCCTTGACCAGGTAAGATGGTAGGAATACTACTCTGTCTAAATGTGATGCCATTAAGGGAAAAGGAACCTTATTTCTTTTAATCTATTAATAATATAGCATTCTATATATGAGAGGTTATAATGATTACTGTCTCTCCTAAATCTTTCATTTTGGGGCGGAGAGGATTCAAGAATTCAACGTTTTAAAATAGTTTATGTTTAAGCGGTATTCTCATGGTGATCTGGTTTAAGGTCCCAACAATTTTGAAAAAACGAGGTTTAAGGTCCTAACACTTTCGAATACAAGGTTTTTCATCCTTTTCAAAATTGACCGACTCACTTGGTGAATTTAGTTATGTTTTCTGGTCTACTTTCATCCTCCATGAACATATAGCTTTTGAGTTAGAAAATGAAAAACCAAGAAGCTATAAGTTATCAGTTGCATTATACCGTCTACTTCATCGTAATTGTTGTTGTACTTACTGACGAGCCTATATTATGCTCTGCAATAATCAACGTTTGTCTAGGTAACTCAAGCTTTAGCACATGCTGGATTAGAGTCTTCCAATCTTATTGTCGGTATTGACTTTACAAAGAGCAATGAGTGGACAGGTTTGGCCCTCATCTAGGTCTTTACAAGTTCCTTTTTTAAGTTTAGAGAGAGATGGTTAATGTACTCCTGTATCAGGCTCGAGATCATTTCAACGGAGAAGCTTGCATCACATTGGAGAAGAGCAAAATCCATACGAACAAGCGATATCAATTATTGGGAAAACATTATCTTCCTTCGATGAGGATAACATGATTCCCTGTTTTGGATTTGGAGATGGTACTTTTTTTGAATGAATGTTGTAGTTACTATTTTCATTTGTCCTTCCAACATCTTAAGACAAATGTGGACCTTCATGTTGGCAGCATCAACCCATGACCAGGAAGTTTTTAGTTTTCATCCTGACGAGAGATTCTGCAATGGATTTGAAGAAGTATTGACCCGTTATCGGGAATTAGTCCCTCAGCTACGACTAGCAGGTTACCATTTGACAGGCCATTCCTTTTCCTTTATTCCTTCTTGGTTGGTTATTCGTTTAAAGTAGTATCATACGGATTTGAGGTGTTTGTGATCGCAGGGCCAACATCATTTGCTCCTATCGTTGAAATGGCCATCACCGTTGTTGAGCAAAGTAACGGCCAGTACCATGTGCTAGTTGTAATAGCCGATGGACAGGTATTCAATTTTTTTAAACCCTTTTCGAAAAAGTTTGTCGGTGTTAAATTGGAAGGAATTATTATTATTATTATTTTTTTTTCCCTTTCTTTCTTTCCCCTTTTCGAGGGTACATCATGAAGAGAAAAAAAGTGTGAATTGCAGAGTTGAATTATGATGTAGTAAGTTCTGGAAAAGTTTTCTAAGAGTTTTGTGTTAACGGCTATTATTTTGAATCACCTATATCTCACACAAATAACACGCCCGCGCACATTTGACATTAATTATGGCTGTCATCTTTTTGTTAACAAAGCCATGATCTAAACGTTTCAATTGCTGACCTTGTTTTCCTTTTGTTTGCCTTCTTTCAAAATGTGTTCCTTTATACAAAAAGCAGTGAGTTCACACTTGTCTAATTTGTTTACCTTTCTGAACTGGCTGCTCCGTGAATACGTGAAAGTATGAAATATACTCAAAAAGACTACCATGGTAGGTAGCTTGTACTACGATTTTTCGAGTTATATTGATTAAAACTGCACGTCGTCACAGGTGACTAGAAGTGTTGATACTGATCGTGGGCAGTTAAGCCCACAGGAAAAGAAAACGGTTGATGCAATTGTGAAGGCAAGGTAGTTGCTTTATTGCTTGTTTCTTTAATCTTATCTTTTGCCAAGGAGCTTCTTGATATGCAATTCAATTTGCAGCCAGTACCCATTGTCAATTATCCTTGTTGGGGTCGGAGATGGACCATGGGACATGATGAGGGAATTTGATGATAACATCCCCGCTCGGGCATTCGATAACTTCCAGGCAAGTACCTTTAGAAATCACTTCTCGTCGATCCGTGTTTTTCACTCGATGTTTGACTTAAGAAATTCTGTTTTAATTTTGTCTTCTATAGTTCGTGAATTTCACAGAGATAATGCTGAAGAACATGGACAGATCCAGGAAGGAAACAGAATTTGCTCTTGCGTCGTTGATGGAAATACCATCCCAGTATAAAGCAACACTGGAGCTCGGTTTGTTGGGGTAACAATCTCTATCTCCTGCGTAGTTTAAATTTAGGATTTTGCTACTCGAGCCAGTTCCAAAACTTTGATATTCAAACATCATCTTTTCTGACATTGCCTGAACCAGTGTTAGTAGAGGGAAGGCTATAGACAGGGTTCCTCTTCCCCCTCCTCTCTACGGGTCGGCTTCATTCAGTACCTCGAAGCCTTCACGTTCAAGCGGTCATCATCCGAGTGCACCTTCTTCCGGAAAACAATATGCCCGTGTTGGCAGGGAAATTCCTACTAGTTCCACTTCTGATAATCATGTACTTCATCTTTTCATTGCAAACATTCTATATAGTTATCGTCTACGAATCCATAAGATCAAATGTGATGATGGCGGATACTAATGTTTCTTTTTGTGATCCCCGACAGCTTTGTCCCATCTGCATTAGCAATCCAAAGGACATGGCATTTGGTTGCGGTCACCAGGTGAGCAAGCGTGCTCTACTCTCCCGTTTGTTTACCTTAAAGCATAAGAGTATATGAAGGGATATAAAAATAATGTCAATGTATATTTTGCAGACATGTTGCGAGTGCGGAGAAGATCTCGATATATGCCCGATTTGCCGGAGCAGTATCTATACAAGAATAAAGCTCTATTAAAGGTGTTCAAACAAATTTTCGCCTCCATTAGAGATCCTAAAACTCCTTTGTGAAGGTGGGCTACTCAGCAATCCCGTGCTATTTGTACATATCTCCAGTTTCTGTCCATTCATATAAAACACTGTTCACTACTGGCTATGTTTGGGTGCGTCCCATCCCATGCATTCTTTCTTTTGAGTAATAAATTAAAAAAACTCTCTTGTTTTATTTGTTGTGTTATATTTTATCTAATTACGTGAATTTGGAAATTTGTTAAAGCTTTATTACTTGTTTAATAAGTCTGAAATATTAAGGTTATCACCTTCTTTGGATTAAAAAAAAAAAGTTTACTTTTATTGTCATCGTCGTCGCCTGTGCTGGCATGGTCGATCTTTTTCCTCGTGCTAGAGAGATGATCGGATTTGGCGCCTCCCGCCTGGTCACTGTCAGCGATGAACTGATCAGATAATTAACCAATCAAAATTAGTTTCCATCGTCATGTACATTGGACGACAAACGAGAGCGAATGTAAAAGGATGGGTTAGAATAAAGATTGGTAAAAATACGTCATTGATGATGATGATGATCATTGATGACGATGATTACTATTATTAAAAAATAAAAAAGAGTTAATCACAAGTTTAACAGTTAAGCAAGACACCGAAAAAACAACTTGAGTACTAATAGTTAGAGAAAACTGGTAAGGATGAGAGAGAGTTAATTAGTAAATTACTTGCCAATTATTAAAGTAAACTGGTGGTTTACATACTCTTTAAAATTAATGGGTACGTGCCTCCACTAATTTCATAAATAGATAAAATTTATTTAATTTAAAAGATCCTCCATATGTTCTTAAAATTTTACGATATGACCTTTTACTTGAAATTTATAAATAGCCTCTTAAAGTTTTACATATTGCTTCCTAATTACCCACTCAATTTCTATTATTTCAGATCTTCGTTTTTGTTCCTTACATATTGTTTTATTTTTCAACTTAAACTTTATCATTCATCTTGCATATTCTTTCTTAAATTGCAAATCATAAATACAATAGATGAATATTTTGAATGTTGCCATAAATTTTTACACAAGTCTATTTATTTTTAAATATAAACATTTTCAAGTTTTTAACACATAATGGTGGTTACTAAAATGATATGCAACAAGATTTATTATTGCTTATTTTCTAATTTATACTTCAAAAAAAAAAATTTATCTGCACAATGCATGTACTTTTTTCCTTTTACATAAAATTTGATAAACATGACAACATAACTAGAGTATCGAGAATAACTAACAAAGTATCCCAATTTTGATAAATTGGAACATAAAGATAACAAAATTCAAAAGATAGGCAATAAAGGACAGATAAAAAGTACAACGGATAGATCTAGTTGTGACAAATATTCCCAAAAATTCAACAATTCACCCATAATGTTGGATAATAACACATCTATTAACTCGTCGATTCACACAAAATTCCAAAAAAAAAATAGGCATCAATCACTCATTGATTCATATAGAATATCGAGAGAGAGTTGATAATATAAGAAGCACTAATTTCACTCAGATAAATTATATCCCCCAAGACAGTAAGACTAACATATTAATAACCCCAAAGAGAAATTAGAAAACTACAAATACAATTAGAGAACTAAATAATTACGAAAATTTAAAAAATAGAAAAATAGGAAACTAACTTATATTTGATCAATTAATTACAAAAAAAAAAATTTCTTAATAGTAAATTTAATTATCTAATTATTTGAAAGCTGCTTAAAATGAAATTTCCTTCTACAACATTAATCTTCAATTAATCGCACTACGTTTCCCTATCGTCACGTGATTTTTGTTTTTTCTCTAGTACGGCTGCATTATATATTATCCTTTTGCTTCGTTGCTCATATATATATATATATTAGATGCATGATATACGAGCAATCTGCAAAAACGTGAATGCATTTTCAGTTTGTAACAAGAGTGTATATCTCGAAAAATTTAGTCGGTACAATGCCAATTACATCAGCCAAAGACTCATTCTTCACAACCTAAGAGAACACTTGGGACTCTACTCAGTACTAAACAAACCAAACCAAAATTTCACCAAAGTTCCATTCCTTTATTTATATATTTCTTTGATATATTTGCATTATATATTCTTATAGCCACAACTTTTTTAAGTTATTAATTAACTGTGGACCGACTTCATTTCAGCAAACTAATTCTCTCTTTTTTGTTGCATGATAATACGCCAAATGAATTGGCTTCACTTCTTGAATGTTCTCCATTTAATTAGCCTAAAAAAAATAAAAGGAGATTTTCGAGTCTATATAAACCCTACTTCGCTTAAACTCCTCTCAAACTACTCAAACTTACACACGAAAAAAAAAAAAAAAAATTTAATTATGGAAGATAAAAATAATTCTCGTTCGATTAACAAAATCTCCATAATTGTTCTCTTCATCTTCTCAATCAAATTCCTTGGACATATCAATGGCGTCCTAAGCTCTCCCGGAGTGGATCCAAGGCAAGGCCGGTGGGAGCTTCTACTAGACAACGTAGGAGTTGTGGCCATGCACATGGCACTCACTCACCGCAACACCGTCGTGATCTCCGACCAGACCGAGGCGGGGGAGTCGGGGTACCGCCTCCGCCGCCGCTACGGCAGCGGTGGGAGGCGTTGCTCCTCCTCGGGCGACGATGCCTCCGACTCCGATTGCTACGCCCACTCGGTCGAGTACGACGTCTCCACCAACCAGATTAGACCGCTGAGGCTGGAGTCCGACACGTGGTGCTCCTCCGGCTCGTTCCTCAGCAACGGGACGCTCCTGCAGACCGGCGGCTACGGCGACGGCTCGCGGCGGATCCGCTACTTCTCGCCTTGCGCCGACCGCCGGTGCGACTGGACGCAGTCGAGGAGGAGTCTGTCGGACGAGCGGTGGTACGCCTCGAGCGTTGCGTTGCCGGAGAAAGATCGGGTCATGGTGGTCGGAGGGAGAAGGGTGTTCAGTTACGAGTTTGTTCCGAAAACGGATTCCGACGAGAACTCTTCCCATCTTCCTCTTCTGAAACGTACTAACGAGCGCCGTTCGCAAGGGAACAACCTCTATCCCTTTGTCCACCTTTCCTCCGATGGTAATATTGCTAAATATTTTATGGCACTACTTCTTCATTATAGCAAATATATCTATAAATTAATGCTTGGAAATCACTGAACTTCATAACTAATAAAAATTATCTTGCATAGAATTAAATTCATCTGAATCTATCGCTAGTTTAGTTCTCAAATGTTTAAATTTATATAATTTTAATCCATATTCCTTTTTTTTTTTAAGGTTGAATGATCGTCTATTATTAAAATATTGTTATAATAGTTATTTCTACTTAATTTTTTTTTGACAGAATTAGAATCCATCAGTAATTTTATTCAAAAAATAATGAGAATCAACAAATTCCGTCCAAAAATTAATATAAATGACTATTATAATAATATTTTTAATAAATTAGGATCACTCTGATTTTTTTGAAAAAAAAAAAAAATCAAAGTTGTACAGATTTAAAAATTAAGAAATTATCATAACAATTTACCCTTCTCTGATGGGTGCATTAGAATCATATAAAATCTAATGATAAATTTGCTATATTTCGTTTTGCTCAGTTTGGTTGCAGTTTGCTATAATATTTTCTATCAGAAAATTTTAAATTTAACGAGCTATTAGTATAACGGATAATACTATTATTTTACGTGACATCCCTTATTTTCGACAAAATTTAATGTCCTTTTTGCATATCAAATGTTATAACAGGTAATTTGTTCATCTTCGCCAACCGGGACTCGATCCTCTTCAACTACAGACGCAACAGAGTGGTGAGGAACTTCCCTCGGATCCCCGGCGGCGGTTCGAGGAACTATCCGAGCACCGGCTCATCGGTAATCCTCCCTCTAGACCACCACGACAACTTCGAAAGAGTCGAGGTCATGATCTGCGGAGGAGCGGCCTCCGGCGCCTACCTGTCGGCGAGAGAAGACCACCGGTACCGCGAAGGCCTCAGCAGCTGCGGGAGGATGGTGATCGCGGGCAACTCCAGCGACGAAGAGCCGAGGTGGCACATGGAGGACATGCCCGGCCCTCGTCTCATGAACGACATGATCATCCTCCCCACCGGCAATGTCTTGATCATCAACGGAGCGGAGCGCGGCGCCGCCGGGTGGGAACTGGCGAGGAACGCCTCTCACAGGCCTTTCCTCTACAACCCTAATGAAACGTACGGAAGAAGATTCTCTCTCCTGAGAGCCACCTCAATTGCCAGATTGTACCATTCGTCGGCGGTTCTTTTGCCCGACGGGAGGGTTCTCGTCGCTGGCAGTAACCCTCACAACAGGCACGACATAACTATCACATGCACAAGTACTTGCTAATTAATCAACAATATATGTCATGCATGAAAAACTAGTACTGTATACAGAAAAACATTACCCCTGTTTGGATGGCATGTCTGATTTCGGAAATTAGAAAATTTTTGTAAAAGTGTCTGTTTTTTTTTTTTTTTTTTCAAATTTTTCTTTCATTATCTCATTTTAAAAAAAGGAAAACTATCTTATTTTTTAACTTACTTTATACATTATCATTTTGACAAAAGAAAAGGAATTTCTTTTTTAAATCTTCTCACAAATATGTGATACACAAACTTTGCTTTTTCTCCTAATTATAGAAAGGGATTAGTGGTGTATTCATGTCCTCCATCTGTGGCTTATTTAAGTTTAAGGGAACAAGTGTAAGATAATACTAGAATCTAATCCATTCTCATGATGTGGAAACTGAGAATATACAAAGGCCTAAAAAATCATTTATCACCATTATATCACTACTACGGATGATTAATATGGTAACTTTAGATCACAATAAACTAAATGAATATTTTTTGAGATTAAAAAACTATTATATATCATTTTTGTAATAAGTATAGCCTGACGGCTAATTCATACCCTTGAAATCTTAATTCGAATTCCCCAAATCTCCAATTTAGGAGGGAAAAAAACTACAACTTGTCCAAAAAATCATCAATTATTTTGCCACGTCATGTTGTTTAAAATTATAATAAAAGGTTATAATCAACAAACTTGAATATGGTAAATACAATCTATAATACTATTCCAACAAACAAATTATTGAGAGAAAACACCCTAACATATTATCATTAATTGGTGGCTCATATATATATAGATTAATGAACATGTAATATTTAAAATACAACATTGGATTTTATACTTTTCACAGGTACCGAACCGGAAGAGACGTCTCGTACCCAACTGAGCTGAGGCTACAAGCTTTCATTCCACACTACATGAGCCAGCAGTACAATGGACACAGGCCAAGTAACATAACGATACACTACGCCGAAAGTCACGGCACCGGCGCGAGGTACGGCGAGGAGTTTAGGGTTCTGTTTTGGTTGGGAAGGAGGCCGAGCGACGACCTGCAGTTCACGGTTTATCCGCCGCCTTTCACGACGCATTCGATGTCGATGAACCAGAGATTGCTAAGGCTTAGGGCTCGGAGAGTGGAGAGGCGTGCCGGTGGATGGGTAAATGTCGTTTTGGAGGCACCTCCTTCTCCTGATGTCGCTCCCTCCGGTTATTACTTACTTACTATTGTCAATGGAGGAGTTCCTAGTGTGTCTCAGTGGCTTAGGTTTATACATCCGAATCTTGCTTAGTTGTTTTTTTTTTTTTTTTTTTTTTTTTTTAAGATGCTGAAAATGGGGGCAGAGAATAAGAGAAATTAAATAAGTATGTTTGATGACATTTTATGTACTAGAACTTAAAAGCCATTGCATGGATGGGAGTAGGCTTGTAACAATCATTTATATATATATATATATATATATATATATAAGAAACGTGTCTTTCCTTTCAAACTCAAAAATTTTCATATACTAGCTAAGACTAGACAGACTGCAGTGGCCTAATCACAAAGGAATATACGACGCATTTTGTTCACTAGTTGAAGATGAATTTTTTAAATTGAAGTATTTTTTAAAAACTTATTATAATTTTTGTTGATTTTTCAGAAAAAAAAAAAAAAAAAAAAAAACTGATATAAAATATTTAAGTTTGAAATATTAAATCAAACGGAGGTATAGTTTTCGTAATAGTATATGAAGTTCGAATGTTGAACTATATATATATATATTTATATATATAGTATTTCTCTCTCTTAACTAGAACTAGTGCATGTTTGTAAACTGAAATAGACAACAGCATGACAGTAAAAACAAAAATAAACGAAAAAACATCAATCTTCGGCCGTTAGCGACACAAAGCGGCAATGAACTAATGAATTACGACATCATCACAGAATGGCATTACCCTGAAACGACATCATTTTCAAATATCACAAAAATCGGCAGTAGCTAAGAAACGACAGGAAAAAAAAAAAAAAAAGGGTAAATTGAAGAATGGTGACACTATATAGTATAAACGACAACAAACGAAAAGCGTGATCAATAGCCTAACATAAACAGAGTTCCGAATTCCCAACTAATTAATTTGAACCTCAAGGTATATATTGATAGACTCACAATATCAAGAACAATATCTTCTTGGGCAAGTATCAGAGAATCAAATATCGAAAAGAGAGGAGGCAAAGAGTGCCAAAAAAAAAAAAATCGAAATTAAGCTAACAAGAAAAAGTCTAAAAACAACATATATGTGTGTGTGTGTATATATATATACGGGAAAAACAAAATTAAACTAATAAACGACAACATTATAAAAACGATAATGGACTATGTCCGGTCAAACTTCGTCTCCCCGTTATGTTATGTCTGAGTTATCATGACCACTGGATCAACAAACGACGAACAATGAGCCACGAAAAATTGAATGCTCCTAATCTTAAACATTTGGGTTCGGCCCAACGAACGATTACCACTTATTAGGTAAGTGATGAATGACGAACAGTGGTCCTCAACCATTTGGTCTCAGTTCTCTTGAGGCCCATAAATTTACCAAGTATAGATCAAGTGAGTACTTAGTTCAACGAAACGAACGATGAACAATGCTGATTGATTGCTCAATGCTCGGTCATTTATTGATCATCACGGATGATCGGTTCATCGTCCAGCATTCATACTCAGCGAACAACGAACAGTGAGAGATCAGTCCCCATAACTGCCACGGCCACGATCAATCGTGGCATTGTTGCCCATGTCCTTGTACATGTTCCGAATTATTTGGGTAGTAGGGAATGACCCACTACCATTATACGGGTCCGGACTCACTAACTTCCCTTTATAAATAGAGGAAGATCATTCTCATTAGAGAGGAAAGCCTTCTGTTTACTGTTATTCTGCTAGAATATACCCAGAAATTGTAACCTTTTATACTCAAAATTCATATAGTGAAACCACAGACTCAGAAGACGTAGCATGACATTTTGGCGAACCTTTCTAAATTTCGGTGTTGCTATGTTTTACTACTTTTATCTTAATTTATTGTCTACATTTTCCGATTATGATTGCTTTATGATTCTTATATGCGATATCCAATAACTCTAATAATTCTCATATGATATTTTTCTTATAATCTAACCATAATTTAAATTTGACCGTAAATCCCAGTATCTATAGACTGAAAAAACAATTATGGTAGAAAATTAGAGATTTCCAAGGAAACGACACCAGCGTTAAGATGACAAGGAAATTAAAACCAACAATTAATTATACTGTAAAACTAGCCGGTTTTCTAATAAATTCAAAACGCCATGAACCGGAAATAATGGGGACAAAACGACAGTTCCCTAAAACGGAAAAAAAATTAGAAAAACAAAAACAAAACAAAGCAAAAAAAAAAAAAAAAAAAATCCCAACAATAGAATTATATAACAATTATGGGAATAGTGGTTGAAAGATTTTTTGCGTATAAATTTTTCTTTTTTTTTTTTTGAGATTTCATATATGTGTATATTTAATTTGGAATAAAAATTTAAACTCTATATCTTATAATAAAATTAATGAAAAATTATCGCTTGATTATATCTAATATTACACAAGATAATATATAATTATATTTTATGATAAAGTCAGTATAATATTTTTATTTGACTATATTTGATATTGTATAAGATAACACATAAACGTAGTATAATGTTTCAAACACACAAAATATCTGCAATTAACAAACGAGAATAGCTGTCCCAACAAATTCTTTGGCTTCTCTCTCACAAAAATAAGCCCCCAATAAATAAATGATTAGGTAAATAAATAAGTATATATATATATATATGAATTAAATATGATCATATTAGATTTATCCGTCAATTGTACAGAATATTAGTAATTTGGATAAGGCTTGATGGAAAGCATAATTTAATAAAGTTATCGTTTTTTGCTTGGCCTGCCTCACGATTTCCGACGAGCGTAGTTTAAAGACGAAGCGACAGCCGCCACATATCCTACTCATTTCCACGTCAGTACAACATGCACAGCACGTCTCTTGTATTATTATTATTGATCCGCTTTTTCGAACCATCCAGATTTTGACCGGGCCCTTTTATTAGTGTGATATTCCTATCTGGATGTAAAACATTAGTTCAAAATTTCTCAACTGTAGAAAGAGAAAGAAAACTATATTCCCGTGCAACTGGCAATATTTGTCTATGGCCCTGTTTGGGGGCAACCTTATCTAGTTTGCAAATGAAGTTTGTAGGACTTTTGGAAACTTTTGAATTTTCGTAAGTCAAAAATTTACTGCTTCACAATTTTTTAATACAAAAATTAACAAAACACACGTATCAAAATATCTCATTTTTTTCATTATTTTTTACTGAACACAAAACTTTAAAACAACTTTTTTTTTTCAAATGTTTTTATCCTAAATTTACATCCTCAAAACTCATCTTAACTTCAAAAGTCTCAATCTCTAAAACATCATCTTCAAGGGTTCGTTTGGTGAATGAATTTGAGTTGGAATTTTTAAGTTTTAATAGTAATTTTTGTTGACTTTTTAGAAAAGATAAAAAATTTTTTCAGAAAAAGACAAAAACTGAGATGAAAATTTTGTATTTGAACTAATTCTCCAAACATAGCCAAATGTGTCTCTAAATAGGACCATAATATATATATCATAGTTTAAAAAAATTGCACATTTTTTGTTCAAACTTTTTTTTTTGAAAATTGAGAAAGGGAGTTTTAAATGGAATTAAATGTGAAATTATTATTAGGTTAATCATTTACCGACCACTGGCCGTTGATCAATCAGTTTCCTTACCAGTAAACCATATATTAATGCGCGGAACACGTTTGTCATTTGTCTCGACATTCCCAAGAAAATTCTCGTTCTGATGACGTGGCTCTGATCTTTTACCAGCTGAGACTTAATCAAAGAGGTCAAGACATGATCTTAAAGTTCAAGTCTACAACTTTCCAATGAATTGCCAAAATTTATCTAAATCAAGCTAAAAGCAGGTCAAAATCATATAATTAGATAATATAAATTAATCTAGAAGAATTCTTAAACAAAACCCATGTAAGTAAAATGCAACTGGCCGACATGGTCAATTCATCGACGTTTCCTATATATACCTATATATATATATGTGTATATATATATATTTACACACCTATAGATTCATTTCAATCAAAATCTCTACCAAAGTTGCCACCCGAAAGATTGTTTCAACATAATTCTGTTTTATACATTTCAGCAACATTTTTTTTTTCTTGAACAAGGTTCGTTTCTTCTCTTCTTGGCACGCTAAAGGTATTGAACATTTTTTTTGGACCGTTTTGGTGGTGAAGATGACGATCACGGCCACACCAAGCATCGAAAATGGCTGCCTTATGGTGAGGGGCAAGGTGGTCTTGACGGGAGTTCCCGAAAACGTCGTCGTTTCGCCTCTTAGCAATGGCCCGGCTTTCGTTGGTGCCACTTCTGCTCTTCCTAGTTCTCGTCATGTTTTCAGTCTTGGGACTCTCGAGTGAGTTCAATTTTCTGTCTCTATATGTTTCTTTATGGCATTGTTTGTTTGTTCAAGAAATTTCATTTAAAAACAAAAAAAATAAAATAAAAATCGAAGTTTAGAATTAGACACATAGCATCGAAAACTAGTTTCACTGTTTTTTTGTTAAGACATAACATTAAGATCTTGACATCTTGGATAGTTAATTGTATATGGTAATTTAGAGAAACAAAAATCTATTCTCATTTGTTTTCTTGAATATAATCTCTATGATCAACTGAACTTATTTGATTAAGGTCAATCTGCATGCTAACTCTGTGCGTCTCTGTGTGGGCATTTCAGGGGATTCAAGTTCTTATCTCTGTTCAGATTCAAGATCTGGTGGATGATACCACGTGTAGGGAAATCTGGAAGCGAAATTCCCATGGAAACTCAAATGCTTTTGTTGGAAGCAAGTGAAGAGTCTGCATTGGAGGATGAGATCTCTTCTGAGCCAAACACCGAAAACACTTTCTACATTCTCTTCTTGCCTGTGTTGGAGGAGCTGTTTCGTGCGAGTTTGGAAGGGACCAGCACAAATGAGCTCCGATTATGCGTCGAAAGCGGTTAGTTTCGGTGTTAATGAACTTAATCATCAGCTGGATTTCATGTTGTGGAGTTGTTTTCTGATTTTTGAATTGAGATTTCCAATCTGTTCAGGAGATGCTGGAGTCCAAACCTCCCGAGCACTTGAAGGGTTGTTTGTGAATTCAGGGTATAACCCATTTAAGCTTATTAAAGATTCTATCAAGTAAGTGTTTTATTTTATATATTTCAAATAATTTTATAAGAAAATAGATAAGTAGATCTTGGACTATATCATGATGAAATTTCTTTGTAATTTTTTAATTGGTGTAGGATATTGGAGAAGAACAAAGGAACTTTCAGTCATATAGAGAACAAGAAGGTAACGACTTTCAAACATTAAATTCTTGTGTCATATATGATATTTGTGTTTGATCTTCTGCAATTCCTAATCAGTCTGACAAATTTTATGTCTCGAAATGGATTATGTAGATCCCTTCGCATTTAGATTGGTTTGGATGGTGCACTTGGGATGCCTTCTACACCGAAGTAAATCCAAAAGGAATTGAAGAGGGACTTGAGAGGTAAAATATCATGTATTGAAAATACATGAACATTTATCTTTGGAAATATCATTAAAAATGTAAGAACTCCTTACATTGTATTTTCCAATCTTGCAGTTTTAAGGAAGGAGGTTGTTCCCCGAAATTTCTCATTATCGATGACGGATGGCAAGATACTATAAATGAATTCAGCAAAGAAGGCGAACCGCTTGTCGAAGGGACACAGTAAGTCCATGAATTCAATAAGGTGTTAGGGTCTTGTACTATTTTGAAACACTCTCATCATTTTTTTTTTTTACATGTAGGTTTGCGACCAGATTGGTTGATATCAAAGAAAATAGCAAGTTCAGAAGTACGGGATCAGAAGACACATGCACTGACCTCCATGAATTCATTGATCTCATCAAAGAGAAATATGGACTAAAGTAAGCTTTCCACTTTGGATATGGACCTCATATCTGTTGTACATTCTTTACTAGCTAAGCAACTAAACAATTTGTTACGAACTAAGCGCCCAAATTCTTTACTAACGAGGGTAATAATGTAAAAGAAAGACAAAGAAAGCATTAGACACTGCAGAATTTGACACTGATGCAGAGAACCAAACTCTTTATGTTTCTGTCGAGCCTTATTCCCAAAATCATAGGCCCCAATATAAGGTTGATCTGCGTGTTAACTCTGTATGAGGATAATAATTAGGCTCAACACATGCAACTCACTTCTATAATTTGATGTGTGCAGGTTTGTTTACATGTGGCATGCTTTAGCTGGTTATTGGGGAGGAGTCCTTCCTTCATCGGAAACAATGAGAAAATACAATCCAAAGATTGCTTTCCCAATTCAGTCACCTGTTTACACAGGGAATCTTCAAGACGTTGCCATGGACAGCTTGGAGAAATATGGGGTTGGGCTAATAGACCCCGAAAAGATTTTCGAGTTCTACAACGACCTACATAGCTATCTTGCGTGCTGTGGTGTAGATGGAGTTAAAGTAGATGTACAGAATCTGTTGGAAACCTTAGGCTCTGGCTATGGTGGTCGCGTTTCGATCACTAGACAGTATCAAGAAGCTCTAGAGCAATCTACAGAAAGAAATTTGGAGACAACAACCTGATTTGCTGCATGTGTCACAATTCAGATTCCATATTCAGGTTTGTTTAATCTTATTTCTTAACATTTCCATGTAAGGTCGCAAGTTGGAGTGCGAAGTCTGATTGATTTGTTGTCTACTTTTAGTTCAAAGAAGAGCGCAGTTGCAAGAGCTTCTGAGGATTTCATGCCAAGAGAGCCTACATTCCAGACCTTGCATCTCGCTTCTGTGGCTTTTAATAGCCTTCTCTTAGGAGAGATTGTCGTGCCGGATTGGGATATGTTCCAAGTAAGAATTGCCCTTTTTCTTAATCAATACATTTTCTGTAAATCACTATTTTCAGTTACTTGTCTCAAGTGTAAGCTTAAATTATATTTCATTACAGAGCAAACATGAAACAGCTGAATTCCATGGAGCAGCAAGAGCGTTGGGCGGATGTGCGGTGTACGTAAGGTGAGATACACTGCCTAGTAAGTGATTTGATGTAAAATATAACGACTTTGTGGTTATATTACACTACAAAGAAGGTAATATCTGATTTGTATTTAATGTTTTAATTGCAGTGACAAACCAGGCAACCAAGACTTCAAAATCCTCAAGAAGTTAGTATCACCGGATGGATCGGTACTAAGAGCTAGATATGCCGGTCGACCTACCCGAGACTGTTTATTTGAAGATCCTGTCATGGATGGAAAGAGGTAAAGAAAATACATCAAGAACACCAAATCAATCACAGCTTGAATTTCCATTACTCTTCGGTATTGTTCTGTTTCTTTGTTTTCATTTCTTTATAATGACATTACTTGTATATAAAATTTTGCAGCCTGCTGAAAATATGGAATCTGAATAAGTTGTCTGGGGTTGTGGGAGTGTTTAATTGCCAAGGAGCAGGTAGTTGGCCACTAAAACAAGCGGCGGAAGAAATCCGCTGCACAAGTTCTACGAACTCGTCCATATCGGGGCATGTGAAGCCCGTTGACGTTGAGTTTCTTGAAGACATCGCTGGTGAAAGCTGGAATGGAGATTGTGCCGTGTATGCCTTCAATTCAGGTTAAATTACTAATAATCTCTCATGTCCCTGACGTTCATTTGAACCCGGGAATAGCTGCACGAACTAACAAACGAACTGTCTCAAACATTGCAGGATCTCTTTCCATATTGCCAGAGCATGGAAATGTTGAAGTTTCACTGGCCACTCTTCAATGTGAAATTTATACAATCTCACCGATTCGGGTCAGTAACTTGACAACCTATGTTTGTTTTCGAATTTTCACTATATACTAATCCTAACAAAAAGCCGATGTAAATGTTACATGAGCAGGTTTTTGGACATGGACTAAAATTTGCACCTATAGGATTGCTTGACATGTACAACTCAGGAGGAGCTGTTGAATCCCTGAGTTGCAGCAGCATAGAACTTTCGGAGTTCAGAATTAAGGTCCGAGGGAGAGGCCTCGGGCGGTTTGGAGTCTATTCGAGCTCGAAACCGAGGCGATGTATGGTAGGTGTAAAGGAAGAGGAGTTCACCTATAACTCTGAAGATGGATTGTTGATAGTGAAGCTTGAAGGTGAATGTGATCCAAGAGACATTGAATTTGTGTATTGAATTGTTTGTGGAAGTTGAAAATCTCGGCATTATTGTATAGAAATTTTGATTGGTTATATTGTTATGTAATCTGAACCATCTGTTCAATTTTTGAATAAGAATCAATTGGTTTTCTGTTACAAAATGGGACTGAAAGTTTGGAAGCAAACTTAATTGGAAAATACTAGTGCTTTATAATCACAAGAGATATGTAAATAAATAAATATATATATATATATATATATATTTATAACCACCCTATCCCAAGTTATTTAAAAAGAAAAAGAAAAAAGACGCATGTAGATAAAACGACATGTAGTAATGTCTTGGACAACATATAGTTCTAATCACAAACGACATAAATCTATTATTGACCCAAAAAAAAAAAAAAAAATCAGTTTAAAACAAGTTTCCTCTTAGTTTTGTCTTTTAAAGTTTATTGTCGTTTCACTTCTTAGTTTTCCTTATTCTTGTGTCGTTTTTCTGTCGTCTAATAAAAAGACAGTAGTTTTCACTTTTTTTTCTTCTTCTTTTTTTTTCACGTTGTGGTGATTCTTTTACGTAGTTGCCAGTGTTTTAATGCCGTTATCATCTTTTTCTTTATATATATATATATGGTCGTACCCATCTTTGTTGTCATCTTCAAGGCGTCGTCGTTTTTTTTTGCAGCCGATATATTTTCTTACTAATTTGTTGTCGTTTTTTCAACTTTGCTGTAATTCTTTTTTGTCTTACCACCATTTCTCTCTTTATTGAATTTTTCTCAGTTTCTTCTTCTTCTTTTTTTTTTTTTTTTTTTTTTCTTTCCAACTCTGTCGTTCCCATTCTACACTAAACTACTTTTCGTCTATGGTTTAGAATAGAATTTTTAAATTGAAATTAATTAACTTTTTAAAAATTAATTATATTTTTATTAATTTTTAAAAAAAGATAAAAAGTGTACCAAACGCACCTAAATGAATCCCTGAGTGTCCTAGAATTTGACTCTGTTGGACTACAGATAGTATAGAGACAACTAGAATCTCATCACACACACTCTGTCACATCACAGAGGACGTAACAGGACAAGTGTACTAGATTACTGAAACTATAATTCCTAAGAAACTGTCGTTTTTAGAAACTTGCCCGCACTTTCAGAGTCATATCTGTTCGACCGTCATTGACCATTAAACGACACGTCAATGACACTTGTCACAATTCCTCTTAAAACAAGCCAAATGGGCAGTTTCCCAATAAAAGCCTTTTAATGGTCTAAAGCATACCTGATCTTTTCTCTCTCTCTCTCTCTCTCTCTCTCTATATATATATATATATATATAAAGAGCACTCGACGGGGGTTAGTCAAAGCTCTCAAATATCTAATGAAAATAGTCAACTAAAGATCAGCCTGACAGTGTATTAGTTTTAGGTACAGAAGCTGAAAAGTTTGTAAAGAAAAAGACGACGATAACTAGGGTTCCATGCATAAAAAATGGGTGTATGATGGTACGAGGAAAGGTTATTCTGACGGAGGTTCCAGACAACATCATCGTTACACCTTTGACCAATGAAGCTGCTTATGTCGGCGCCATTTCTGACACCCTCAGCGCTCGCCATGTTTTCCAACTTGGAGTTCTTCAGTCAGTACTCTTTCTTTCTTTCTTTCTTTCTTTTTTTTTTCCGTCAGATTTTCATTATGTTCCGTTAAATTTATCCTACTTATATTGTGATATGATTTATATGTCCATTTTATGTCCTGCTAAAAGAATAACTTTATGATTAGTGACTTGAGTGCTTATATATTAATGCGTCTGTCTACATTGTATTCTATGTTTCGGGGCCACTTTGCAAGGCACCACAGTGAATGAGCTTGAACTCTGTGCTGAAAGCGGTACTCGGTCCATCTCTGATATTAAAAAAATTACCCTTCGTCTATTTTCCTCCAATTCAGCTTCCTAGGATGATAAATTTTATGTATAATTTGTTGGTTTCAGGTGATCCTGATGTCCAGACTTCTCAAATGATGGAATCAGTTTTCATGAATTCAGGGGACAACCCTTATAAGCTCATGAAGAATTCCATCAAGTAAATTAAGTTAATCTTCGATTGTTTCAATAGCAATATGATTATATGTATATGTATATGAGTTGGTTTTGCTTGCATTAGGATACTTGAGAAGCACAAGCGTACATTCCACCACATAGAGAACAAAACAGTAAGTTCAATCTGACATGAAATAAGGTTAGTCTCAGTTAGAGTACACTAATTTCATCCAAATTTTATAGATGCCGAAACATATAGATTGTTTTGGTTGGAGCACTTGGGATGCATTTTACACCGATGTTACAGCACAAGGAATTGAAGAGGGTCTTAAAAGGTGAATCTACTGTCATGTCAGATTATTCTACTAACGACTTATCACATGTCATCTCACAATAATGGCCTGTGGCTATTCCTGACGTAGCAATGGCTGAATTTTTTTTGTTTTCGGGTTTTTTTTTGTAGTTTCTCGAAGGGAGGTTACTCGCCGAGATTTCTGATCATCGATGATGGATGGCTAAATACAGTAAGTGATGAACCAGATCCCCACTGACATAACAAAGTAAGATCATTTTGTGTAATATGGAAGTGTGTTTTCGCTATCAGTCGGGTGAGTTCTTGCATCAAATGATTAAGCTTTCTACTTGTTCTTTTTTTTTTTTTTTTTTTTTTTTTGGGGGAAAGGTTTTCAGCCAAGTTAGTAAATCTGGAGGAAAACTACAAGTTCAAGGGCTTTTCCTCGGACATGTACTATAGTAATCTCAGAGAATTTATTAAGCACATCAAAGAGAAATATGCATTAAGGTAATTAACACTTCTGAATCTTTTAGAACCGATTTCGATCCATTGTTACGTTTTCCTTGGATGATGAACTAAAGGAAATACAAAAACATATGCAGTGTGGTATACGCGTGGCACGCTTTGCTTGGCTATTGGGGCGGTGTACTTCCGACATCCCCGGTTATGCAGAAGTACAACCCCGAGCTTGTTTATCCAGTTCAGTCACCTGGTAACCTCAGTCACATTTTATGTACAACCCTTGAGAGGTTGGAGAAACAAGGAATCGGACTCATTGAACCCTCAAATATTCACGAGTTTTATGAATATCTCCACAGCTGCCTTGCAAGTTGCGGTATCGATGGAGTCAAGGTAGATGTTCAGAAGTACCAAAATGCTCTAACGGATTGTAGCTGTGGCCAAAATACATTTTCAATCCAGAAAACAAAATTTTCAATGTCAACATTACAATTTCCGGTTTAGTGATCCTTCAACTTCCTACAAGTGAAAAAGTTTGGCTCACAAGAGATGAACTATCTTTGATCAGATTTATTTTTCTCATCTCAGAGTAATCATTACACTGCTGATTTCCACGGTGCAGCGAGGGCAATAGGAGGATGTTCAGTCTATGTGAGGTCAGTTATTGATTTCATACAATGTCATTTATACTGCAAATACTTCATTGGATTTATTATCCTGTGCATAAAATATGTGCAGTGACGAGACGGGACAACGTAACTTCCATGTCATCAAAAAGTTGGTGTTGCCCGATGGCTCAATTTTGAGAGCCAGATGTGCTGGCCGGCCTACTCGAGACTGTTTATTTGTTGACCCTGTCACAGACAACAAGAGGTAACAACATAAACGTGGTCAACCTTAACTCCAAAAAATGTCGTGTTTAATACTCGTACTGTCATTCATATGATTTTGACCTTTCATTATGGACATTGTAGTTTACTTAAGATCTGGAACATGAACAAGTTTTCGGGCATCATCGGGGTCTTCATTTGCCAAAGAGCGGGAAAATGGCCACCTACAGCAGGTGCTCAGTATGTACCATCCCCGGAATCTGGCGAAAGAGTCATGCCCGGCTCTGTGAGGCCCTTGGACGTTGATTCTCTGGAAGATGCTGCAGTTGAAAATTGGAGTGGGGATTGTGCAATATATTTGTTCAATTCGGGTCTCTCTTTCACTTGCCCACTTGTTGTTGATATGATGCTTTTCTTATAGATAGCTTCCATTTTCTCAAGGCTACTTTCTGAAATGAATAATTAAATTGCAGGCTCTCTAGTGACAACACCAAAGGAGGGAAGGTTTGAAGTGTCTTTGAGAGTTCTTAAATTCGAATTCTTCACCGTCTGTCCTATAAGGGTCGGTTGCACTTAATTTTCCTTGTTTGTTGGTTCTTGTTTTCCCTCTTAGATTTCAATAGTAATGTCTAATATGCAACAGGAAGCTGGACAAAATCTGAGGTTCGCTCCAATTGGATTGCTTGATATGTACAACTCTGGAGGAGCTGTTCAGTCTCTACACTGCAGAGATAATGTATCTAACTGTGTGGTGAAGGTTGAAGTTCAAGGTTGTGGCCGTTTCGGAGCTTATTCCAGCAGAAAACCAAAATCTTGTTCCGTGGACACGAAGGACGAGATCTTCAGTGTACAAAGCAAAAGATGGACTACTGGTTTTCAATCTTGGAGGAGAATGCAGTTTAAAAGCTGTTGAAGTTGTGTACTGAGGTTAAATTTGCTACAAATATCTTGGAGTTCAAAATTTCCGAACAGCAACTTGAAAGGGAATATGTGAGGGTTTTTTTTTTTTTTTTTTTTTTTTTTTTTTTTCCTTACGGTAGAATAGTGTATTTATCTTTGTTTGGAATATGTAATATTAGGATATCACCGTGTGTTCATGTAATGTTTAAAACTGAGCCTCTTTTTCATCCTTAGAGAAATGAAATGGGAGGAAGTAAAAAATTTTGGAAATGGGGTCAAATTTCTCTTCCCCAAACCGGAATAAAATGATAATGGACGGTTAATTTGTGCAGCCAAACGCGTTTTTGAGTTTGAAAATGTACTGAAATAAAACGGATATACGAAACAAATGAGCACAAACTTTAACAAAATCCAAATATCAAAGAAACATGAAATTTAATCTCTCTTTCACATTCAACATCATTTCTTAATGTCAACGAAAAAAGAAAAGCTTGACACAAAGTTTAAGGTCCATAAATATATAGAATAAACATTTATGTCAGATTAGTGTATCACTAATTGCACCCAAATAAAGTACAGAAAAATTGTCTATACCTAATCTGGTAGAATTGATGATAAATACTAACAAAGCAGCCTATGAATCAGGCTGAGCACATCAAGAAGTTACATTTCCTTCTCTACTACAGCAACTTGTTTCAGATTCTCAACTCTTCAACCTTCCTCTCAATCTCTTTCCCTTCTATTTCCTTGGTGCTCAAGACAAGCCCAGAAGACCCATCGACCTCCTTGTAAAGCGGTTCGTCGAGCTTCTTACACCTGCACTCACAGTTTCCTCTGTATTTGGCGAATGCCCTTTGCGTTTGCTTCATAGCCTCCTTATACCCCTTCACTAATTTACTCATCAGATAGTTTTCTCTCTGCAACTCCGCTATCTTCCCCTTGTACAACCGCTCTCGCTCCTCGACGTGCTCCGAAAGTGACGATCGAGAGGGCAAATGCTGCGAATCCTCTCTCCGGAATTTTATCAAACACATCATGTGCGTTGCGTAAAAACAATTCGTAAGCTCCAAACGCTTCACCAATTCCTTCTCAACCATGAACCAGATAATTCCCGCCCAATCCACTCTCCCAAAGTTTCCATCTTTAACGTCCTTAATCCAATCCGATATCTCGTTGGGGATCTTCCGTGCATCGCCATTGTCGCGCAAGAGCATCCAATTGAACACGAAATCCTCCAAAAACCCGATCGAGTCCTCCGTCGCGGGCGCGAAAACTTCCTCGGCGGAGGCAATCCTCTCCACCGGGAGCTTCAAAGCACGCGCCAAATCTGCACGGCTGACCGCTATCCGGTCGCCATTAACGTAGGTGCAGAGCTTGGTTCGATCGAAATTGGCGATGAATTGGCGGAGGAGATCGGTGCAAATGGGAATGCGGTGGAATTCGATGCGAGCGAAATCCCAGAGGCCGAGAAGCCGGAGGAGGTTGTGGTGGCGGGACAGGTCGAGGGTTTTGTGGGGGACAAAGGGGATTGGATTGAGGTTAGATTGGAGAAGTTGGCTCTTCTTCTTCTTCTGAAAAGACTTTCGCTTCTGACCCATTTTCATTCTCAATTTTGCAGTTACTTTGGTTGACTTTAAAGTTGAAGATGGGATTTTGCAGTTCTCGGGCACTGTTCTCTCTACTCTTTTTGAATGTTTTGGGAGGGAAATTTTTTTACCGTACCGTTGCTTTTTATTTTTATTTTTCTTTCTGGAAATAACTACTTTTTTTTTTTTTTTTTTTTTGTTGAGAAGTGGGCTTGGTTAAGAGTTTTTCAAATAATTAACAGTTATTGGTTTCGCAACAAAAAATGTTTTTTTGAAGAGTTTTCATGTGTTATGTGATTTGAACAATTTGCATATTTGATATTATAATAAATGCATTCCATGTATAGTATGCGAACGAATTACCATATCTCTAAGAAAAGAAAAAAATATTATTGCCAAAAAAAAAAAAAAAACAATAAACTTTGATTTAAAAATTAAAAAAAAAAAAAAGAGTAAAAACTTCCTTTTTTTTTTTTTTTTTTTTCTTTCTAAATACAAAACTTTGCACTTTGGTTAAAAGTTGATGTCGAACTATGCGACTATAATATTTAGAGTCTCTTTTAACCTTGAAATTTTTAGTTGATGAGCCATCTAAAAATCGTCTTCAATTTTACACACACAAAAAAAAAATGTCCTTATCATCGAATATATAATTCTTAGATCTTAGGACGAGATAACAAACAAACTATAATATGATCATACCGACTTAAATTGACTACATTCAACATTTATGTATCGAGTCTTGAAATAACTGCTTTCCGCACTATCAACACTAATAAGTAATAAAAGAATTATTACATATATAATTTAGTGATTATGTTTGAACTCATTAATAAATGTATGAGTTCAATTTTTGTACTCAAATTAAAAAATAAATAAAGCAATGGAAGGCTTTTTAACACTTCAACTTTAAAAATACTAAAGTAAAAACAAACAATAAAGTATTAATGCACTTTAAATTTAGTTTTAAATCAATATTTATAAAACAAACCAAATTTTAAATATATGTAGACAAAATTTTAATCATAAAGTCATTAAAGATTTCATCAAAACAATACAATCTTTAAAAACTAAAACTTTGTAAAACACTTTAATCTAAAAAAACTTGAAACCATAAAAATAAAAAATAAAACATCAAATTATCTTCATTTTTCTATCCCTCGTAGTTTCAATTTTCATTTTATAGATACACACAATTTCAAAAATAATTTTTATCATAAATTATATATTTATAAATATATGAAATTACACATATATTTATTACAAAGAGAACGGGGTGGGGTGGGGTGGGGTGGGGTGGGGTGGGGTGGGGTGGGGACGGGGAGTGTTTTCCCCGTCTCTCTTCTATTTCTCTCTTCTATTTCCTTGGTGCTTAAGAGCCAAAAATTTAGATGGAAATTACCAAAAATTCAGTAATTGGCTAATATTTATGTTTTTATATTAAAATATCAAATTTATTAACAAGTACGTGGTGTTAGATAGATTAGCATTGTTCCATGATTCTACAGTGTAAATAGCCACGTGGAGTTTAAGAGCCAAATGTTGAAGTTTGAGTACAGCACCATGGAACGTTACTCACACTCTGCCACCATTTTCAATAATATTCAATGCCCCAAAAAAAAAAAAAAAAAAAAAGGCGACACGAAAGTCTCTTCTTCGGTGCGGTGCTTCTAGTCGCAACTACTTTTTTTTTCCCCTTCTAGTCGCACCTTAAAAAAAAAAAATATATATATATATATATAAAAGAATTAAAAAAAAAAAAAAAGAAGAAGTTGGCCATATTTATTTATAGCCATGTTCTTCATATTTAGTTACTAAATCAACCCTTTTGAATCATAAAGTTTTAAAGGTAATAAAAATGACAATACCTTCCACTCCAAGCATAAAAAACGGCTCCCTAATAATAAGAGGCAAAGTCATATTGTCTCATTTTCCACATAACATCATAATAACTCCAACAAGCAGCCATGAATCAGCCCTTCTTTGGAGCCACTTCAGAGACTTCAAGCTCTCGCCTTCATTTCTCTCTTGGAATTCTCAAGTGGGAATTTTTAAAACTTTTTTAATCCAAAATCTTTTTATTAAAGTACTCTCAAGGCTAGTGTGACAAATTTTCATATGTTTTTCCCTTTTTTTTTTTTTTTTTTCGGGGAGTAGGGGATACAAGTTTTTGTGTCTGTTCAGATTCGAGATGTGGTGGATGATACCAAGTTTTGGAGAGTCAGGTTGTGAGGTCCCACAAGAAACTCAAATGCTTCTATTGGAAGCCATGGAAGATTCTAGAACAGTCCCTGCAAATGGAGTTTCTGATCAGCCAAAAAGTAGTCCCAAGACTTTTTATGTTTTGGTATTGCCCTCCCTTGTTGGATGGACAGTTCAGGGCTAGTTTGCAAGGGACGGTCGATAATGAGCCGAGTCTTCTATGAGTTGGTCTCATAGAATGGTGTTGGTGAAACAGCTGGCTTTCGGTCAAGATCATAACCATGAGTTCGCTCCGATTGGATTGCTCGACATGTACAACTCAGGAGGAGCTGTTCAATCTCTACACTGTAAAAAGGATGTTCCCTCAAGTTGTATGGTCAGGTTCAAGTTCGGGGTGGGTGGTCGTTTTGGAGCTTACTCTAACCGAAAACCGAGGTCTTGTCTTGTGGACATGGAAGAGAAGCTCTTCTTTTACAACGCAAAAGATGGGCCGTTGACAATAAATCTTGGAGAAGAATGTAGTTTAAAAGATGTTGAAATTGTCTGTTGAGATCTTTTGCTAACAAAACTAGTTTCGTTTCTTTTTACGCTGGTTTTTGAAGGTTATTATATGTGAGGTCTTTTATCTGTTATTTTTATTTTTGGGAAAGAAAACGGCAGTTTTGATTTGATCTTGTTTTTGTACTAATTTTGTTGCTTGCTACAAAATGAGAGGACGTGCATGCTGTGCTTATGTTGTTAGAGGTACACAAGGATTTAATGATAATGATTGTCAAAGGAAATAAATTTATTAATACAAACTAAGATGTGAGTCTTCTCACAAAAAGAATAATTGAATGAAATAAATAAACTTGCGTGATTTGTTTGGAAACGACATCAGGAAAAGGCATTAAACAAGAACAACATGTCATTTTCATCAAGCAACTGCAAGTAACGACAAGCACGCCTATCTCACCAGCCATATCAGTGAAAAACGACATCCAACTGAAGGCATGAGACATGTAATTCTCATTTCATTTACCCAAAAATGGTAGGTTTTCCTTTCATAAGAAAAGTGACATGTATTTGTTTATGGTAAGTAATGACGAGCGTTTCCTATTTCGGTTGAAGATTTCGAAGAAAAATATCTTTATTTCAATTTTTGCAAACGACGTGTTCAGGTGAAAAACAACATATAAAATAAGTGGAACGTCGTTTGAATAACCGAATAACAGCAGACAAGATCATGTTTTTTTATTTTTACTTTTGTAGTTCAAGTAAAAAGACGCTTAATCTTTTTAGAATCTTAAATCACGCGATAAAACAGATATATATTAACATTTAATATCAATTAGTGAATTATTCAAAATTGACATATCATCCTTTAGAAGTATCAATCTCCCTTGAAGATGATGATTTGCCATTGTTTCAACCATGAAACCCCTTTTTGATCACTTTCTAATGCTATATTTGATAGGAGGGATGAAAAGTAGAGAGCAAGAAAGAGTAAAATACCTAGCTAAAGGAAATAAAAAGGAAAAAAAGAAGTTTGTTTTTCATGTTATTTGGTAGAAAAGAAAGGACAAAAAAAATGTTTAATATAATCCGTTTAACAATTATATCCTCATAGAAGTTAAATGTCAATGAAAAAAATTATAACAAAATAATAATTTCACTTACCACTCTTTACATTTTCCTTTACTTCCCATTTTTTATCATTCAGTAATCCGCAAATTTGGGTCTTGAAAGAAAAAAACCCTAAAAAGAAATTTAAACTAACCACAAAAAATAACAAATAAACAAAATCTTATTGCACATATATTGTTGGGGTTAGACTCCGTCTTCCCATTACAACGTTACTCTTTGACTGTTTATCGAACGAACAACGAATTCCTGATTCAAATCGTGGGCCGCACCCAATTTACGATTTCAGTTCGCTCCATCATGAACAATGATCGTTCGTATTCAAATGACAGACCAATCAGCTCAAACACGAGTAGGCGAACGTTCGAATCTAATAATAGCCACGAACGGCTCAACAATAACTGGGTCTCATCAACTATTCGTTTCATCGTTTGTCATTCGCACTCGACGAATACTATAAAAGCTAATCTTGATAACTGTCAAGCCCACAATCGATGATGATGTCACAATCAAATCCACTCTGATAACGGCCTGCGGATTGAGAACCATTACTTTTCCTCTATAAATAGAGGAAGACCCCTCAGACAAGGGACTTCTTCTTTTTCTGATTTTGACTTATTCTTACGATGTCCAAATACACCCAGAAATTGTAATTCACTGTATTCAAGAACATTCATATATAGTGAAGAAACCATACATACAGAGGACGTAGCACATTTCAGGTGAATCTCTCTAAATCTCGGTGTTGTTGATTTTCTTTTCATACTTGATTACTTTAAGATTATAATGCTTAATGAATTTCGTAAAAAATTTCCAAAGACCCCATCGATTATTTATTTCATTCCTTTTTACTAATTCCGGTTAAAATTTAACGGTAGATTCTAGTATCTACATATATTAACTCTTTAATTTAAGATACAAGAATTGCAGGAGGAGTTCTATTCATATACCCGAGCAATGGTTAAATTTATTATTATCCAATTTGACGTGGGACTCTAAAGTCGAAGCCCAGTGTAACAAATCTTTACATTGACTGCTTAGGCAGTAAGGCAAGTATCTCCAAATACCTCTTTCCATATTTTTCTCTCACAAATGAAGTAGACGTAAATAATGCCTTCAAATACGCCCCCAGATGTCTTCAAACATGCAAGATATTGACCAAGTCGGAGTAATGTTTGAACATGATTCATGTGATCACCCTACCATCTTATTTGCAGGATCCTCAATACTAATCACAATCTTTTAAAGCATTGCCTTTCTTGCATCACTATCTCCCACACATAACCAATACTAAAATATAATTATGTTTTGTCTGAACATGTTAAAACTTGTTCTTCACCAAGTGATGCCTATCGTAGCACACATTGATGTGTTCCTTCACAACTCTCCAGTTTTAAATCATACCCCGAAACCAAATATCTTGCCTGCGTGTTCCATTTCACAGCTTGTCAACATCCTTTACCAAGATGATGCATGTACCAACAAGTGGTCGAACTATCAGTGAGTTTACAAGTTATACTTTCTTTATGTACTAAAAAAAAAAAGATTATGCATGTACCAACTCACAACTCCAATATTACTAGCATTCTATTCTAGTATTAGGAGATTAATATGCACTCATCTTGAAGTGAAAACAAGTGGGGTACTAACAGGTTTGATTCACGTTCTATCATGATAATGCTTCAAATATTGCTTATGAGTCAAGCTAACCGTGCTTGTCACTCTGTCTCTACAAATCTCCATGTCGAGAATCTTCTTGGCTTCATCGAGTTCCTTCATCTCATCTCAAACTCTTGATTCAACTAAGTCTTCAATTTTTCAATTTCCGATTTGCTCTTCAAAGTGATAACCATATCATCGTTATACAAGTAAATATTTGAAAGGTTCATCTTGTAGCTTGCGAAAATGTACACAATGGTTTCTTTGGTATTGTTATTCATCTTGTTTCTTTGGTATTTTGACAAAAACGATTTTACACTAAAAATATTTTGCACCTCTCCAAAACCAAAATTTCAGATATATGGGTGATATTTGTATTATATTAGTATAATACATGGCGTTTATCTTTTTAGAATTCTAAACGACAAGTAAAAAAAAAAAAGAAACTGTTTCATCATTATTTTCTTTTTTGAATTTGAGGTAGGAGATTTTACTCTGCATTGTTGCGGAACTTTGTTGGCAAAAGAAACATGCATATTCATTAGGAAATTTTGTGCGTTTTAATTTCTAGAACTTCGTTCACTCCCAAGCCTGTTCAAACACCAGCATGACAAGTCTTGGACAACAATTTCACGCAAGAAACGACAAGTCGTTTTTAGATTAAGCCTTTTCTTTCCAACCATGATCAAACACCAATTTGCAAGACCCCATTTCGCTCAATCAACGACAAGTCGTTTTTAAATTAAGCCATTTCTTTCCATTACATAACAACGACATGTCGTTCCCTAGCTCACTGCACTATTACTCCCTTTCCCTTGCATATATAAACCCCTTCTTCTTCTTCCCATCCCTCTCTGCTCTACTCAAGCTCTTTCCTTATCCTCACTTCCTCTGCTCCAAAACCACTCTCTCTCTCTCTAACTTCTAGAGAGAAGAAGAACCAGAACCAGAACCAGAAATGGCTTCCGCAACTTCTTCTCTCTTCAAAACCTTATTAATCCCAGACTCATGTCGTCTCTCTCTTTTCACACCCACCAAACCCACTCCCTTCCCTCCATCTCTCTCCATCCCTTCCAAGCCTCGAAGCTCCGCCCTCCATTTCTCCTCCTCTCTCTCATCTTTCTCTCTCCTCCCCCTCAAGACCGGACTCCAGCCGTCGTCCCTGGTCGCCTTCGTCGCCCAGACCTCCGACTGGGCCCAGCAGGAAGAGGGCGCCGGCGCCGTCTCCGTTGACGATGGAGAGACCGAAGCTCGCGTCTCCGATTGGGAAGGCGAAGGCGAAGGCGAAGACGCCGCCGTCGACGCAGCTTCCGCCGAAAGCGACGGGCTTTTTGAAGAGAAAGACGGAGATGAAGAAGAAGGGGGTTTCGTGGAGCCTCCTGAAGAGGCGAAAATTTTCGTCGGGAATTTGCCGTACGATTTCGATAGCCAGAGATTGGCTATGCTGTTCGAGAAGGCCGGAATTGTCGAGATTTCTGAGGTGAATTCCAATAATTTTATTAAAACAAAAATAAAAATTGTGAATTTTGAAGGTTTCAATAATGTGTTTGATGAGTTCTTGTTTTTGGTGGTTTTCAGGTGATTTACAACAGGGAAACGGATCGGAGTCGCGGGTTCGGATTCGTGACGATGAGTACGGTTGAAGAAGCTGATAAGGCTGTGGAGATGTTCAATCGTTATGTGAGTTGTTTCTAAAAGGAAAAAATAGAAAGAATTTTGTTCTTTGGTAATTTTTGATGTGTTTGTAGGAAGAAAAAACGAAAGGTTTAATTAATGTACTAACTATAGTAGTAATGGGCAGTATTTGATTTCGGAAGTAGTACAAGAGAGAAAGTTGATTTCGAAATGTGGGCAGCCACCGAAAATAAAACATTATGTGAAGTTGATTAGGAAGTTGTACTTACAACCTAGGCAAGCGAATGGGATTAGACACCCGACTAGGTATTGTGCGTGCTTTAGCTAGCGCGTTAAGTATGCAGGGGGAGTAATTTTAGTTGGTTAAAATGCTAAAATGAATACAGTAGTTGATCTGTGTTCTGCTTCTTGCATTAACAGGACTTAAGCGGGCAGAGGTTATGCCTTCCAAGACAATGGGAAAAACAAAAGAGTGAATTTATTGTTGTGAAATATCTTTTCTGATAGAAAGTTGTCAATTTTAGTTTCGTGAACAAAGCGAACTGTGCGTTGGATGCATGGTAATAGTATCGTTGTGAGGTGCCTAAGGTGCATAACTAGTGAGGCAAACAAAATCAAGTATTTGCTCTACAACGATCAAACGAAGGTTAAAATTTATAGTAAAGCGTGCTTAAAATTTAGTATGACGCTAAGTTGTTAGATCAAGACAGCAATTTTCTACTTCTAGTGCCCTTTTTTTGTTGGAGTAAGATTATTGTATGCCTTGATGGTTGATTTTTGCTTCTAATAGCACATGCAAAGTTATTTCCGTTGCTTAGTGAATCATGATTTCTTCGTTGTTTTTGTAATTTTTTTTCATTACTTAATTCTTTCATCTATCGACTTTGATAGGATCTGGATGGAAGGCTCTTGACTGTAAATAAAGCTTCTCCAGAGGCTCACGCCCAGAACGCCCTCCTCGAGTGTTTGAACCGGCTTTCAGAATCTATGTCGGAAACCTGCCATGGGATGTTGACAATGGTCGCCTTGAGCAAATTTTCAGTGAGCATGGTAAAGTAGGAGAGGCCCGAGTAGTTTATGACAGAGAAACCGGCCGTTCACGAGGCTTGGCTTTGTAACATTATCCAGTGAAAGTGAAATGGAAGAGGCTATTGCTGCTCTAGATGGACAGGTACTACAAATGTTATTACATTATCGACCTTTTTCTACCGTTTCCAACTAAGCATTATGATTGTTCGAAAGAATTAGAATGAGAAATCATCTTTGTGGATTTTTTTATATTTAAGATGCCATCTGAAACTAATCAATTCGAGTTTCTTTGCTTTGCAGAGCCTGGATGGAAGGGCAATCAGGGTAAGCGTAGCCGATGAAAGACCTAGGCGCAGCTTTTGATTTCAACCAAGATGAATCCAGTTTTTCTTGTTCTCTCTTGATTCTTTTTTAATGACTAAATTAGCAGTCTAAAGCTTTTTGTTAGCCATTTCTCGTGAGAGTCCTTGTTTATTGATATTATTTTCGAGTCGGAAATGATGCATAACTCTGCACTCCTTAGCACTATAACTATTGTTCACCAAATCTATGAAATTAACGGCAAACACTTCTTTGGTTATAGAGAACGTGGAAATGACATTCTTGAGATGAAAAGAATTTACAGACACGAAACACATTCTTACTATTTGTAACCTTCGACAGAGACACAGGATTTACCTACTATATATACAACACTTGGATGGTCAAACAGTATCAAAGTCAACAGCAAACCAATTAAAACTAGAAAAGAAACAAAGATAGAACAGCAACGATAAACTCCTGGTTGGAAAATATTACAGCGTAACTAGCCTTGTACTACTGCCTTTCCCTACTAGTGAGGGGAACATATCGAACCGAAGTTTCGCTCCTGATACTGATTGAACCGTCCAAATTCTTGTCCACCCACTTGCAGATCCTGAAACATGTTGCCCACAGGGATGACCATTCTGCCTCCAGGCTTCAGCTGGTCAATAAGTGCTTGCGGGATTTCAGGAGCTGCCGCCCCGACATGAATTGCATCGTATGGTGCAAATTCTGGCCAACCAAGTCTTCCGTCTGTGCAAACGAAAACGTTAGTAAAACAACACCCAGACATTTTACAAAGTAGAACAAAAGGAATGACTAGCTTTAGTCCGAATAAATGGAGCCAAACATGGAGAAGTACATACCACCAACATGCACTGAGAGTGAACCTTCCTTCAACATTGGTGCTGCTGCGCTTTTTTGGATATTCTCAATTGAGGAGGCAACCAATTCGGGAATGTGTTCCACACCAACAGCACGACCTTCTGGCCCAACCATCAGCGCAAAACATGCCGTCAAATAACCCGTTCCTAAACAAGCAATAAGTTACAACGAAATTCAAAATTAGTCAGAAAGAAAACGGGGAAAATATGATCTCCAAAGCACAAATTGCAAAATTAGAAAGTTTTAACTTCATTGTGAACCATAAGCATAGATGCTAAAGTCACTGCCAGCTTCCATAACAAGATATTAAGAATTAGGTTATGTGAAAAGGTATGTTTGTTTTTCGTTCAGCAGAAGAAGTGTGCAAGAAACAAACCAGAGCCAACGTCTAAAGCATGCATGCCGGGCTGCAAGTTATTCTCCAGCAACTGAAGGCATGTCGCATGCATATGAGGTGCAGAAATAGTAGCATTGTAACCTATGGCCATGGGACTGTCAAAATAAGGAGGGTTCCCATCGGGTACAAATAAAGCCCTGTCAACCGTCTCCATCACTTCGGCCACTTTCTTTGACGAAATCACACCATAACGCTGCAACTGCTCCACCATTGTTTTTTTCTTAGGTATGCCACTTCCACTCCAAATCGCTGTAAATATTTTTATCAAATGAAAAATCACTACAAACTAAAAGACAAATCAAAAGCTTGTTCTTGATAAGGTAGCATTGAACTATCCAACACACTTGGAAAGAAACTGAGAGCAGTTCTTTTTAACAGTTGATCATAGACGCCTTTAGAAAAAGGCAAACCAGCAATTGATGTTTTAAGCTCGATTTCTTGAAAGTAAAATACCTCATCAGTTTGCAAAGCCCCAAGACTAGGGACAAGACATGGGCTGGGGCTGTCCATCCAAGGCCATCAGACATGTATGGAGTTGAAAAACATTAGAGTGGGAACCAAGAGCCCCACTAGTAACAAACACCATAAAACAGAATGTCCATAGTACTTGACAATAATTTACCTGAACGTAAAAGGGACGCATCAACCGTCCATACAAACTAATCTTAGAAACATCTGTTTCCATCAACACATGAAAAATACAACCTAGCACAAGAACCTGAACTGACAATAAACAACTAAGGCCGTACCTGGAAAAACTCCGAACAATCGCGACAACAATCATTGACCAAATTATGATTGCTAAGCAATGAAAATTTACACCCTTACTTCTGGAAGACAGTGGTGCACTATTTAATTTCTTGTGCATAACCTTAAATCTATTTACTATAATACCTCATGAAACAATGACACATGATGAAACTACTAAGTTGTCAAGGTTCAGGCAAAAGAGTAATTTCAATTTTGCCCACGTGTGCATGTACGATATTTATAATTAAAATTTATCATTTTTTCCTGACAAGTTCCACTGTCCAAATCCATATTTTGGTTTACAATTGGGAAACCCCTCTTCCATATACACTCTTAACACAAACAAAAACAAAAAACAAAAACAAAAAAAAAAAAAAAAAATTCCAAAGCATTTTGCTTTTGGAAACCTTGCCTTTGGCAGAAAAATCTAAATTGATAGAGTCTATCAAAAGCATAATTTCCCAAACATCAAGAAACACAAAGATCACCTTCAAACCCAACAAAAAAGTTATCAATTAACGAGAAAAATTCAACCTTTCTTTCATCAACAGCCAAAACCCATCAAGATCAACCAGAACCCACTTCCAAAACCAAAACAAAAGGACAAAAAAAAAAATCCATTCTTGATCAACATACAGACAAAATACCAAAACCCCACCAAAAAAATCAAAACGGGTCTTTCCAAAATCGTTTCTTTTCCTCAGTTTTCTCGGCATCCAAACAAGCAAAAGTGAAACATCTCCAAGAAAAACGAAGTGGGGTAGTGGGATTACCTCCATTCTGAAGAAGGGTGAGTTTCCCGTGAGGAGATGAAGGGTCGGACACTGTGGACAGAAGGAGAAGGTGGTGATTGGTGGAGCCAAAAGCGAGCGACGAGGACTCCGATGAAGATGACGATGGAAGAGGAGGGCGCAGGACAAGAAGTGCTTCACAGTGGGCGGACGATAGCGGAAAACCGTACGCAAGGAAGTGGAAGTTTTTGTTGTGGCGCTAGCTGCTGTGGCTGGGTAAAGAAGAAGAGATACATTTGTTCGATTTTTCTCTAAGCTGCTTCTCTTTCTTTTTTTTCTTTTTCTCTTTTTTTTTATTATTTAAAAATAATAATAAAAAGATTCCAATTCAAAGAACTGTTCTTCGCAGTACACTTGCACTGCCGATTGCCATTCACCGACTCAAAGCCTGATTTGTGTTAGCACATGGGCAGAGGATTTGGGCCTTTCTGTTTCAATTCTGGGCTTGGTGGACTTCCATCAAGCCCAACACACAGGAACTATAAGGACGGAATAATTCTTTCAGAATACAGAAAATTACCTAAATATTCAACTTTTTTTTATATATATTAATAAATATTATACAAATTTCTTATTCTTATTCTTGACTAACATTATATAATTTTAATTACTTTTAATTTATATAATTTTAATTTAATTTTATCATATTAGTTTAGTATTATTGTTATATCATATTGATATAATGACCTTTAAATTTATGTCATTCAGATGCTTTCCTTTTTGCAAAATAATCAAAATTTAAAGTAGTAAGGACCCGTTGAGGACACATCTCTAACTTTATCTCCAATGTTTTTCAATTCAAATTACTTTTCACTATTTACTTTCCAAATCTTTACAGTTAACTCAACTTTAAAAGTTTATAACTTTCTCATTTTAAATCGAAATGAAATGTTTATTGTGTCAAAATGCTCACAATGACTAGACGAACAAAACAATATCTATTTTGCTTTTTTTTTTTTTTTTTTCTCTGAACACATTTCAAATTTTTATACAATTTTCTATATCACACAGCTTATATTCCAACCTAACCTCCAAAAATCAGTTCTACACCCAAACCTCTAAAGTTCTGTCTCCAAATGTCCCCCATACATGCCCTAAGGTTTTAAAAATTTAAAATAAATAAGGACTATTAACCTCTCACTAAAGATATTTTTGTAACTATATTAATTAATAGAAATTTAGCTTGCGTTTGATTCGTCGGTTGGAGATGAAAGTTTTAAGTTGAAGTTGGTTAACTTTTCAAAAACTAGTTATAAATTTTGTTGACTTTTCAAAAAAGACAAAAACTGATATGAAAAAATACAGTTTAGATGAAGTTAAACTCAAATGCCAAACAAAGTCTTAATTCCTTATTAAACACTTTTTATGGAATTGTGGAATTTAATTATGTATAACTCAATTTCTTTTTTTTCGTGGATTTTCTTGATTAATAAATGCACCTTAAGAGAAAATTAGGTGAGATGCCATTATTTTGTTTGTACATAAATTCAAAACACAATTTAAGTTGTCATTCAAATTCAATTATACTGATCAACATATACATAACGAAATATATGGTATTTGACATTGATGCCTTTCAAATTTTTCATATTTTCATAACTTCTCTCCAAACTTTAGTTTTAACAATTTACCTCATGACCTTTCAAATTATTGTAATGTACTCATATGACTTAATTTACCATAAAATTGATCATGAAAAACTCACGTACACCTCATGTGAAGATAAGAAACCTCATTTCTGATAAAAAAAAATTCAAATCTAGTATAAATCCTAATACAAATCTTTCAAATTGAAATGGTCCATTTAATGTAAAGTTAACTAAATTGGACATATGGCAACAATTAAAAAGTTCCCCGGCTAAATTAAAAGTTTTAACAAATTTAAGAGGCAATAAGATTTTATACCCTAAAATATAATAAGGTTGTTCAAAAAAAGCTGCATTTGATCATTTTAACACCTAATTAAGTGTTTTTATTTTCTAATATCTAAATATTGTGTGTAATGGCATGTATAGTACTTAGTAAAGTTAAATGTGGAATTATTATTAGATTATGCTATAGTCAACTATAGTACTTAGGGTCTATTGACAAAGTTTCGTAGAAGTTGTTTTTGGCTTCTTAAGTTCAAAATAGCTTATGAAAATATTTGGATGATATGTTAGAATATCTTCCAGTCTTCAAAAATTCTTCCTGTCAAAGGTAAGGCGTCTGGTAAAAGCTCTTCTAAGCAGACTTTAAAACTTGTAACGTAATTTAAATTATATATTATAAACTTCATTTTAATATTTTTATCATTTACTAGAAAACTTTAAAATCATTTTTGATCTCATAAGCTCTTTGTTTCAAAACACTTACTGAAAATACACAGATTTGCTTCTCTTCTTGTAATGGCTAAAACAAAAGCAAAAATTTCTGTCAAATAGACTCTTAGTTTCAAAATTAAGGCCACTTTACCTTCAGTCGTTATCAAGAGAGAAAATTTAGCTATTAGTACAAAAGCAGAGAAGAGAATACAAAACACCTACATGGGTGGATGTGTTGACAAAGATGGGCTTTGCTAGCTTCTCCCCTTCGTCCACTCGGGTTCGATTCCCGTGACCTCCCTTTAGGCCTCGCTCTAATTTCGGCTGTTGAAGCATGATTTGATGATAGCTGGGTAGATCCCGGATGACCAATTGAGAGAAACTAATAGAAAGAACATGTATACCTACCATACCTAAGGAAATTGGTTCCTATTTGTGGGACTGAAAACTTAGAAATAATGAGATTATCCGTAGCAGATCCTTATTTATTCATCTAAAAAGAATAAGAATACAAGAATTAATTTGTTTATGATTAATGAATTCATCTTGTACTCTTTTTTTTATATAGCAATTCATCATGTACTTTGTTTCTATAGATATCCTTTCTATTGTCCTCTTTAATGTTTTATGGATAAAGGGGTTTAGAATTTCTCTACAACCTCCTAATTAAAAGGAAAATAATAGTACTAATTTCAAAATTTTTTGGTGAATACTACTAAATTCAAAATTGCTTCAAGTAAAAAGTTGATTTCTTTTTTTTCCCCCCGGTTTAAAGATGTTCTAGTATTTAATGAAATGTGAAACTTTTCATCTTCTTCTTTTGATTTAAACGTTTATGTGGATAATGTCTTTCTATCTTTCTTAAAGATAGGGTGTTTGTGAAGTAAGCTAGAAGTTTTATGCAGCTCTTTACGAATATAACAAATTCACAACAACTAGGCTCGTCTAGAACCATTTCTATAGATGCTGATTTTTTTTTTTTTAATCAGAATTTGCAAAGTTTTCCAATTACTTTCAGTGAGGAACCAATAAAATTTTTTGGGAACCAATAAATTTATTTATAATTTCTTATTGCGCAAAACACAATTACATATATTCAATGTTATAGGGGTCCACCATTATAATTTTTCGTATAAAATTGGGGGCACAATTGAAATTAGTGAGGGCACAATTGTAAACATACACAAAAATTAGAAATAAAATCAATATTTTAAAATGTGAGTGGGGGCGTTCGCTATTTTTACCAACTTTTTAGTGTAATGACAAAGAATCGAAATTACATCAACATTCATGACAAATAGAGACAAATAAATGATTTTTTTTTTTTTTGCTAGAATAATAATAGAAATTGTGGCTGATAATTCCGGATACTTTTAATGAATATTTATTTTTACTTTGATATTTTTGAACTGCTTAGTCGGTGCTTACGATTGCACATTTACCTATGCATGCTGACGTAGCTTCACAGTTTATCTGAGTGAGGTGTAAGAAATTTAAATTTTTTTTTTTATTATATCAGAAGCATCATAATAATACTATTAAAGGAGATATTACATCAAAAGCTAAGTAGGCAATTATTCCATGCAAGTGTTTACGTACGTAATTCCTTCTTTTGGACCATTACTTTAATCATTATGTCTGGTTGTTAGTTTCTTTTGTCCTACATGTGGAAAATGAACGGCGACACCTTTATTGATTCCTTATTATTGTTATTATTAAATAGTATTGTTTTACAATTTAAAAGAAAATGGTATGCAATCATCAAGATACAAATTATATCTCACTTTATCTAAAAATATAGAGTTTTTTATTTTTTTAAGTTCAAAAAAAAAAAATTGTCTCATTTTGTACTTCTCCTCCTCATAACTCCATGCTCATCTTTCTTTTTTTTTTTTTTTTTTTTTTTTGGCAAAAGTAAAACATAAATCTGATGTTTTATCTTGTAAATACAAAGTTTGAATCCTAAGCAAAATGGAACCCAAAAAAAAAAAAAGAAAAAAGAATCATGAGTCCGAAGTTGAGATTTGAAAATGTGATATGTACGAGATAGATAAGGACTTAACACTATCAAGGTGTTCCATAAAAGTCTCTAGATTTTTTTTTTTTTTTTAATGGACCCTGCTAATCGTCGTCTTTAGATGAAATTATTTTAATCACACGGTCACACCAATGTTTGCAAAAAAAAAAAAAAGGTTTATATCAAGGGATTTACCCAAAAAAAAAAAAAAAAAAAGGTTTATAGTAAGGGAGAGACCTAAGAGTACGTAGTATTAAAATTCATATTAACTGTAAGAGTGGCCTAATAATGAGTTTTGTTAGATAAGTGAATTAACACGTATTACAAATATTTATATTTTGATATCTAGATCCCCACAAATATGTAGTTCGAACTATATGGAAGCAATCTTAATCAAAATTTAATCTTGATAGTTGATGAAGACACCTTACCTTCTTTGATCGATTTGATATGTGCAATTTCTTTTTTATGATACGCCATGTACTTTTGTAATTAAATTCCTTTTGCTTAACGACTTAAATGGCACAATTCCTCCAGCACCCCAAAATGAAAGAGCCGATCACGTAATTTTTTGTTAGCAAAAAATATGTTATTAGATGCTCCATTTGAATAAGATAAATTGTAATTCAAACATCAACTAATGAGATTTGATTTTAAAAAAAAAAAAATTAAGGCTTTAGATATTCAGTGCAATTTTAGTAGTTATATACAGGATTTAGATATTCAATAATAATCGTTGGGTTCTTTCTTTATTTCTTTATTTCTATTCTTTGCTGCTGATAGTAATAATACTAATAAGGCTTATTCTTCTTCTTTTTATTTTTTTATTTTTTTTATTTTTCATTTACGTAGATCTCTACAGTTTCAGTCCTTAGATAGATCTGATAATGCCCAAACAAGAATCATGAGACCAACTGTTCGTAGGCAAGCACCAAGACCTAGCAGATCTTTAATTGTTCCTCTTTATTATTTTTTTCCTTCTTCTCACCCCTTTTTCTTTTTCCTTTTTCTGTTTTTTAATTCTTTTTTTTATTGGAATTTAAAAAAAATAAATAAAAGGGAAAAGTAGGGAAGAAAAAAAAAAAAACTCCCAAGTGGCAGTTTTCCCTGCATATTATATTACTAAATACAGCACATGGCATTTCTCCATATCCTTTTTTTTTATTTTTTTAATTGTGATTAATTATTCACAGGATTGTGTAGGTTTCTCTCACAAGTAGTGAACTTTATTGCTTGGGAGTGAAACCCGACTAACCCCTTTGGGTTACGGAACATTTTTCTAATCCCAAATTCTTAATTAAAGTAGCTAGATCCTTCCAAACAGTCCGTTTTTGTGGAAAAGAGCCTATTTTGCATAAGCAAAAGTTAAAGGGTCATTTTGGCGTTAAGAATTTTGTACTATTCTAAGTACATAGCAATTTATCTATATATATATATATATATATATATTACTATATACAGCATATGGCATTTCTCCCCATATGCCTTTTTAATGAATCAAAATTATTCCTAATTTTAAGATAATGATCATACTCGACACGATAGGATTGAATAGGTCTCTCTCACACACAATGGACCTCGTTACTTATGAGCGTCACCCGACTAACCCTTTTGCATTACGTAACATTTTTTCTAATCCCAAATCCTTAAGGCAACTAGATCCTCCCTAACATTTTTTTTTTTTTTTTTTTTTTTGCAGAAAAGAACCTATTTAACAGAAGCAAAAGATAAGGGTCATTTTGGTGTTAAGAATCTTGTAATAGTCCAAGTACATGGCAAATGTTACACACAAACACATACTACTATATACAGCACATGACATTTCTCTATACGGTTTTTTAATAAATCAAAAGAACCATAAATTTCAAATCAGAGTGATCCTATTCAACCTGACAGAATTGAGTAAGTCTCTCTCACAAGCATCGGACTTCATTACTGTCACCCGACTAACCCCTTTGGGTTACATAACATTTTTTCTAATCCGAAATCCTTAAAGCAACTAGATTCCCCCCTAACAATATGTCTTTTTGTGGAAAATAACTTATTTTAAAGAAGCAAAAGATGAGGGTCATTTTGGTGTTAAGGATTTAAAACTATTCTAAGTACAAAGCAAAAGTGGTAATTAGATCAAACTATATTCTAAGGTTGAAGATGGTTTCATCTTTCTACTGAGTTTCTTTCCAAATTCCCTTTTGACTGAACACTCCAATGATACAAGACCCTTTATGCTGCAGACATGTTTAGGGTTACCACATCAAAATATAATTTAAAACTTATCCACCTGTTCCCGGCTTTTCCGCTTTGTTTAGACTCACTTCACAAGCAAGGTACTTGTTCCGTTGGGCTTTATTCCTCCTCTCATCGCTATATAAATCTCGCGTTTTGTTCAAATCTTCCACGCCACACAACAAAACCTCTACCTCCTATCCCTCTCTCGAACCGTGTTTTTTTTTTTTTTTTTTGTCTTTTTTTTTTCCGAGAAGATCATCATGGCCAACAATTTCACTCAGGCATTGGTTCCTATGTTGATGCCTGGAAAGAGAGACCCACTGCAAAGGAAGTTCAGCAAGTCGGACGACAGCATGTTGGTGAAGCAGGTTCGCGAAACTCATAATTCGGAGACTAGCTACTTCATTGATGTCAAACCGGTTCTCTTTGTCATCGAGGATATTCTGCGCAGCGTTGCTCCTGGCATTGATGGCGTCATAAATGTATGTTTTCTCTTTTCTCTCATCTTGAGTGATTTCGGTTTTGTTGTATTTGGTGGTTGACTTGGTTTCGTCTCTTGATGCAGGGCACGCATGATTTGTTGGATGAGAAGGCCAGTGCAGCTAGCTTTGATGACATGTTGGAGGGACTGTGTCAAATCATACACAAGATTTCATGCGAGGTCGGTTTAATTCCGTAATTTAACAATGCAGAGATATATATATATATATATGTATGTATATGTATACATGTTTTTTAAACGAAATCTGTTTGTTTATACTCATTTTCCAGGTAAAAGCATTATTCTTTACAGTAAAAGCGTGCATCTTTTTAAAGAAAGCAGGAAATTCTTGTCTTTCCACATCAAAATAAACTGATATGTTTTGGCCAAGGCAAATACTCCGAGCTACTTATAATTTTCTTCACATAATGATTGGTAAATACTATGTTTTGGCAGATTTTTTGCAAGTGCTCGGTGGCGATCTGCATGGATCAACTCTGACTTTGTTCAAGATGCTTGCATACTATCCGTGGGAAGCGAAAGTGGTCCTAACCTTGGCTGGTTTCTCCGCCACTTACGGGGAGTTCTGGCTTGTTGCTCAGCTCTGCACCACAACGCCACTTGCCAAGGCCGTGGCCCACCTGAAGCAACTCTCGGACATCATAGAGCATTCCCAAGCACTGAAGCCTCAACTTGAAGCAATCGAGAAGCTCCTGAATGCCGTTGTGAAAGTGACAAAACGAATGGTCGAGTTCAATGAGCTGCCAACGGAATACCTTTCCGAGGACTCGGTACAAGTATCGGTTGCAAAGGCTCATATACCTGCTGCTGCCTATTGGACAATTCGAAGCATAATCGCATGTGCCTGGCATGTTACTAGCCTCACCGATTTTAGATATGAGTAAGGCATTAGAAAACCGCGACACATTCAACTTCAATTTTGAAACATTACGGAAAACTAACGACAGCTTTGTTTTAATCTATGCATTCCAGGCAAATCGCATCAACCTCGGAGATATGGGAATTGTCAAGCTTGGCTCATAAGCTTATCAATTTAATGATCTCCTCGCAGCTGAACTTGACGGTTGCCGTCAGAATATAGGTAAACATAAACATGAAGTTGATGATTTCCTTGAACATAGTTTCGGTTTGAAATTGCATATAAAGTACTGATGAAAAACAAAATTCAAATGGGGTTCAGAGAAGAGGAGATATGAAGAGGAATACAGAAACCTCATACGCCTTCTCGAGAGCACCCATCTGGACAACATGAAGGTCCTCAAAACTTTGATTTCCACTAGGGAAGATCAAGCCCTCGTGTTCGGTAACCCCAAAGCAAGGGTAGTTAACTCTTCTGAACTCACTCCATGTATTTACTTGAACTAGTAATCTCAAAAATACACAAAACTGAATCAATGCAATGCTCATGACAAATACAGGTTAGCATTGAAGGCTTAAGGAGAAAGCATGTGCTGCTTCTGATCTCCGATCTCGATCTATCCCACGACGAGATCACGATCCTCTACAGTATGTATGAAATGAGGATGAAGCAGGATGGTATGTACGACGTTCACGCAAAAGATGCTACGTATGAGCTGGTGTGGCTCCCTGTCGTGGACAGGATAGTGAATTGGAATGAAGGTCACAAAAGGAAATTCTCGGAGCTGCTAACAATGATGCCGTGGCACTCTGTGCACAGCCCTCAGATAATTGAGCCTCCGGTTGTTAAGTACATCAGAGAGAAGTGGCATTTCGACAAGAAGTTGATCATAGTGGCGATAGACCCGCAAGGAAAGGGTGTCGTCCACGAATGCGATGCACATGATGTGGATCTGGGGTAATGTGGCCTTCCCATTCAGTCATGAGAAAGAGGATGCAATGTGGGCTACAGAGAGTTGGACGCTGAAGCTACTTGTCGACGGCATTGATCCGGGATTACTACAATTGGTACTTTTTTATTCTTCATCTAGAAATTCTCAATCAATCTTTCATGAATATAAAAAAAAACACTGATTAATCACTACATATTTTGCACGAATTTAGTGATTGATCACGACGTAGTCGTGTGATACGGATTGATCGCAGTCCTGTGATAGTGTTTGAAAATGTGTTAATGGATTCTCATTTCGTCAGATTATGCAAGACAAATATATATGCTTGTACGGAGGCGAGAATATCGACTGGATTAGAGAATTCACCAGCAAAGCAAAACAAGTGGCACTAGCTCTCGGCATTGAGTTGGAAATGATCTATGTCGGGAAGAGCAATGTGTCAAAAGAACGGCTAAGGAGAATCAACGCCACCATCGACGCAGAAAAGCTCAGCCACATCTGGCCCGATCTGACCTCCATCTGGTTCTTCTGGTCCAGACTCGAAAGCATGAGGTGCTCACAGGCTCGGTATGGGACGACCATTGAGTCCGACCCCGTGCTGAAAGAGGTCATGATTCTGCTCAGCTACGATGGCAGCGACCAGGGCTGGGTCTCAGTCTGGCGTGGCCAGTCTGAGATGGCCCGAGCCAATGGCCAGCTTGCACTCCTGACCCTGAACGAGTTTCAGCAATGGGAAACCGAGGCTCAGCGGATAGGATTGGTCCCGGCACTTGATTTGGAAATGCAGAGGCGCCACTCGCCACAGCACTGCACCCGCCTGATCCTTCCAGGGATTGGTCAGGACATCCCGGAGAACGTGGTCTGCACGGAATGCGGGCGTGAAATGGAGAAGTTCTTCATGTTCCGCTGCTGCAACGATGATAAAGCGTTGTCGGCAAAGCTCCGTCAAGCATGGTGGCGGTGTTGTACGCGTACGCGTACGTGTTCGTTAGTTTGTTATATTAAGTTTGGTTTGTAATGTTTGTTGTTCTGCTATTTCCTCGGAGCTTTATAGGTTTGCCTTGTACTAAAAAGCTTGGTGTTAAATGTGTTGGGACTCTTGGCTTGGCACCATCTGGGACAGCTACCGAGTCTGTGCTACTTTTACGTTTGGTGTTAAGAATGTTTTACTTTTAACTTTCAAGCTATCTTTAAGATAGTACAATAATAGTACTTTTTATACGGTATTTGAGTACTAAATTCTCCCTCTCTTCTACTTATTGCTCACTCCATTAAACTCAAGCAACCTGTGAATTCCTCAAGTCTGTTCTTAAACTTGAAATGCTTTTTTACCAAAATCAGGACCATTGGTCAAATTGGACAAGGAAACACAATTAGAGTTAGAACTTGGGATTGTCACTACAAGAAATTTCACTTTTAACAACTAATATTTTGATCATAGAAAGCTTGAAATTAGTCGTAGAAAACCTTTGTGGTGGTACAAAGGGGAATGCATATGATAGCGAAAAAAGGTATGCTAATTTCTCAATTTTGCGGCATCCTCTTCTTTTTCTATTCAGTCCATAGAAAGAGTTAACCGGAGCAGTACCTCAATCTACGGAGGCTTTAGATTTAACTAGGACTTTATCTTTTCCTGCAAAAATAAAAATAAAAATAAAAATAATTCTAGGAACTTTATTGTCTAAGAGGAACATAGAACCGGGACAGTCAACTTGTTTCTTTGCTTAAAATGGAAGAGGAGTTGTTAAAACTCCAGTAGCATCAGTTCTAATCTACATTATCAGGCGCTGAGAAATGTTGGACCTTAGTGATTATTAGAGCCCTGCTTATTAAAATATAATGCATTTCTAGATATAAATTCAGAAGCATGTCCGAACAAGACAACTAATGCCCACAAGTTTTTTAATATAAATTCTCCTAATGAACTTTAATCTGTTTTTGTAGTTCTCTCTGGTCGACTTTTATAGATTTTTTATAAAAAATTTACGAAGATATAACTTATATTTTATTTTTAAGGTAAATCCCCTTTCCTTTTCTCCCATCTCTCTCACTATTTTCCCAAGGACGAGTAAAAACGAGCATAGAGGTGATGCTGCGAAGACACCACTGAAAAATAAAAATGAACATGGAATTCACGAGTAAATTCATCCAATCATAGCTGCGTTTTGTGCCCATTCCTATGTTTTTACTTAATGATTGTCTCCATTAGCTTAGCAAATATTAATATTAATAATAATAATAAAATATCAAGACACATTTTGTTAAATGTCATTGTTATGAGAAAAACACTAAAATGAAACAATCATAACATTTAGGGCTCGTTTGGTGTATGAGTTTGAGTTAAGATTTATAAGTTTAAATAGTGATTTTGGTTGATTTTTTCAGAAAAGACAAAAAACTTTTGAGGAAAAAGATAAAAATTGAGTTGATGGTTATGAGTTTAAACTCATCACCCAAACACCCCCTTAGTAAAGAGGCGATCTGCTCCGGTTGGGAAAGATGAAAGTACGTCCTCAAGGGAAGTAAGGATTTCTTAGTGACTGAAACTTGACCAGACTAGGACTAATTGCATATATGCACATCACGGCAGTTATGGTATTCACTAAAATATTTTCCCTTATGCACAGTTTTTTTTTTTTTTTTCATTTAAAAAAAACACACACACACACACACAAACACGGAGTACGTAACTGTTATCAAGAACGAGAATATAAAGAAAGCGTTTTTGTACGTACACATTCTAAACTTTTCGAATTTGACAATTTAATTTCTAAATTTTTTTCTCCACAACCAGCCCCTGAACTTATAATTTTTGAAATTATCAGTCCTTCTTACTCAAATCCGTTAATTTTTTTTTTTTTTTTTGGGCACATGCCTTGCACATTATAGCCTGAGAAGGAAATTTGTGATCATCAATGGAATTAGGTTCAAGTTTTCAAAGGAGTTTATATTGAAACTAAAAATAACAATGTCTTCTTAGTTTTAATGTGCAAGTCAAAAACCGTTCAAATTTTAACGGATTTAAACAAGGAGGACTGACAGTGCAAAAAATTATAAATTCAAAGAGCTGATTCCCAAGAAAAAACAAAGTTAAGGGACTGAAATATTAAATTCAAAAAATTCATAGGGTGTCTATATAAAAAAAAAAAAAAAAAAAAAGCCTATTAAAAATGACTCATTCAGATTTGCATTACAAACCATGCTACCTTTGTTCAAATTTCTTATTAATTTCTCAATCTTTAGATATTGTGTAATCACATTGTTACTTTCATTGATCAAGCAGGTAACAAAGGATCAAAGATGAATTCAACAATGAAAACACACATGATTTCACATTTTTCAAATATATGCTTCCCAAGTTATGCAATAATTAATGAACAAATCACCAAAATAAGCGCGGATAATCATTCAAAAAAGTGTTTAGCTTCGTCCCAAATTTCAACAATGAAAGAACGAAAGGTTGGAGATCGGAATTACCTTGTTGGAAAAGAGAGACATTGAGAAACTGGAAATTTGTACTATGCCATTGCCTGCTGAGACAGGCCTTTAAATTTCATTTATACATTGACTTGCATTTTCTTAGCTAGAAGTTATAGACAAGTCTTTTTCTGAAGCAAAGTGAATAATCTTTCTTGTGCTCTTTTCCTTTTTGTCACTTTCCTTTCACACTGCATGAAAAAAATAACATAACATAAATCTTTGCATTATATGATTTTTAAAATAATTTGACAACATTCCCCTCCACTTTGTTTATTCCTTTTTTTTTTTTTTTTTTTTCTTTGTTTCTTTCTTTGTTCTTCCCGTTATGGCCAAATTAGCCAATATGTTGTTGATCCACTCCAACCAATTTTTCTGAAATTTTTTTGCGTTTTTTCTTCAAAATAAACCAATTTCATTATTCACCTCTTCAAATCTCTCTTAAATACTCAAATTTTAAAAATTCAAAACTTTCTTATTTCAAGTCAAAGTGATATGATTTTTTTTAATTGCATAAAAAGACTTGAGGAACGAAACAAGTTCTATACTATTTTTTTTCCCCTACTGCATATTAAGTTGTTACATTTTTTAACTCTAAACAGTTCATTTTCAACATAATGCACGATTCAAAACATAAATTTAACTCCCATCAAAATATCTTAAAAACTTCAACTCAAGTGTACATACCAAACAAGGGCTAAGATTGCAATTTGCAATTAATCTAGCTTATATCTTGAGTTCTAGTTTCATATTACAGTTACGAGTTCTAGTGTCTCGGAGCAAAGCCACCCATGGCTTTGTAGGGGTTTCGCTCTCAGTGAACATTTTTTTTTTTTTTTCAAATTTACATCTAAAAACTTTACATTTTTCTTGTTTTAATCCCATTGAAATCCTATATAACCCTCTAAAAATTTAATTCTTTGATATAAACTCTTGGTAAAAACAATAAATTGGCCCCACAGCTGCTCGCAAAGAAAGAAAGTTGTATCGTGGGAATCAAAGTCTGGCCCAGTTGGCAAAACGATAAGTGCAAAAATTAAATCTCCAACCAATTTTCTAGAACTGAGAGGATTGCTGGTTGAAACTTCTTCTGCAATAAACAGCCCCTGACCCAAAAAGACCCGCCAGGAAGACAAACCAACCACATTGAAAATGAAAAAAGACGGAGAAAACGTTGGATGTTGCCATGCAACTTTCATTTTCCATGCTGTAACGAAAAAGGAGAAGTTGATTGATTTGGGGTTTTGCTTTTTTCACTAAAGAGATTGCGACCTCCAATAGTAATAATCACAATCAAGCCAAAAGAAGCTTTTAATTTTGGTGTTGCTATTGGAACCTCTCAGATTTTCTGTCTAATTTTTTATGTTACAAAAAATATCTAATTAATAATTTTATGTCACATCATTTTGAAAAGTTTGAAATATTTTACAACTGAGTTTTTATGTCTTAAGATCTAATTTTATTTAATAATATGTCAAAATATAATTGATTAGATATCATTTGATATACTAAAATTGAATAAGAGAGATTTCAATCCCCCAAGATAAGCCTTCAAAACCTTATCAATTTTCTCTCTATAGGGTTCATCAAACAAGTATAAGGCATTATAAGAAGGATTAAACTCCTTCAATCCTTTAATAATATTATGATTTATCAATTAGAAATATTATTTGAATCAAAATATTGTATCACAGAGACACGCAAATAGAAAGATATATCAAATGAGCTCCTTGTATGAATGTATAAAATAAAATTGGCGAAAAGACAAAAACAAAAATTATGCTGGATAAAGCATTGGTTAACTTTTTTGGACCGACTTCACTTTTCACGAGGTCCAGATTCGTTCATGTTTCATGTTTCATCTTTTTTTTTTTTTTTTTTAACTTTTATTAAAAAAATCCAAATATTTCCTGCCAATTTCCAGAGATAAAGTGATGAATGTTTCATGAGTACTTTATTTTGCAATAATTGCAACGTAAGCGGGGGGTGGACTCACAAGTCTTCTCGTTTTGTATTTTAGTGAACTTAAGTAGCGGGGCCAAGATAGACAAGGAAGGAACCAAGAAATAAAATTAATTGATCTAAATAGTCTTTAAACTCTTTTAAAGATGATAATTTGATTATTGTTCTTTTTTTTTTTATACCGAAATGATCCTAAATTTCTATTTTCTTAGTCATTTCAGTTATTTCTGTTAAATTCCGTTAAATTTTTAAAAGAATCTTGCGGAAATAATTTTTTTTAGTAAAAAGACTAAATACCCTCTAATCTTTTAAAAAGTACCTCTATCTCTCGTCCTCTCCCCTCTATCTCTCCCCACCTACCTTTGCAGACAAGTCCCCCACAACCTCCATCTCCGGCCGTCGCCCCCCCCACCCAGATCCGGTTTGGCCCTTGCCTCCCTGGCAAAATTTGGGGTTGCCCCCCCACCCAAAGTCGTGATCCGGTTCTTTGCCCCTCCAAAGTCATGATCTAAGCTCGTCGAACTGAGACTAGATCGCCGACGGGAGGAGGGGCATAGAGACCCAGATGGAGGTGCTGCCAAGAGCTCGCCGGCGTGGGGGGGCCAACACCCAAATCGCGGGGGCTAGAAACTTAGATACGGGGACCCAAAACTCGCCGGCGTTCGGGGAAGACAAGGACCAAATCTAAGTTGGATAGGAAATTCCCTATTTGACTCTCAAAAAACATGAAGCGTTATTCTAATGTGACCAATCCGTTAATTTTTTTTTATGGAAAGAACTGAAATGACCAAGAAAATAGAAGTTTAGGGTCATCTCAACCAAAAAAAAAATTAGGGACCAAACCATCACCTTTATAAAAGTTCAAAAATTATTTAAGCCAATTACTCAAAAAATAAAATAATATAATATGAAACCTTCTACCCCCTCATTATTTTCCGTCATTTTCTATGCCAATTGCAACCGAAATATTGGTTTTCTTTCTCAATGAGCATTTATCATTCTAAAGAAATGACTTCTACCATTCATATTAAATCAAAGATAATAAGTGTTTTGGAAAATGAAAGAACAAACTCCAAACATGAGACAGCACCCACACATTCATATCAACTCTCTATACTAAAAAATAAATAAATAAATAAATAAATAAAATCTATATATTGTATTACCTATACAGAGTCAATTCAAGAATGAATAAACACCTATCCAATCAATTACTAAAAAGACAAAAGAAATGGTTAATTTGGGTTATCAAGATAAAACTAGATAAAGGCCAAGAAATTTCCAAGAGCAAGTGAGTGGAGGTGATTTGAAGTTCAGGATTAGGAACAACAATTATCAAAAGGTGATAGGAACAGTACGTTGCAAACTTAAGATCCTTTTGGGAGATGCCTGGAAACGGTATTTTGAGAGATTGAGTTAGAAATGTATTTTACAGGAAAGACTTTTGAAAAAATTATTTGATATAAAAAATAATATAAAATTTTGAAATGACTTCGAAAAAATATATATATATATATAATGTATCTTGTTTTATTTATTTTGTCGTTGTAAGTTTTTTCACATAATAATTATCTTATTTTGATTTAAAATAAAAAAATTAGATACTTCTAAAGTTTTAATTTTTAAAAAGTGGAAGGAAAAAAAATTTGATATAGTATGAGAGTTTGGATTTAGATGATATTTTGTTGTCCGGAAAAATTACCAAAACGGGGGTCTTACAATACCACTTTCTAAAAGAAGTGAAAGACACGACTATTTGCTCAATATTATATTATAAATAAGACTCATAGAAGAGAGGACGTTATATCCCGAGAAAAACGTTGAAATGCCTAATTTCCAGCGCGTGATGCCAGTGCCAACTGTGGAGTTAGTCAAGAAGTAGAATTCTAGCATTAGAGCTGACAGGAATGTCAAGCCACGTGTCCAGATCATAGACATGGACTACCCCACAACCCGATCCAACGGTCCAAATTCGATAGAAGACTTTAGTATTCTAATGGGTTGACTTGACTGGCCAAGCGGCCCTATGGATGAAATCGTCAATCCAAAGACTTCGAAGAAATTTCCAACATTAATTTAATTTTGCCAGTAAGCAGACAGTGACAATGATTTTCATCCTATAGCGTATAGAATGGTTTGGAGCACTTTTTAAAGTGGTGCTGAATTTTTCAAAGATGTGGACTATTAAAATGTACATGTATTGTATGCCAATAATGCACAAGACCAGACGTACTGGGAGTGTATTTTTAAATAAGGTCAAAATATTGAAAATGGACTCTGTTGATTAATATAAAACATTATTCAACTTCAAGAATATATATAGTTTGTTTAAATTATAACATATTTGAACATAATTATTTAACCTTTGATAGTTTAGTTTTGGATTCTTACCGATGTTTAAGTGTTATAAACAAGGGAGAATCTGGAAATGACAAATGTCTCTATCCTACATTAAGTTCACTGGATTTGGACTCGCTTTAAATTTATAAACATTTTCTACCGTTTTGTTCTCTTCCTATTTTTAGTGACTTTAACATGGGATAGTTAAATCAGTTCGTTACTCTGGTTTTGATTTCTTTAGTTATTCTCTCTTATGTTTTAAGACTTTTCTTCTCTTTTTTTTTTTTTTTTTAATAAATTACTCGTTTTGTCCTTAACTTCTTTATGAAGTTATGATTAATCTTTTTACGACTAAAAGATCCATAAACTCTTTAAAATGATAAAATTTGATCCTTTCTACTTAAAAAAAAAAAAAAAAAATTAGAACTTGAATGAAATAGATCACATGTATGACACGGTAAGTTGAATCATGTGAAATTTTTTTTAAATTACGCTTTAATAGTAAATTATCTGTGATTAACATGATATTGTTTTTATCACATTTTTAATTTATGTTAGTAAAAAAGATCATTCTACACTCTTTTAAAGAGTTTAGGGATCTATTAACCACAAATAATAATAAACACCAAATCGCAACTTTGTAAAAAGGTTGGACCAAACAAGTAACTTACTCTTTACTTTTTTCAATTTTACTTCTAAAAACTTTATATTTTTCTTCTTTGATCCGTAATCGAAATTGATTATTCTTATATAAGTTTATCTAAAAACTTCCTTTTAATATACATTTTATTGAAATAATAAGTTGGCTCCCCCACTAAAGACATCTATACAGTTAAGTCAGTTAGTAACTCCAGTTTTGATCTCTTTAGCTGGACTCTCTGTTAAGTTTTATGACTTCATTAAACGATGGTTAAAAAGTATTAAACAGAGAAAGCCAAGTCTACGAATACTACCCTCCAAGCTTAAAATACAACCAATTTAAAAGGTGGGCTCCAATTGCCATATTTTCCACACGGTTACAGTCTATAAGAACGAACAAAACTCACCAACCGGTTCGGAGAAATATGAACTCTGAAACCTGCATACCTATTCTTAACCAACAAAATAGCCTGCCTCTAATGGCAACCTTCTCTACCAAATTCTACCTTTCTTTTTTCACTTTCCTCTATATCTTCGTCCTCATCCATGGGAGACCAACTTTAGACCCTTCCGATCTCAAAGCCCTCTCTACCATCCAAAAAGACTTGGGAATAGCAAGCCAACTGCAGCTCTCTGTCGCTCCATGCAACATCCCTGGCGTGTTCTGCGAGCGGCGGCTCGCTGATGACAATACCTACGTTCTAAGGATCACCAGGCTCATCTTCAAATCCCAGCAGCTCGCGGGGATTCTGTCCCCGGCGATTGGACGGCTCACCGAGCTTAAAGAGCTCTCTCTTTCTGGCAACAACCTAGTTGACCAAATACCAGCCGTGATAGTTGACTGCCGGAAACTGGAAATCCTCAACCTCGGAAACAACAAGTTTTCCGGGGAGGTTCCCGCGAACTTGTCGTCGCTGATTCGTCTGCGCGTCCTTGATATTTCTTCCAATAAGCTTTCTGGGAACCTGAGTTTCTTGAAGTACTTTCCCAACCTGGAAAAGCTTTCTATTGCGAACAATCTCTTCGCCGGGAAAATCCCGGCGTCCATTCGCTCATTTCGCAATCTCAGGGTCTTCAACTTCTCTGGAAACCAATTCCTGGAAGGCTCATTGCCTCAATTGAAGAGGGTCGAGCAGTCAACGTCTGACATTCCGAAACGCTACATATTTGCCGAGCGTTCCAATTCAACTTCAGGACGCAATAGAAGCTTTACCGCGAATAGAACTTCTTATGCTCCGGCTCCGGCTCCATCGCAAGAACACCACCACAATCATAAAGACCGCAAAAAGAAGATATTGGGGTGGATTCTGGGATTTTTGGCCGGAGCTTTTGCTGGTTGTATATCAGGCTTCATCTTTTCTCTGCTGTTTAAGCTGCTCTTGGCTCTGGTCAAAGGCGGGGGTAAGGACGGAGGTCCTGCGATATTTAGTCCTCTGATCAAAAAGAAAGAGGACTTGGCTTTCTTGGATAAGGAAGATGGGCTTGCTTCGTTGGAAAAGATAGGAAGTGGCGGCTGCGGAGAAGTGTACAAGGCTATATTGCCTGGCAGCGATGGAAAATGGATTGCTATAAAGAAGATAATTCAACCACCCAAGGATGCGGCAGAGTTAACCGACGAAGATAGCAAACTTCTGAACAAGAAAATGCGTCAAATTCGCTCAGAGATTACTACTGTCGGTCAAATAAGACACCGGAATCTGCTTCCTCTGTTGGCTCATGTTTCTCGACCTGAATGTCACTACCTTGTCTATGAATTCATGAAGAATGGTAGCTTACACGACATGTTGACTCAGGTCATGGAAGGGAAAAGGGAGTTAGATTGGCTTGCAAGGCATAAAATAGCTCTAGGAGTGGCTGCCGGGCTAGAATATCTACACATGAACCATAACCCCCGTATAATTCACAGAGACCTCAAGCCCGGAAATGTCCTTCTTGATGATAATATGGAAGCTAGGATTGCAGATTTCGGTCTTGCAAAAGCAGTACCCGACGCTCATACGCATGTCACAAGTTCCAATGTTGCCGGAACCGTGGGATACATAGCACCGGAGTACCACCAAACACTCAAGTTTACCGACAAGTGTGACATGTACAGCTTCGGGGTGCTGCTCGGGGTTCTGGTCATGGGGAGGCTTCCATCAGATGAATTTTTTCCAGCAACAAGAGGAGATTGGCTTGGTTAAGTGGATGAGGAGTGTAATGACTTCGGAAAATCCTCAAAGAGCGCTCGACCCGAACCTTGTGGGGAATGGCTATGAGGAGCAGATGCTCTTGGTTTTGAAGATTGCTTGCTTTTGCACTCAGGATAATCCGAAAGAGAGGCCCAACAGCAAGGATGTAAGATGTATGCTGTCTCAGATCAAACATTAAGTATGCAGGTATTAAGAATGTGTGTGGAGTATAAAAAAAAAAAACACTTCAATCTAATAAAAGTTGCAACTTCTTGTCAAAAGCAGGTGTAAGATAATGTTTCTGTTAGTCATGTGAAATATAAAGTGTTCTGTTATTCTGCTATGCTAAGCAAGATGGAGAGTAATATTTAGATAATTTCTGTATCAATTCAATTTCAGGTTTGTTTTCACTCACTTGGGGGACAAATTATTTAGATATCTGCAGATTAATTTTGCATATAAAAAATAATAATAACATATACAAACAACCATATGCTAATTATCTTGTATACGTCCAAGGAATATATTCTTACAAATCTCTATCCCTACAAATCATAACGGATCAGCCTTCTAACCACTTAAACAAAAGGTGTTTTTGATGGAACAATGGATTATAAATAAAAGACGCTGAATCACACAAGCACACGCACACACAGCCCAAAAAAATATCCACACATCCTAGGTTGTTATGATGAATATTAAATAATCCTAGGAATCAATCCTCACCAGAATGATGATATCAGGCTTTCTCATTTGACTGAGCAATTACAAAACCTTCTTGAAGGCCTTAAATATGTAGGTGTGTGTGTGTATCTGTCCGTTAAGAACGACGTTCCAATAACATAAGATCTGACTTAGAAGAGATTAAAAACTGAAATAGATTCAAGAGCAACACTACGAACAATCTGACGAAACTCAAAGCAAAGGCTTGGATCCTTCATAATGAATTAAAACTGATGAGATTTGGAACGATCAAGATTAAAAGAAAAACTAATATCCTTCCCATCTGTTCTCCTATAAATAGAAGTGAATTAGTGGGAGATAGGTATGCTTTTCTTAATTTCTCTAATTGAACACTGTCATTTTCATTTCTGGAAATTTTCCTTCAAAATATAACTTGAGCGCGTTGGAGTGTCTTCTCTGCAAGAACCCCCAGCCTTTCCAAAAGTGAAGAAGCGGAGTTCAACTTGTTGTGATATCAGAGGATACGATAAGAGATCAGGAATTAAGCTTTGTGTTTGTTTATTGGGATCCGCACGGAAATCCGTACCAACAATATATATATATATATATATTACGTACCGTCTTAAAGGCTTAAAGTGCTTGTTCTAAAGGAGCAATAAAGTAAAGGCTTAAAGTGTTGTTCTAAAGGAGCAATAAAGTAATACCATCACCAAGATGCGTTTCCCACCAGAAAAGGCTCAGACTGCGCTTCCACTCTTATTCCCTCAAAACTTTTGAAAGCGGATTTTCTCCAAAGCAATTAATAAATTTTCTGCCTTATCCTCCAACAAAAGTCCTCTTTACTTTCAGAAGAGTCTCTCTGATCTATTATTTCTCAAACATAGAAAAGTATTACTTCACAAGACACACTAAGAAGAGAGCCTGACACGGTCACCATAGGCCAACTCCTGCCTTGCTTACTCTCTCTCACTCTATCATAACTACATGTACGATCTTTTTCTTATAATAAAAACTCCTTTTGTTGATGATTGAATCAATTACAAGGAAGAGAATAAGGTGCCATCAGTGAGAAACAGGAATGGAATAAAAGGAACGGAGAAAACGAAATCAATTACGACAGAGCGGAAGTACATATAAAAACTACCAAAAATGACAGACACTATTTTCTGGTTCAGAATTAGTCCATCAAGGGATCTGTACAACTTTAATATATCCACGCAGATCATAGGCATTGACCTGACAATTACCAGAGCTAAACAAACATTTTCTAAGCACAAAAGTTCAAATCCAAGCATCGGAATTAGGAAGAGAAAATTTTAAAGCTTTATTGGCAGATATGAAAGAAACTGCTCCTTTAGTCTAATGATCAGTTGGTATTTCCTTAAATAGCTCAAAAATCTAGAAGTAACTGAGGTAGAATCCTCTCCAAATGAGTTGCTTCAATTTTACTGACACCTTCTGCTTCTGCAATCGTAGCGGCACGCTGCACAGCCTCTGTATCAATTCAACATTTTCATCAGGAATTTACATGAGAGAAAAGCAAAATTAACTGAATAACAAGCATCACAGTACTATACACAACCTGTAACGAAGACTCGGAGAAATTCACAGCTCAATTTCAGTGCATTTCCGTTTGCTGCATGTGAAACTTGAGCATAACAATCACAAGAACAAAGCATAGCTTAAAATCGTTCTGTAATTACTCAACTCAACAATTAAGAAAAATAAAGCAGAAATATAAAGAAATAATGAAATAAAGTACCAACGTACCACTAGTCGACCGACCCTTCTTCGATGTCCCAGCTCCCACCTGCAAACAAATCCGACTTCATTTGTCTTTTATTACATTTTTAACTGACAACCAAGGGCTTTCCAGAAAGATGATGAAATTAAAAAAATTAAAAATGAAAAAAGAGCCAAACAGAAGAAAATTTATAACCAAACACAATACCTAAGAACCATTTCTCAATTTCAAATCAATTGCTAAACATATATTCCTTAAAATATTTTTTTTTCCTATATCAGTTTTCACAGATTTACATAGCAATTAATTGACTCAAATTTCAGCTATCTCCCTAGTAATAGTCTCTAATCCCAAAATCTTTGTCCTTAACTACTATTTTGAGCTTGCAATGAATTTTCGCGGAAAAATTTCATACAATTTTCAGGAAAAAAAAAAAGGACAGAAAATTACGCAGAAAATTACACTGAAATGAAAGTACATTTGAATTCAACTGGAATCAAATGAAACGGAAGAGAAATCTGGCGAAGAAAATTCACTTGCCTCGCCGTCCAAAGCATCGGAGGCTTCATTTTTCTCGCGCTCTTTAAACAAACAAACAAAAATGAAATGTTAAACAAGAAGAAGTTGTGAAAAATCGGCACCGGAAAAAGGCACAGAAAACGGTGAGAAATCCAAACCGAGAGCTCTTCTGGACCAGACGAGCTTGAAAATGGAGTGAATCAGATCCTGAAGCGGAGATGGTGAAATCGATTTCAGAAAGAAAAAGGAACTAGAAAGAAAATTGAAATTGAAATTGAAGTTGCTAGAGAATGTTACGGGATCGAAGGAGTTGGCTTCCATGGGAGGAGAATGCGAAGAACAGAGACGATCGGCAATGGCGGTGCAGTTCTTCGCGCCTTGGTTTTTGTTATTTGAATTTTGCCCGTCCGGCGCCCAAATCTTTCGTGCATAAATACAGGTTTTTTCGCACTTTTGTCCTCCCTAGTCCCCACCCAACGAGCTTGGTTTATGAGCCTAATCTAATTAGATTTATTACATATTTGTCCCAAAACTTTTCCGCTTTTGATAACCTGCCCTCAAACTTTTTTAATTTTTAATAACTTACGTTTTCAAACCTTTATGGTATGTTTGAATGAGTTATTTGGATTAATTTTTATTATATTTCAATACAATATTGTCTGGTTAGCGAAACTATTTGAATATTTTGCTATTTAACAACAATTAATCTCACATCCAAATTCAAATTTTCACTATTTAAAAATTCATACAGCACTCATTTTTCTAGTTTCAAACTATTCAAATGTTCTTTTTAACAAAGACTATCCAAACACATTTCACTTAATTACACAATTTAAATTCTTCATTTGAAAGCAAACATTCAGCTGGAATGAGCATTCAAATGCAATCTATGATCTAAAATGACTATTAAATTATTGTGACGTATATATTGTGCTTAACTTCCCATTAAATTGGTGACATAAAGCCCTCGTGTGTCCTCTACACGGATGGAAAATCTCAAAACCGATCAAAATTTTCAAATTCAATTCAACTCTATTACTTATAAATTTAAATCCTAACGGGAATTTTACAAAATGAAAGTGATAACTCCAAAGTTCACCTAAACAATTATATAAATTTAATGCCTTTAAAAAGTCTTTAAAAAAATAGAATATCTTGCTATTTTTTTTAGTAGTTTAAGTTTTTAAGGGATAAGTGCATGTTTCCTTTTGTTATATTTTAAAAATCCCTCTATAATTTCAGGATCAAAGACAAAGGTGTATTTATTATAAAAAAAAAAAAAAGGGACAAAGGTGCCAAATAAATCAAATTAAAGGACCAATCATGAGAAAATGGGAATGAAACTATCACTTTTCAAACCTTAGGGAGAAAAAGTTTTATAAGTTCGTGAAGAGAAGATCTACTATCCTCATCCAAGCCCTTTCCTGTAATTTTTCTGTCATTTAGGTGAAAACGACATCAATCATTGCATAAACTTTTAGTAATATCTACGGCATGTCAGTTGCAGTTTTCAATTATCCTGTCAACATGATGTTGTTTGTCGTCGTTTGAGTAGTTAAACGAAAAATGCCATGTCTTCTAGGAAATGAGTCTGAAGTCATTTTGAGTTAATGAAGTTTTAAGTCGTTTGATTCTCTCCATGATTTATTAGTGTCGTTTAGCTAGAAATTACTTTATTGTCTAAAAGTTGGGTGTCGTTCCTACAGAAACGACATGCCTTTAAAAATAAGGGTTTTTTTTTTTTTTTTTTTTTTTCCCCAACTGGTGAACTGCATAGTTATAATTTATATCTTAAACTTTTAACTTTGAAAATTTACATATTAAATATATAATCTGTAACAACCTACTCCTATTGATAATAATTTTGATATTTTTTAAAATTAAAACTTGACTTACATATAGGTTATTTTTTCAATACCAAGTTATTTTAAAGCTTCTATCTTGATAACTTAAATAAGGATCTTGACCATTAAAAATTTGGATTAAAATCAACAAAATAATTATTTATGTTATTGATTGATGATTTATATAAATCACATGTCAATTTTTGTTTAAAAGATTAATCATTTTATCAATGGGATAAATTATTATTGATTTATAAATTAAGGATACAAATTGTCAAAAATAAACGAATACTTCTTTAAACGACATCGTTTCACTTACCACCAAACACGGTTAATCACCTTCGCAGCAGAGAGCAAACCAATCCCTCTCAGAATCTCGCTCGCTCACTCGCTTACCGAGCTGGAAACTCAGGCTCCGAGTCCGATTCAGTCCCAATCTCTATGTAACCTTCTCTCTCTTCACCTTCCTCCAATCTCTCTGCAACTCCGACTACCTTCTCTGATCGCCCAACAATGGCGAACCTCATTCACAGGCTCACCAAAACCAAGCCCTCTCCAACACTCCTCGCCTCTCTCAACACCCTCTTGTCGCCAAAACCCACTCCTCCTCTCACTTCCGACCTCTCCAATCTCGAAACCCCCAAATCGGATTCCGCAGAAACCCTAATTTCCAGACCAAAGGTCGAGTCTTGTCGGAGTTCTCAAATCATTTTCCCCAATTTCCCGTTCGGGCTCTGCTTGAGCCCTATCTCTCCGCCGCCATTGGGAGTTGTCGAGTCCGAGGATGTCGGGACCGAGGATTCGAGGACGGTTTGGGCTGATAGTACGAAGAAGAAGAGGAAGAAGAAGATGAACAAGCATAAGTTGAAGAAGCTCAGGAAGCGGCTTCGGCGAAAGGCGAGAGCTTGATTGATTTCTCCTTTTGGGGGTGAAACGAAAGAAAATCTCGATTTTTCGTGGTTTTGATTTTATAAGTTTCTTAAAGTATTGATACATTTTTGTTTAAGTTTGATTTTTTTTATTTTTTTTTTTGCTATCTAATTTTGGAAATTCGACTAGTTATTACCAGAATTTTGGTTTGAATTACAGGAAATGAAAATAATTAGAATGATTTCCATGGGTCTTTAAGCATGAGAATTTTTTGTTCGTTTGTTTAAAGTCAATTTCATGTTATGCATACTCAATTGTAGCTGTGAATTGTGATTATAAATATCTGATCATAGTTTAATTTCAAATATCTAGTAATGTTTTAAGATTTTCATGTTATTTATAAGCAATTTCATGTCAATTCAATTTTGTGTTCATACTGGCTAATAATTTTACCAACCTTGCTTAAGTCGAATTCATGTTGATAAACTTATGATGATACTAGTTTTAGATATCTACTAATGTTTGAAGGTTTTCAGGGTATCCTGGTTTAGTATATGCAGTTTTCGGTGGCCATGATTCGATAGTAATGATGTTTAGTAGTAGCCAATGAGAGCAGTACCATTTGGCATCGGTGGCACTAGTGATAATGGGTGGGTCAACAAGTATATCGTATTCATATATGGGACCTACTCATTGTGAGTATCGATGCCAGATACCATTGATGTCCATTGTCTTATTTTTGTAAAAATCTCAAGAAGTAGTACCTAACGAGCGGAGCAGTACTAGTTGGCATCGGTGGTACTTGGCACCACTATTTATAATGGGTGGGTCTTCAAGTATAGTTTTAGCTTGTGGGGCCTATTCATTGTGTGTGTTGGTCCCGGACACCCCTAAAGTGTCCATTATCTTAGTTCGGCGAATTTGCGAAGGTTTAGTAGAATGGCATTGAAGTATAACTGGTTGAGCAAGGAGAGAACACTAAGTTGGAAAGGGGACTCACCCTTTGCAATCAATATCACCAATTGGGTATTAACTCTATAGTTTTAATGCCTTTCTTTGGAGTGTTGATAAGAAGATATTTTTAAAGTGCAGTACCAACTCTTGCTTGAAAGATAAACTTAACTTCATTCCTGTTTTCATTACGTAGAATGACCAGCTTTGCCAACCACCCTCATTGACACTGTAATTTGGTCCGAGTGCTAACTGCTGGAGCTGGTGTGCCTAATCTCACACTAACGTAAATGCTCGTGGCTTGCTGAATGTGTTAAGGATATGAAATGTCGATCTGTGTTGTTAACTTTTTTCTGTAGTGTTTTCCCACAAAATTTTGAATGTGAACCAAAACTTTCTATTCAAATCTACTGAGGACCATACGACTGCTAAGTCGGTAGCCAACCATGTTAAGATTTGGCCAGGATCATTTCTGGTTGGATATTAAATGTTTGAATTGTGTGAATCTTCTGCATTCTGTGAACCAAAGTGATTTTAAGCTAACGTGGTCCTTGGTTGTGGAAGTTAACCAAGAGAAGTCTGTTCTCTCTATCATTTCCATTCCAAATCAAATCGTATTTTCTATGAACTTCAAACTTCCAATCAACGATTCAATAAGCGTGTGAACCAGCTGTTTCTTCATCAACAGCAGAAGCCAAATTGTTTTGCCAAAATCACTTGATTGGGTTGAGAGATGGAGCCCGTCTTTCACTCGAGTAGTCGAACCAAGTCCAAATCTTGCCTAATCTTCTTTACAGTCTATTCAAAACTAGAACTCGAACTAACTTATTTCATCTAAATTGAATCCCAAAATAATATCAGTCACAACAACTCGAATCTCAAATTCAACCTATCTTATATTGTATGCGCCGACACAATGTCATTCTGAGTTGTATCAAAAAATAATGATCAGAATTGGTCTACCGAGCATTACTCTCCATCGAATCTCTCAAATCGAAGTGAATTGAATTACTTGCCTCCGTTCAATTCACTTCGTTTGCAATAAGGAAATTTCCCACTCCATCGAATCTCTCAAATCGAAGTGAATTGAATTACTTGCCTCCGTTCAATTCACTTCGTTTGCAATAAGGAAATTTCCCAAACACAGTGCTAATGAGGCTCAAGTAATGTTAGATGCCCCACTACTAGCAATGCATGGATTTTGCACGCGTGCCACGTGTGGGACCTACACAGTTTTATCAGCCTTATGAATCTGATGAAAAGGATTCATCATGGCTGTAGCTCAAATGGTTTGCTCTGCCGTGTCATCTGTCCTCAAATCTACAGTTCTCTCTCTTCTTGTATCTTGTGTCGGTTACCTTGTTCTTTTAACTTCCACGCTGTCCACACTCAACACGTAGGCTTTCTTCACCCACAGGAGTTACTGGAAATCTGTACGTTGAGATATGAAAAAATACATTATCGTTTATAGAGTTATTTTTATAACCGTTATATTTGTATAAAGACAAACTATTTGTTTCTCCCATTTTTCTGTTTTGATATGATTTTAATTAAATTTAATGGTCAGAAATGTATATTATCGATACGAGATTCTATCATATAAAGACCTAAAAATAAATAAAAATAAGAAAAGAGTATTTTTTTTTCTTAATATATTGATTTATTTGTTAAAAGAAAATAAAAGAGGAAACAAAATGTAGTAAGTTTAGACTATATTTTATTATCATATTCACGTATAAAATATAATGAAGACATGTGATTCGATTCATAATAGTTATTTGGGTATCTTTTTTATTTGTTAAATATTTTCTCTTCTTTTTATCTCTCCTTTTTAATTTTCACTCTACCAAATAACCTCTAAAATCCCCATGCAATCTGTCCTCGCACTTTTCCACTCTACTAAAGCACAAGTTTGTTGAGGGCAAATATTCCATTACAAAAACTCTCTACAAAGTGTCCATAGGTGCTGGTCCTTTTGATGACCGTGCTACCATCCTTACCAAAGGTAAGACGTTTTTACCAATAATGCACGTTTTCACGTTAATATAAAAAATAAATAAACGAGATTAACAGAATTTGATATACATACGATGATTTAAATAGAGTTATCTCGGTGAGGTATCCTAGCATGGAATTCTCAAATAAATAAAGTGAAAAATAAAAAACCTGTGCTAGCGGCATCTCTTTCTTCCTACAATGCTTAGGGCGCATGAAAAATGTAAATCCGGGACAAGGCTTACTTTTTTTGGTCTCATTGTTCTAGTCAAATCAAATTACTTTTTCTTTACAACGGCCACATCCCACTGCAATGATAGTGGGGTTAAATCAGTTTCATTTCCTCTATTGGCAAAAAAAAATTTACCTCCTTTGAACTGTAGACAGATGCCGTGCCATAATTGTATGTGACTCCTGTTTGGTTCTAGAGAAAAGAAAAGAAAAGTAAAGAAGAAAAAAGGAAAGTGAGTCATGTTTGGTCTTATAAGTTGATGAGATGTTAACCATTTTTTTTGGTGGGATCTCGACAACCTTAACAGTAATTCATTATTCATATCTCTCTTGCTCCCCAACTTATTTTATTTATTTTTTAATTAAAGACCTTTTATTGTTGAAATTATTGTAGTGGATACTAGATACATAAATACAAACGGTTGAAATTCATTATATTACAGAGATTTTATGATATAAATTATCAATTTTACTGTTGGTAAGAACCACAGTTTTAATAATTACACGAATAATCTAGTAGTGATTTTACACATAATTACATTATTAGATTAAGAGTTTAACCCATCTCAAACTTAAAAAAATATATATTTTTAATAGTTCGATTAATTTTTTAACAGTCTAATTAATGAGTATGAACATTAAAAAGTTTATAACGCATGTGCGATATAAAACTACTCTCATATATATATATATGGCCATTAAAAAATTAATTTAACCATTAAAATTATGTTTCCGGCTATAATAAAAAGGGACAATTCCAATTGTAGAAACTACCTTATATTACATGGCCAAGCCTAAATAGTATTCACACTGTAACATTACTTGAGTTGTCAATGTACAATTGTTAATATAATATTTATTTTGAGACAAAACATATATATTATCAAAAGTAGCATGTAATCTAATAAAATAAAATAAAAAACTAGCCCTACTAAGGTAATATTTTAATGCCCTTGAGCCATATAGTACTTTTTCCATTAAAAAAGTGAGCGTTTTTGTATACACCTTTCGTGTATGTGATGAAAAAGAATCTTTCGAGGCATGGAAATGTGGGTTTTTTTTTTTTTTTTTTTTGGGGGGAACTTTATGAGAGGGGAGTAGCTAATTTTGCAAGATTAGTCTAAGGTGCATGGGAATAAAGAAAACAACTAATGACAACTCAACAAGGAGGAAAGAAGCTTGTAAACGCAAATAGTATGTTTGACTATTGGGTTTTATAGGTTATGTATATGTGAGGGAAAGAGCCAAGGAGTGTCATGTGGGAAGAGTCATTTTCTCAAGGGAATTGTCTTGAACAACACCAACAATACTCCTCACATTCTTCTGAGTGGCTGTGTGTTTTTGCCCTATGAGATGTGGTCATTTTACCAAAAAACATGTGGTGGTGTGCTCTAGGCTTTCGCGATCCACACAAATTCCACCACCTCTCAACTATCGAGTCCTTAGTTTCTCTAAGATAACAAATATTTTAATCAGGAGCTTTCTACGATACCATATATTTTATCGACAATGCATGTCTCCAGACATTAAATCTAATTAAAATCACATCGTATAATATTGTTTAACTCTGATAGTTTAACACATAATCTAACTGATAAGGTGTTTTTTCGTATTTCAAAATATAATTCTCATTCTGATCATATAAGCACTTCTAATAACCCAATCTTCTCACCCACTAGCCCCCTAAATTAAGGTTTTTTTTTTTATTTAGAAACAAGTAAAAAGTGGAGTCCAATTAAATTAAGGACAGCTATTTTGTCTTCATTTAATATTAAATAATGCAAAAAAAAAAAAAAAAAAAATCAATATTACTCCTTCACCTAAAGCCTACATATACTACTAACTATACTTGGATTGGATGTATCTTTTTTATTATCTTACTTCAATTTAAAGCACAATAATTAGAGTATTCAATAGAAATCAGGCCAACATTGATGAATATCTCCCCTATAGAAGAGGAAAAGAGGAAGAGCTGGCCATTTATGGAAGATAAATGATCTTCATACATATATTCATAATATTATTGAAAACGGAAATATATTAGTGTGACAATAAAAATGTACGTGGAGTGTTAATTTATAGCCCACAAATTTCCATAATTTATAGCCCACAAAATTCCATAGTCTTGTTCTGGTAATCATAATGCACTAGAACCTAGAATCGTCACTCTTTTTTTTTTTGTCCCCCCAAATTTATCACCATATTTTTCTTTCTTTCTCTTTTCTAGTAAAACCTGATTTTCCTTATTTTTATGTGATTGCATATATAACTTATTGATAATTTTATATCTGACTCTATTAAAAATAAAATGTTCGAATCCTTCCACCCTCAATCTCAAAAAAAAAATAAAAATAAAAATAAAAATAAAAATATTTTCACAAAAGTGTAATTTGATTTTTTTTTTCTCAATAATGTCATCATGTCCCTAATCTAGCGTCACATTAAGAATTTGTTGAGACCGTAATTGAAATGGTTTGAGATCCAACTTAAGTATTCACATGTTAGAAAGTTCACTTAGCTCTCCATGCTCACAATTTATGATAAACCAAATATCAAAGTACACTCTCGTAATCTCATTTCAATACAGGTTTATACCGGATTAGGAACCATAGTTATTATGTCATGGTAAATGTGTAATGTGAATATGAATATGAAAAAGAGGTCATAAGAGTACTTGCAACCGAAGTAAAAACAAGGTGGTAAAAAGATCAACAATATACATGGGCAATTTTCTCACTGATATCAACTATATTTGCACATTCAAGAGGGGACTGAAACTTGCAACCAGTGATGTTTATTAACATCAGTCCCATGTTTAAAAGCTTTCCATCCAAGCACCACCGTTCGATCATCTTGATATACATCAAATGGCAGCTAAACATGGCAATAAATTTAATACCAGAAAATAATATCTCACCCGGCTAGTCTTCAAGATCGACAACAGTATCGGTTCATCAGTTGCTTTCCATCTTATTTGAACAAAATTTATCTTTCTTTTCTTTTTAATTAATTTAATCTTTGTTTCTATGTATTTTATTATCTTTCTTGTTACAAGAGAATCGGATTAAAGAGAGGGGGGGGGGGGGGGGGGGGGGGGGGGGGTGGGGTGATGTGGAAAGAAAAAAAAAAAAAAAAGCTCATTAAAAATGCCGAAAGTGGTGTGGTAGCCTTCCAAGGAAGTCATAGGACATAGAGACACGAGTAGCAAAATGGGACAACCTGTAAACAAAGTGCGGAACTAACAGAAAAAAAAAAAAAAAAAAGGGACAATTTTGCATGAATAGCCCTCAATCTTTTCTCTTAATTGCATTTGTGTCCTTTAGCTATTAATATGTAATCATTTTTGCCACTAACTTTTTGATTCATTCTAAACATACCCCACCATTTTTTTCCCATTCTATAGTTTCATGATCATCGTACGTTCCAAAGAAAGAGGGAAGCGTGTAAATTAAGAGGCTTTATGATTTTCAACCACCTCATACCAACATTCTTTTTTTTTTGGGGGGGGGGGTCATACCAACATTCTTTTTTTTTTGGGGGGGAGGGGGGAATCCATATTACTATTCTTTAGTAAACAATTTTAAGCAATTTTTACTCTAATGTAGATAAAGAAATTATTGGAGAGAATGAAAGATATAAACATTAGTTCAAAATTTTGATATAAACCAAAACAAAATAATTGATATCGAATATGTATTTTAATGTCAAATTGTTATTCTCAACTTAAATTAACTTGATATTTCTGAATTTAACTTATGACGTTTGAAGTTTTGATATATGAAATACGAGGATGAATCAATTAACCAAGTAGATGAAATTCCTTATCATAGCTTTGACATCATATCCCTTATTTGTTAATATTGAGAAAAATTAGTTCTAGATTGTAGAACATGGAGCCCCACCAATCAAACTAAAAAAAAAATGTTTAAAACAGGAAAAGAAATGAAATCATAACAATTCAGGGCCTATGTAGCAAAAAAGTGAAAACAAAGCAATAAAAAGAAAAAAAAAAGTATTTTCTTTTTGTAAAAAAGAAAAAAGAAAAATTGTAGGACAATAATACAACACGTGAGCATGACAATAGTCTGAAAGGGCCAAACTGCAACAAGTGGTCAGAATATCATTGGCCCACTCAAAAAAATAAAAAAATAAAAAATAAGACTTATGGATTACAATAAAGAGCTTCTCTCCTCTTTTCTCTCTCTTTCTCTCTCTCTCCTCATTCAAGCATGAGAAAATAGTCTTCCTTTTCCACTCCAAAGCAAACACACAGAGAAAAGTAGGACTTGGTATAGAGACGTTGTTTTGTAGCATATTTACCTTACAGACAATAGGAATGTCTAGAGTCACCTCTGAACTGAACTGATCCTCAAAAACCCAGAAGACGAAAAACAAACTTAGAGAGAGAAAGAGAGAGTTGGAGAGAGAGAGAGAGAGAGATGGGTGGGGTAACTTCATCCATGGCTGCGAAATTCGCCTTCTTCCCGCCGAACCCCCCGTCGTACAAGGTAATTACAGACGATGCCACTGGTCTTCAGCTCCTTGACCCTTTCCCCCACCGCGAAAACGTCGACGTTTTGAAGCTCCCCACCCGCCGCGGCACCGAGATCGTCGCCGTTTATGTTCGCTATCCCATGGCGTCCTCTACCCTTCTCTACTCCCACGGCAACGCCGCCGACATCGGCCAAATGTACGAGCTTTTCGTCGAGCTCAGCATCCACTTGCGCCTCAATATCATGGGGTATCTCTCTCTCTCTCTCTCTCTCTCTCTCCCCCCCCTGTTTTGGGAGAAATTTTTGTGGATTTGAGATTCCCTTTTGGGCTTTTTGTTGGAATCTTGCGGTTCCTTGATCTAAAAGGAATACACACACACACATATATTTTAAGTTTGCCTTAATGGGTATGTTGGGATTCGATTTTTTTGTGATGTTTTGTTTTTGGCTAATTAGTAATTTGGAAGTTTGTTTTCTTGATGAAAAGGTTTCAAAGATGTTAGATTTAAGCTAAGGAATATTAGTAAGATTAGTTTTTGTACTTTTTAATAGATCTGTAATATGTTCATCTAGCAGATTGAGTTGTGTGGTGTTGTTAGTAGATCTTTTTGGGTTTTTGGTTATGGAGATTTTACTATGTTATGAACTAGCCAAAAAAGAGAGAAGGAAAAAAAATCCCTTTTTGTACTTTACCTGAATCAGCTGATTTAACACAGTTGGATGATTGGAAACTAATGGTGGAGTTGCAATTTAGAGAGAGAGAGAGAGAGCTTTTTGGTCAGTTCTGGAATCCAAAGGGGCAGAGTAGGCTTAATAAATGCAGATGAAAGTGGGTGAATATAAAATTTACATGGTTGGGGCTGGTAGATTTTATGATTTGATCTTAACAATGAAACAAAGAAGAAGTTGGTTGAGGACTTGTGTATAGTTGCGTCTAAAAGATGTAAAGGAAAAAGGACTTCTATTCTGGAATCGATAAGTTCCTTTAGTACGAGAAAGGGGTGAAATGACACAACAACAAATAAGCTTTCGACATTGTTGCCGAGGAAGCCGGTGTGATGAATGTCTAACAAGGCAAAACAATTCACGCGAACACTTCCCATGATGCAATGTATTAGTAGACGATTAACCGATAGCTCAATGAGCCCTCCATAGAAAAACCAAGCCAAAGAAATCATCAGTGTAATAGGGGGTTACGATATTTTAACATAAGAATAATAAGATAACATGGGGGAGAAATGATGTTTTTTGTTCTCATTATTGTTATTATTAGTTTTTATTTTCCTTACTATAATAAAAAAAACCGGTAAAACCTTTGTTTCAACACCTGGCACATCACTAGATATATATATATATATATATGTATATATGTACAAACATTCCTTCAAAAATCTAAAAATAGCAATATAAGTCTCATCCTCTTGCTTACATTTATGCAGGTATGATTACGCTGGCTATGGACAGTCATCGGGAAAGGTATCTTCTGCAAGAAAAATTAGCCTGGTTGTTAAAATCATAGTAATTTTTAACTGGTAGTGTCCTCTGAAGTTGATTCATATGTCTTTCTGCAGCCAAGCGAGGCGAATACTTACGCAGATATAGAAGCTGCGTACAAGTGTCTTGAAGAGACTTACGGTGCTAAGCAGGAAGATATTATCCTGTATGGTCAGTCAGTTGGAAGTGGACCTACTGTCGATCTTGCTGCTCGTTTGCCTCGACTAAGAGCTGTTGTTCTTCACAGTCCCATACTCTCGGGTCTGAGAGTCATGTATCCTGTCAAGCGCACATACTGGTTTGACATCTATAAGGTTAAAATCTTGTTTAACAAATTTTCTCATCATTTTCACTAAACGTGCTATAGGTGTCTCAAACCAATTTCATCTTGATATGCAGAACATTGACAAAATCCCACTCGTTAAATGCCCTGTGCTTGTAATACATGTAAGTATCCACAATTTAGTCCTTTTCTTTTTCCTTCTGAATAATTTGATTATAAATTGTTAATATTCATGACATACTACGTAATATATCTGTCGCTAGCGTTTCAGTAATGAATTCTGTGTTTTTGTTCCCTTTGTGGTAGAAATACCGAATAGTGTTCTCTTCCTTAAAAAATGACAGCCGAGATTCATATCCTATGATCGCTGTGTTAAGAAATTTGAACTGGCAATTGAGGGGATGAGAAAAGGAGAAGTGTGACAATTGAGAAGCTAGTTAAATAATAAAGGAGCCATATTTTGGACAAACGGAATTAAAACTAATAGATGGGCCAATAGTGTATGATAATTTAAATTGTAAGGTGATGAAATACAAAGATAGGAAAGCCGAGACGTGTGATGGGATCAGAGAATCTTTCGGCTAAGGATAGATACATGACATCAACGGTGATAAAGAGAGAGATGGGATGTGTAGTTGAAATGAACCATCAAGAATAAGGGTTGATAGGATAAGGAGAATACTCGGTTGACTTTCAGAAACTAGCTCTGGGCTAGTAGAATCTTTGGATTATTTTATTTAACTAATAGTTTTTCTTTAAATTTTTTTTTTTTTTGGCAGGGAACAGCCGACGAAGTTGTTGATTGCTCTCACGGCAAGCAACTTTGGGAACTCTGTCAAGAGAAATACGAGCCCTTATGGCTCAAAGGTGGAAACCATTGTGATTTGGAACTCTATCCAGAGTACATAAGACATCTCAAGAAGTTCATATCAACAGTTGAAAAGTCGCCATCGCGAAGGTTCAGCTCAAGAAAAAGCACAGATCGCGTCGAACATTCCAGACGGAGCACAGACTGTTACGAGGTTCCGCGGAAGAGCACTGACCGGAGGGAGAAACCGAGGAAAAGCATCGACAGGCCTACCGACAAGATGAAGACTAACGAGTACAAGTTTAACAATGACAAGCTAGAAAAGTATAGAATCTCCTTTGATCAGGTGGAGAGATCAAGGAGAAGCGTCGAATATCACGAGAAATCTAGGAGAAGCATTGACCTACAGGTAGAAAAGGGTCGGAAAAGCGTCGACTGGCTGGATAGAATTCGAGCCGCTTGAATAAAGATTTTTTTAAAAAATTTTTTTGGTTAAAGAGTTTGGTTCTTGGGAAAGGGACAGAACAGAAAAAAATAGAAAACAGGAGGGGGGAAAATGAGAAACAAAATTATTTGGGGTCTAACTTGTGTTTATGATGTTCATCAAAAGAAAACTACTTATGGTTTAAGAATGGGGTCTTGTTGGGTTTTTCTTTTCTTTTCTTTTCTTTTTCTTTTATTATTTTTTTTTTCCAAGATGAATTTGTCATGGTTTGTAGAGGGTTTTTTTTTTTTATTTTTTTATTTATTTATTTTTTTTTTTTTTATGGTGGTGGGATTTGTTATTCTTGGGTTGTTTAGTGAAAAGAACTCTAACCTCTTTTGTTTTCCATTATTGAATGGAATCAAATCTCATTTGTTAATAAATATCACGGGTTTGAAAACGACATTACCTCGTTGTTGTGTTATTTTCTTAATATTCTTTTCTTTCTTTAATGTTGGCTTTGTGTGATTGGAACTTCTCAAGGAGAGCCCTTTTTGCTTTGCTTATTATGATAGAAGCACCCCCACGGCCGACATATCCTGGTTTCCTAATTTACTTCGGATTTAAAAGAGAAAATAATAATATTTATTTTTGTTTTGATAGAATACGTGTTTGTCAAATTTGTGTGTCCACTATAAATTTGTATTTATTAACTTTGGGATAATTTGTCCACAAAAAGCTCTTCATATCAGCCTTTTAAATTTTGATGGCCTATGCCCAAAGTTCTTTCAGTTGTGTTTGACAACAAAAAAAAATATACATATATATAAATTTAATCTCATATCCGTTACCCTTACAAAATTGATACTTGTAACTTTTTTTTTTCAATATGTTAATGTAACAATCAATTGATTATAATGTAACATTTCTAGTAAGGTTAACAAGACACCTCGTAAATCAAAGTTCTACGGTAATCTTATGTCTCAGGTTGGATTAAAGTTAACAATAATGACGCAACAAACGATTTTACAGGCTTAGCAGGATGTTGGGGATTTTCAGAAAAAGGAAATGTTTTTGTAAGGGTTGCTTCGCTAAACTCTAGAGTCTTTGCATGTTTTTGAAGCTGAGTTGATTGGTGTTATCACGACAATTGAATTTGCTCACTGATCTAATTTGACGGTTCTCTGATTGAATGCGACTCTATATATGTAGTTAATCTGCTTCTCTCATAGCAAGATGGTTCCTTGGCGGGTTTTGGCATATGATGGGATGCATCTATTTCCTTCCTCATTAGAATTACTTAAAAAACAATTATGACTTCTCAACCTCACCCTTATAACCACTTGACCATTTCTCACTCTACCACCTCGCACCCTTTCTGACCCAGCCCATTTATTTAGTTTTTAATTTAAATTATAATTTTTTTTCAAATATTTTCTTTGTTTTCAAGGGTATTTTTAATGTTAAAATTAAGTGTTTGATCGAGAAAAATGCATTGATTTATGTACTAAATATACTATAATAATATAAAAATGTAGAACTTTAAAAGGAACATTATATTTTTTGAATAAACACAAAATGCAGGCTATAAAAATGTAAATAATCATTAATTTTTAGGTTTTTTTTTTAAGTAAGTTAAATATTTTGTATATTAAAATGGTATTAATTTGTATATTAAACGCAATCTGATGGTATAAAAACGGAAAAGTTCAAAAATACATGACATTTTTCTAAATAAAAACAAAATGTAAAATACAAAAATATAAATAATCCTTTCAATCAAAATTCAAGAGATAAAATGAGAGTTTTTAATTTTTAGTAGACAAAGTGAGAATCTTCTAAAGTTTAGGGGTACAAAGTGAAATAGAGAAAAAAGAGTGGGAATAAAACGCTCTATCTACATTCGTCCTTAGGGATGGCAATATTCCCATAGGGACGGGGCACTGTGAGGCTTTGATCTGAATGGGACAAGGATGAGGGACAATATTTAAAAATGTGGACGGAGTCTTTTCATCAAATTGAAAATGGGACGGAGACAGAAAAAATACCCTGCATCACCTTCATTGTATAAATATATTTGTTTTATATATATTTATATGTTTACTTTTGAACTTAATTAGATTGTTTCGGTCATTAAAAAATATTATTAACAATATTATTTCACTAAAAACGAAGGAAACAAAATTGTTCATTAATAGTTAGTAACCTTAATTGATTAATACTAATTAATATTTGTTATTTATTAATTTAATTTTCTGACTTTGTTATTTTTTAGTGAGACACTTGTGTGACCTCATTACTAATATATAACTTGCATTTTGTGAAAATTTCTATTTTAGTCTCACTTTATGATGGGTTAGTTTGGAGTTAAAGTTTAAACCAAGAATTTTAACTTAATTTTGTCTTTTTCTCTAAAAGTTTTTTATCTTTTTTGAAAAAATCAATCAAAATCACTATTTAAACTTACAAATCTTAACTCAAACTTACACACCAAACACTCCCATTGAATTTTTGCTTTTTTTTTTTTGTTCTAAGTTATGTAATTTTAAAATCTATGGGGGTATTTGGTGTGTAAGTTTGAGTTGAAATTGATAAGTTTAAATAGTAAATTTTGTTGACTTTTCAGAAAAGACAAAAAATTTTTTGAGAAAAAGATAAAAACTTTTGGAAAAAAGATAAAAAAAAATTTAAACAGGATCGGTTACCAAACAGGGCCTATAATTACTTTAAACGAGAGAATAATTCACGTCTCCTCCCGTTCCATTGTTATTCCTATTCGTCTTTAGGTAAATCAAGGTGATTAGCGTCGTAATTTAAACAATATTATTATATTAATGGACGTTTTAAATCAGATTGAATAAAATTTTCATTTTCCCAAACTACCCCTGCGTGTTATTCTCCTCTGCTCTCGAAGTCTTTTGACAGAAGACGATTGCACAAGCTCATCGCAAAAACCTAATTTCACCTTCGATTTCTCAGAAACTTTCCTCTTCGAATCACTATGTAAGTCTTCAATTTCCTTTCTACCATCCCAATGTGTTTTACTTTTTACTTTTTTGTTTGATTGCCTAGAAAATCAGTACAGAAAAAGCAATCGCGGGAAAGAAAATTTTACCATTTATGCCAATTTCGAAATCCATTCAGCGAATGCTTTGATTTGAGCGTTTGGTCGGAGAAAGTTTTATATTTTCTTTTTTCACTCCATTTTCTCGGCAACCAAACAAGGTTTTTTGGTGATCACGGTGACAATTTGTGGAGCTGTGTTTTTCTTTCAGGTCAAAGGAGGAACTTGCGAGGAAAGCAATCAATCACGCATTGAAGGCTTTGCAGAAGCGGCATTTGCTCGAAGAAGGAGCTCATGCTCCGGCCTTTATCGCCTTATCGAAGCCGATTATCTCTCAGGTTCTCTCTCTCTCAAATTGGTTTGAGCTTGTTTATTAATGGTAAATTCGTTTCAATACATTTCGGAAGATAATCCACGAATTAATGCCCTAATACTTTGCCAACAAGAGCAATCAAATATCAAAAGACTAATAATGGTAACAAAACATTCATAGTTGTTCGCCCGTAGATATGAGAGTTACGTCCACTTTTAGCTACTGCAGGGTTTTGCTATGGTAAAAAAACATGTCTCTCATACTCCATGTTTTTTTTTCTTTTAATACCGAAATTGGCAGGATAACCGAAAATACAAGCGTGACATTCCTATTGTACTCTCACTTAACTCTATGTCGGAGTAATAATTAGGCTGCATGCACTGACCAAACCAAACCAAACTAAACTGAGATGGATGATTTGATGAATTCTTTTTTCTCTTGTGTTATAGAGGCACAGGCGCATTTGAACTTTTCCCAATTTAGGAAATTTTGGGGACTGTATTTTTATTGCTTTTAGAACTGCTTGACTTATTTATTTAATGGCACTTTTAGTTTTTTCCTGTCAATTAAAGACCTAGAATTTTGGGGATTTCAAGATTTCCTAGAATTGAGTTTTTCACACTCTGCACGAATTGAGTGTCAAAATTTGTACTTGGTGGAAGTGAGCTACGTGGGATATGCTTAGCATTGATGTTTTTGGTTAGTTCTGGTTCAAAGTTGCTAAATCTGGAGATCCAGTCTTGTATATTAGTTTTTGGTATAGTTATTAAGTATTTTGTGGATGATCTGAAGGGATCAGAATGGAAAGAAAAGGTGGAAAATCTAGAACTAGAGCTTCAGCAATGTTACAAAGCTCAATCACGATTGTCCGAGCAACTTGTAGTTGAAGTAGCGGAGTCCAGAGCTTCAAAAGCTCTACTTCAAGAGAAAGAAGAAACAATAAGTGATTTGCAGGAGAAGCTAACTCAAACGAGGGTAAACTAAATTCTAATACTTCCAAGTAGTAAGGGAGAAGCTTTTGTGATTTCAATATTTTCTGTAGGTGATTCCCTCGTGGCTATACATTGCAGGGACGAATGCTCTCAATTGAAAGCAGACCTAGAGGAAAAGATTAAAGCTTTGGAATTGCTTGTGAGTGAGAATAAAGAAATTCGAGCACAACTAGAAGAGATCACTATTAAAGCTAAGAATGCCGAGGCTGAAAATAAGATGTTAATTGATCGCTGGATGCTGGAAAAAATGAGGACGCTGAACGGCTTAATGAGGTAAGTGAATTATTGTTGCACGTTCTAACAACGGGAATTTTGTGTTGCTTGATCAAGTACTACTCTTTGGTTACTCCAAGAGCATAATACCCTGTGTGCACGCGTAGTTGCATATATAAGATTGATAGTTTTTTGTTGCTGGAATATTCGCTGGATTCATTTTTCTCATTTTCGCTCAATAATCCAAAGTTGTAGATCACAATTTTAAAAGTTTCTTTTTGTGAGTTTTGTCTCCTTGCTGCTATAAACCTCACTATACCTTTATCTGACTTTATTTGTTGGTTTAAGTCGGATATATTATGTTATACATTGGGTGGGTTTGCTATCTTTTACCAAACCACTAATTGAAATGATTAAACCTTCCAGATATGAACGCTCAGAAAATAGAAAATTTACAAAGAAATCAAGTCATTCTAGGAACATGTAGCTCTCTGTAGTTTGGCTAACATTGTGAGTTGTCTTAGATTCAGATTAGTAAAGATCTTGTGTTTAGCGCAGAGCAATAGTCTGCATTATTTTCGTTTATGGAGGAGATTTATAGTTAGTTTTCTGTCTTTTATATACTGTATATGTGCTTCTTACACTTTCTTTTTTCTCCTTTTGTTTTCTATATTCTTAGCTAAATGCACTTTATGAAGATTCGATGGATCGGCTTAAGGCAAACAATTTAGAAAAACTTGCTCGGCAGCAAATTGATGGTGTGGTTCGGCGAAGTGAAGAAGGTGCAGAGTACTTTATGGAGTCATATGTTCCCTCTGGATTCAAAACAAGATCCACGCCCATGAAGGTGGTTGTGCTTCCATATTGTTCGAGTACAATTCTGGTCAATTGATTACTGGGGGACAAGATAGGTCGATCAAAATATGGGATACAAATACTGGGTCGTTAAGTCGTACACTTTATGGTTGCCTTGGTTCCGTTCTTGATCTTACCATTACCCATGATAACAAATCAGTCATTGCTGCAAGCAGCTCAAACAACTTGTACGTCTGGGATGTCAACTCAGGGAGGGTCCGTCACACTCTCACAGGCCACACCGACAAAGTGTGTGCTGTAGACATGAGCAAAGTCTCAAGTCGCTATGTCGTGAGCGCAGCTTATGATCGCACTATCAAAGTTTGGGATTTGCAGAAAGGCTACTGCATCAACACCATCATGTTTCACAGTAACTGCAACGCCCTATGCTTCAGCATGGATGGACAGACCATTTGCTCTGGCCACGTCGATGGAAATCTTCGCCTGTGGAACATTCAGACAGGAAGGCTGCTTAGCGAAGTGGCTGCACACTCACATGCCATTACTTCCATCTCGTTATCTCGAAACGGTAACATGGTATTGACGAGTGGGAGAGACAATATGCATAATCTTTTTGATATCCAATCCCTGGAAGTCTGTGGCACCTTAAGAGCCACGGGAAACAGAATAGCAACGAATTGGAGCCGGTCCTGTCTCAGTCCAGATGACAGCTATGTTGCTGCTGGATCAGCGGATGGGTCGGTGTATATTTGGTCAGTATCTAAAGCTGATATAGTCGGAACGCTGAAGGAGCACAATACACCCGTCCTGTGTTGTTCATGGAGCGGGCTCGGTAAGCCTCTTGCTTCTGCAGACAAGAATGGAGTCGTTTGTACCTGGACATAATGTGTGAATAAAATAATATTATCAACAGGGGAAGTTTGTTTAAGCCTTTCTATTCTTATTTTCTCCATTTTATACAAATTGTATACGTGTTCAAAGTCGGTCATGATTCTACGGTGTAAATACAGATTTGTCTCAAATTGAACCTTGTCTACATTCTTTTTCTTTCTTTCTTTTTTCTAAATGATTTAAACGAAGTGTTTGGTGCACCAATTGCATTCAAATACAATTTTTTTTGCCTCCAAGTTTCAACTATTGATAGTATATTATTACAATTTTACAACTCAAAATTTTAAAAGTCCATAAATTTGCATATATTAGTTCAAATAGATGATTTTTTTTTGTAAATTATTAAGAATTTCAAGACGTATGAAATAATCTTCGGTTTTTTTTTTTTTTTTTTTTTTTTTTTTTTTTTTTTTCTGAACACATTTCAAGTTTTACAATTTTTATTTTCATTCATTTAAACTTGTGCACCAAAGACATAACAATTCAGCTCAAACCCAACCCCAAAAAACTTAATTCAAATCCATGGATCAGACACATGTTAAAATTTGAACATGTCGTTTCTCTTCCTTATGACTGTTGTAGGTTTTTTTTCTTTTTTCTTTGTTCTAGGTGAAAAAAAAAAAAAAAGATGCGGTGAGGGGCAAGCTACCACCAAAGAGACGACTCATACATGACATCTGCATTAAGTCATAACTAGTTACGTCAAGAGACAATGCTTCATTTTAGCTTTGAGTGCTAATAAACGTCAAGCCGGTAGCATGAAAATAATCTCAAATACTTCCATAGTCGGGTTCTACCGAACCGAACTGGTTGAGAAAAAATTCAATTCCATTGGGCTACCACCTTTGGATAACAATACATATAGTTAATATTATTTAGGCATTGGCAATCATTGCAACAAGTGACAATGTCATAACACCCACAAAGGAGGATGGGTTGACAAGGGTGGATACTTTTACTAGCTTCTCCTCTTCGTCCACCCAGGTTCAAATTTTGTTGCCTCCCTTTAGGCCTAGTTCCAGCTTCGGCTATTGAAGTATTGGTTTGGTGATGGCAAGGTATACTCAGGATGACCGACTAAGTGAAACTAATATAAAGAACCCGTCTCCCTGCCATACCTAAGGAAAGAGATTCCTACCTATGAGGTTGAAAACCTAAAAATGATAAAGCCAGCCTCAGATTCTTTTTAATTCACCAAAAAAAGTACAATGTCATATAGCTCCCTAATTTCCACTTTTTTCCGTATAATGCTTCTTTTCTTCCATAGGGCAGGAATTCTGATTCCCTTCCACCTTTTTTCCGCAAAACTTGGGCCGATCACTGGCCCCAGTTAACTTGGCCCAAACCAAAACTCTGCTCTTACTTTACAGACGAAGGACCCAGAGATCTTCGGGCAAACCACACATGCCAACACGTTTGTAGTTCCTCCACCCCCCCCCCCCCCCCCCCCCCCCCCCCCCCCCCCCCCCCCCCCCCCCCCCCCCCCCCCCCCCCCCCCCCCCCCCGCCCCCCCCCCCCCCCCCCCCCCCCCCCCCCCCCCCCCCCCCCCCCCCCCCCCCCCCCCCCCCCCACCCCCCCCCCCCCCCCCCCCCCCCCCCCCCCCCCCCCCCCCCCCCCCCCCCCCCCCCCCCCACCCCCCCCCCCCCCCCCCCCCCCCCCCCACCCCCCCCCCCCCCCCCCCCCCCCCCCCCCCCCCCCCCCCCCCCCCCCCCCCCCCCCCCCCCCCCCCCCCCCCCCCCCCCCCCCCCCCCCCCCCCCCCCCCCCCCCCCCCCCCCCCCCCCCCCCCCCCCCCCCCCCCCCCCCCCCCCCCCCCCCCCCCCCCCCCCCCCCCCCCCCCCCCCCCCCTACCCCCCCCCCCCCCCCCCCCCCCCCCCCCCCCCCCCCCCCCCCCCCCCCCCCCCCGGAAAAATGGCTCTTTTAGTTGTGTCCTTTTTTCTTCAACCTCTCTGTGAGTGCTAATTACGCTTCTAAATTCATGACCACGCACTAACTAACCCCTTTAACCTGATTAAACTGAAACATATATTAATCTTTTCAAAGATGAGAGAAGCTTGCTATTTTGTCACACGAGATGACAGAATTAATCGAACAAAACGAGCAATCTTACCATCCTATCTAAATTGAGTCTTACCATCCAAATTTTGACTCATATTTCTTCTCCAATTATTCAAGACCCCACACCATCCTCTACAGCCGTTTACATACCACTAGTTTTTTTTTTTTTTTTTTCTTTTTCTTTTTTAAAGTATTTTTCCGTTGCTTAAGCAAGAAAACTATTCAAAGTAGACAAGGCACGCTACGTTATCCATATCATGGGTGGAAACTAACACAAACCCCGCATGAGCTAACACATGATCCACTCCTATGAGAACTAAGAAAAGGGATGAATAATAATAATCTCATCTTTCTCTCCAACAAAAATACTGCCCATATTAAAAATAGTACACCTCATGCATTTTTGACCTGTTAGGCATTGTTTTTGTTTTTAAGCATAAAGCAATAGAAGAAACTAAGGCTCCGTTTGAATGATATGTTCATTTTTAAAAAGGAAATTTTTTTTTATTGAAATGAGAAAGTCATTTCAATTTAAGAATGAGATAGTGTTTTGATATGTAAAAAAAAAAAAAAAAGTTTCTTTTTAAAACAAAAGGTTGTTTGGAATGAGAAGAAATGGTGTTTGGAATGGTATATTGTGAGAAGATTTTAAAAAAATTCTTTTTCTTTTTTCAAAAGTTACTGTACAAAATAAATTTGAAAATGAGATAATTTTCATTTTTTAAAATGAGAGAATGATGGAAAAAGTTGGGAAAAACACACTTTTGCAAAAAAATTTCTAATTTCCGAAATTGGACATGTGATCCAAACAAAGAGTAAGTAAAACGTATGATTTTTTGACAAAAATGAAAATTGAATTTCTAAAGCAAATAAATTATGATAGCAATGTTAATCAATCTTAATAAAGTTATAGTACAAGTTTCAAAGTTTTTTTTAGAACAGTTTTTGTGAGAAGTCGTAAGTCTGTTTGACAGAGTCTTTTCTTTTAGTTAGTATAAAAAACATAAGCAAAAACTCGATTAGAGTTTGGAGTCAGGTTTTTGAAAGAGTTTAATAGGCCAAAATAGTTTTAAAATTAAAATATTTTAATGAATAATAAGAAAGTTAAAATGAAATTTATAATATCTTAGTAAAACCTTTATATAAATTTTAAAGTCTTTTCAGAAAAGTTTTAAAATTTTGTGGCTTTGGTTAACTCTCTTCCAAGTCTTACAAATTATTCGAATGCTTTTAAAATCTAATTTTAGATCCAAATAAACTTCCGAGCAACTCCATCAAACATGCATTATTTATTTTATAACTTTGACAGAAAACTCTTTTAAAGATTAAAGTTCCTACTAAAAGTTATCCAAACAACTCAAAATCATCTTTGAAACCGAGAGAGATAAAACTAGCTTTCAGAAAGAAATGCCAAACTGGTCAGATCTTGTTCTAATAGTGAAGAATATTACTAGTTGGGTTAACTCATTTAAAAAAAAAAATTATTTGTTAGGTTGATTCAATGACCACTCTCTCTGTGTGCAAACCGTTTGAAGTGATTATTTGTTTGATCCCATTATCTACGCAGCTACGCTAGAGCAGTCCAAGAAGCAATATATATATATATATATATATATAGATATATCCTTAGTGGCTTGAATGTATTATCAAATGGTGTGGACTTTGCAATATAATTAAAAGAGGTCGCATCATCAGTCATAGTTCTTGAACAATATGCATATATATATATGTGTGTGTGTGTGTGTGTGTATTGCTTATAACAGCAGCAAATGGGCAATTGTCATTTTTGGTAATTTATTTGTCCTGTACTTTAAATTAAATGGGGGGTTTTTGTAACCACTTAGTAACACCCACGCAATCACTTAGCAATTAAATAGCTAAGTGACAGACCAAAATTGTCAATATTAGCTTCATAGGAAGTTCAATTATACAAGTTACAAGGAGTCCACACCTGATGATCATAATGCAATGTGAAAATATGTAGTCAGTGACAGTTATATTCGGAGTTTTCACTTCGAGAAATGTCACTAAGTTAAAAATCCATCTTTCAACATTGATAGCTGTTGAAAGTTTAGAATCAGGATCCTTAACTATCTCATCAATGATTTCAGTTGACATTGTTATATAGAGGTGGAATCATTCAGTTTATTGGATGAGGAGCGTACGGAGACCATCGATTCCCTTTTTAAATTTAAAAAAAAAATTTGAATTGTCGCAAAAAATATAGACATGAAATGTGGTACTTTTCCCTCTCTTGTAATCATGCATTAAAAAGAAAATAATATTAATGATGATTAAAAAAAAAAAATACGAATGAGGTATTTAAGTAATATTGGTAGACAGGATATTAACCATATGATCTGGTTTGCCCAATCAAATGCTAAGAGACATTTTATCTTTACTTTATGACACTAACTTTTTTTTGCCTTACTATCATAAATATCAACTCTTGCAAATCTTGAGCTAGAACTCAAGTGTGGAGCCAACGTCACATGAAATCCTTACTAAAATTTCTAAGCTCCAAACTTGGGCATTTCCTACTTCATGTCATGCTCCCTCGTTTTTTTTTTCTTTTTCTTTTCTCTCTTTAAATGTTATTTTTTTCGTTGTATGAGAACATTTGCTTCGCCAATTCGAAATTTCAAAACTATAGTGTACATTTTACAAGAACTTAGTATATGTATGAATCATGAATCATGCTCTACTCATGAACCGAACATTGTTTTTGAATGTGCGAGATGAGTATATGACTAAGCTAGGCTTGTAACCACTAAACAAAAAATTTCTCATGTTAAAAAGAAATGTTTAAACACGGAAGTGACATTAAAAAAAATTGTTTATGCTATTTATTTCAAAGATGGTTTTATCTATACACCTAAATTTTAGGCCATTATCACTTTGCATATTAAACTTTAAAAACTCTCAATTTACTCTTTGAATTTTGATTTTACTCCTTTTATCATTATTTCAGTTAAAAAATAAACAGAAAATAGGGAATTAGTTTAATTAAGCTCATTGTGTTAAGTTTTCTGCTAAAAACAAATGGAGAAAGGTAATATGATTGCACTTAACTTTTTTTTTTTTTTTTTTCTATCTGTTTTTAATTAAAATTCTAATAGAAGGGGTGAGATGGGTTTAAATTCAAAGTTCAGTGGGCAAAATAGGAGTGACCCTAAAACTTAGGGGTGTAAATGAGAATAATATTTTGTTTGAAATTATGTTCGAAGCTATTATGTATTTTGGCTTCAGTTAAAGATAAAAGCAGTTATGGAGCTTTGTTTCCAACTTGCTAGGAATCGTGCTTCATGACTTCTCATACGTAACCATGCTCAATCGTCACCCTCTCTCTCTCCTCTCTCTCTCTCACTAAGTTGTAACGTGTTGGGCATGAAATGCAGAAAGGGAACTCCTAATTGCACCCCCAAGCTTTTCACATTTACTGCAGAAATAAAATGCCTTTCTTTCAGCTCTCTTTTTCATCAAAGTTAAACTCAGCTTTTACTTTGATCCCAAACTCATTTGCACAAGAGCCTTACTTCTATAAATAAACAAAACAAACCCATCTTCTTGAAAATCCACAAACCAAATATCTAAATATTTTCCTCTATTATCATTCCAATTTGTTGATGTCCCCAAGGAACCAGTTACTTCATTTATTCTCTTTTGTTTTCTTCTCCTCCTTCCACTCCATACTTTATCATTCCTCTCTCTATATAAGGCAGTTGTAAGGTCTCTATATTCTCATCCAATTCTAATATCAAATGGAGATGAAGAGGTTTCTACTGGTTGCTCTTTCACTTGCCCTGCTTCTCGGGATCGGAGAGAGCTTCGATTTCCACGAGAAGGAACTGTCGTCCGAGGATGGCTTGTGGGAGTTGTACGAGAGGTGGAGGAGCCATCACACGGTGTCCCGGAGTCTTGGCGAGAAGCATAACCGTTTCAATGTGTTCAAGGCAAATGTCATGCATGTTCACAACACTAACAAGAAGGACAAGCCTTTCAAGCTGAAGCTCAACAAGTTTGCTGACATGACCAACCACGAGTTCAGAGCTGTCTACGCTGACTCGAAGATCAAGCATCACAGGATGTTCCGAGGGTCACGCAACACCGGGACCTTCTCGCACGACAAGGTTGATCGTGTCCCAGCGTCTGTCGATTGGAGGAAGAAAGGTGCTGTCACTGCTGTTAAGGATCAAGGCAGTTGTGGTAAGAAGAAATAGAATATAAATTTCAAATCTTTTGTTTCTTAAAGTCCAAGTAAAGATTTCTTATCAATTTTTGTAAGCTGAATCTTCTTGTTGATGATTTTATACAGGTAGTTGCTGGGCATTCTCAACTATTGCAGCAGTTGAAGGAATAAATTATATTAAGACGAATAAGCTAGTATCGTTGTCCGAGCAAGAATTGGTTGATTGCGACACCGAAGAGAATCAAGGATGCAATGGAGGGCTTATGGAATACGCGTTCGAGTTCATCAAGAACAGGGGAGGTGTAACAACGGAAACTTATTACCCTTACAAAGCAGAAGATAGAAATTGCGATGCTCTGAAGGTATATTTACGCATGCTTGATGTTGCAATTTCTCAAGTAAATTTTGTCATTTGCCCCCAAATTAACCATTACAAAATGACTACTAAAACCGACAATTTTGTAGGCAAACTCACCAGCAGTGTCGATTGATGGCTATGAGAACGTGCCTGAGAATGACGAGAAGGCGCTGCTGAAAGCAGTTGCTAACCAACCAGTAGCTGTTGCCATCGATGCCGGAAGTAGCGATTTCCAATTTTACTCAGAGGTTAACTTTTCTACTCATATTCTGGATCACAATTTACTCAGAGGTTAACTTTTCTACTCATATTCTGAATCACAAAGAAAATGAATAAGTCTTGTCATGATATTCAAACAAAAAGAGGGGGAAAAAGAGGCCATATTCTAATCCGTTCGAGTATTATAAACAGGGAGTGTTTCCCGGAGACTGCGGAAAAGAGCTGAATCACGGAGTTGCTGTTGTGGGTTATGGAACTACTCTGGATGGAACCAAGTACTGGACGGTGAAGAACTCCTGGGGACCAGAATGGGGAGAGAAGGGTTACATAAGGATGCAAAGAGACGTCTCCGACGACGAGGGACTTTGCGGAATTGCAATGGAGGCTTCGTATCCCATCAAGAACTCTTCAACCAATCCTGCCGAACCCGAACCCTCTCCTAAAGACGAGCTCTGAGCAGCTCACACCCGCTGTTTTCTTCAGTTCTAGAGTCTACTACTACATGGTACATGGAGCCTCATGAACCATGCAAATAATAATATTTGTTTCAGACATGATTTGGTAGTTTTACTATTTCTCTGTTAAGATCTCTTTGGCTTGACCAAAGATTGGAATAACTCTTTCAAATCACTTTCTCTAGTAGTTCATCCTTTCCAGGAAATAAAATACTAGTTTCTAATTGGTATTCAGTATTCCCACAAGTAAGAACACACATAATCCCACGAGGCAGATTAACCACAAGGGCTTTCAGGAAGAAAAATCTTAATGAACCCGTAAGTGGACCTACTAAACTGTAATAAAATACTAGTTATTATCATTCAAATGCCACAAGAAAGTCATACATAAAAAGAGGCCTTAAAACAAGGAAAGACTCGAACATGGACACATAATAAGCGCATGGAACACAAAGTACACAACTGATAGAAATTATGTTCTAAAAGTGAAATACACATATATATATATATATATATGTACATGTCATTAGCCATAGCATCTGATGGGGTCAGTGCAACCCTTCTCAGCAGATTGTTTTTGGCCTTGACCGCCGCCTTTCTCAAGATACTGCTGGTGGTACTCCTCAGCTCTGTAAAATCGCTTAGCCGGAAGAATTTCTGTCACAACCTTCTTGTCCTTTAACTCCAACTGCTTGGCTTCCTTTGACTCCTGAGCTAAACGAGCTTGGGTTCATTGTAGTAATATATTCCTGATCTATATTGGGCCCCAACATCACCACCCTGACACATCATTTAAACCGTTGTTGAGATCGCAAAAAATGCTATTTATCACCAATAATGAATAATTATCGGTTCTTCAATCGGTTGAAGAATTGACATGTAAAATTGTGTCAGATATTCCGTCGTATGAACAAGTGAATTGTGATTGGTTGAAATTGTGCAGACATTTAAGATTACTTATAAAGCTTGGGTGCTTGGTTACTGCTCAAAAAGAAAGTCAACGGAGAGCTTATGTTGACCGATATATGTAAGTCCTAAAACTGATATTCAGTATGCAAGTACAAAAGAATCTGCAGGTTTTCAGTCAAATTCTTTAAATTTTATGACAATTTTACCCTCCAGCAGTGCCCTTCAGAGATTATTATGCTACTGTCAATCCAATCAAGGATGTTATTCACCAAAAAAAATCTAATCAAGAATAATCTCAACCATACAAAAATTACCACTTCTAAGATCAAGCCCGCCAAAATATCATCATTCCCGAAAAAACCCACTTTCAACTACTCATAATAACTTGGTTCACCCTTTTAAGATTGTTTTTGAATATTATTTAAAAAAAATTATTATATTTCTCATATTAAAATTTGAATTTATTGTTTAAATTAATCTTTTTAAATTTATGATTCAAACATAAACTTAGTCGTTAGCACTAAAAATTCAAACTTCGGAACATCAAAATTCATAAACATATAACGGTAATTTCGACAAAACATAATTCGATCGTGGATTCATGCATAGTCGACTAGTATTTAAAGAAAAAAAAAAAGGGAGTGAAAAGATCACAGAATCTGCATAAAGCAAGAGAAAAGGGGGCACCTGGCGATTGATGGTGGTGGGATCATGGCGACCCCAGAAAACAGAGAGGAGATGAGTGTAAGGACAGACTTTCGGGTCGAACTCGATCCGGACCACCTCGACGTGGTTGGTGGATCCGGAGCAGACCAGCTTGTAGACCGGGTCCGGCGTGTGGCCCTGCGAGTAGCCGACCTCGGTCTTGACGACGCCGACCACGCGCTGAAACGTCAGCTCCACACCCAGAAGCAGCCGGCTCCGAACTGAGCCAGCTCGTGAGCCGGGTCGCTGGGTGAGTCTTGATCGGGGTCAAGAGCAGGGTTGTTCTCGTTCTTGTCTGACGAAGTCGCCATTTTTTTTTTTCCCTGAAATGGATAATGATTGTAGAGAGAGAAAGATGGTTAATTTTATAGAGGAATGAGAAAGTTTAAATAAAGGGCGTGAATCTGACTGGTTCAGAAGGTCAGATACAGTGGAATTAAAAATGTCATTTTTTGGTGATTTAAGATTTATAGTGAATAAGTTTGAGTTAAAAATTTTAAATTTTAATAATAATTTTTATTAATTTTTTAAAAAAGATATAATAAATTTAAAAATAAAATAAAAATAAAATATATTTTAATTTAAATTAAACTTATCGTTCAAACACAGATCCTTAAAGATCTAAAGCATCTTCTACGTAAAGTACATATTACAGTCATCTGTTAATTGGTGTTACTGATCAGGCAGGGAGAGAATAGTCAGCATGTAAGACTTTTCTATTCTACTCCAAATATCTAAAAATTAAAGAATTTTGTGGGATTAGTGACTCTGTGACTGATGTGGACATACATGATCAATTGGTCCTGGCCTCTTGGATTTGTTGTCCTTTAATGGTAGATTTTTTTTTTAAATATAATTACTTTTTTTTTTTTTTTTTGACCTGCAACATAATAGGAGCTATCTCATTTTATCTAAGGACATATTTGATGTGTAAGTTTAAGTTAAAATTTATAAGTTTAAATAATAAATTTTGTTGACTTTTCAGAAAAGACAAAAAACTTTTTGGGAAAAAAGACAAAAATTTTTGGGAAAAAAGACAAAAAAAAGTTTGAACTAAACCCGTTATCAAACAGGTCCTAATACATATCGAAATGGTATTGCCAGACCAGCAACTGCCGTATAATATATATATATATATATTTCTCTCTTCAAAAAATCATATTTTTAATCAATTGATTAACATGATATAAGTTCTCTTTATTTAATTAATATAATATAAACTTTAGTTTTATTAATATCATATTAGTCTAATATCAAATTCTTAAATTATGTTAAAATAATAATTTTTAAATTTATGTCATTAATGTCTTTTTCCCTATTAAAAAATTTGACAAAATTATCAAGGCAGATAAATATCTGGCATATGCTTCATTGATTAATCTCAAGGTAAAATTCCCAAATCCCAAAACCTAATTGAGTTATAAATATTTCTAAAAAAAAAAAAAATTTGGGGATAGTTGTTAAACATCCCTTTTTTTCTATTTTCTTTTAATTGTCTATAGTGTTTGGCATTGTGTCAGTAATGTTTATAGTAGTTCTGTTAACTTTATAAATAGAGTAATGAAGCTGTCTCTTCATTAATTAAGTCGGTTTCTTTCAATAATAAAGATAGATATTGATTAATGAGTAATACTTAGTGCATCAATTTTTATCTTAGTTTTGAATATCAACACACATAACGTTGAATTATCATTTTTTCATTAATAGGTAGAATATATTAATGTGACAATCCATGAAACACCTACCAATAAAATAATGATAACTCACATGTCACAAAAATTAGTACTTAAAAATTGAGATTAATATTGATGTCGATAGCATTTTGTGAGACTAAAAGATTATTCTTTTTGTTCACACAAATGCAATGAATTGTAAATAATCATGCTAAGCGGTCTACTTTATTAAATTCTTTAAAAGTTGACTTTCTAAAAACTAAAAATAAAAATTAAACTTTTTTTTAATGGAAAAAGGCTCTAGGGATGGCTCTCTTATTGTCCTAATTTTAGTCTCACAGACTAGATCCACTTTCCTAGATATGACAAGAAAAAGATGAATTTTAACAGTCTTTTATAATAATCAACCCAAATCCAATCCATAATATCACTACTTTAATACCTCCACAATCAAAATTAGAGCGGGATCTACTTAAAATTTGACCCAAAAGAACTTGAAGGGTGGTCAGTCTTTGAAGGACTAGGTTAGTTAAGGCCATGGGTTAGAAGATAGGGTTGGCCTTACGAAGTGGATTGGTTAACCCAATAAACCAACCTCAGTATCCCAGTGAAAGATGGACTAAGCTGGGTCGGCCTAGTCTGGCCTACTTTAGACCTATGTGGATGATTTATAGAGCTGTGAGTGACTACAATTTTCTTTCTCTTTTTTCTTTGAGAAAATTACATAAATAATCACTTTTTTTTTATCTATTAATTAACATAATACAAAATTTTTATTCTTAATCAATATGATACAAATTTTAATTAACTTTAATTTAATTCTGTGTCATGGTGGCCTAGTGTTTATTTTTTTATGTCATATTAGTGTAATGATTTATAAATGTATGTCTGTTTTCCCATGATTCTTTTTTTATTAGCTACTTTGTTCTAAAAGCATATAAGAGCAGTGTAAATAGCATTTTTACAAAAATAATTAAAGGAAATAGTAAGATTTTAAATATTCAAAATAAATAGTAAATTTACTAGTCGTAAATATGTTATTTACCTGATAAACTCTAAATATTTTTAAAACCTGTTATTTATTTCAATTGTTTTATAAAACTACCATTTACTCCTTTCTTTTATTTTCTTGTCCTTTTTTTTTTTTTTTTTTTTTTTTGGAATATTCATCCTGGTTGTTAATGCTGGAGGCCCATCTCAATTGTATGAGACTATTGCTCAGCACCTTGGACTAAAAAAGTGAAAAGGGAATTTGGAAAAATAGAAGCCCATTACCCATGTGGAAATTCCTTGTCCCACTTAGTTCATTGGTAACTACAGTTCTAATGGGGTCAAGAAATTATGAAATGTAATGATGTGATGGACCATTGTCAGCACAGACTCCCATGGCGGTTAAAAATCCAATCAATTTTCTTGTTGTTGCTCTGGACCTGGTTGTCTAATTCTCCATGATTTACCCGCCTGAATAAATGCACTCAATTGACTACAGAATCTTTACTTTCTGGTATTGGACAGTATAAGTTAGGATGATCGGTCCTAGTTATTTTCTTTAAGCGTGATAGGAACGGGGTCTATATACTGACAAAAAATATATATATATATATATATCTACATACGCAAATGACAAAATACATCATCTCAATTTTATTAATGTTAATTAACAGTCTAAATAGAATCTAAGGCCCCGTTTGGGGCATGAGTTTGAACTCAAATTCATGAGTTCAAGTTTTGTCTTTTTTTCCAAAAGTTTTTTGTCTTTTCTGAAAAGTCAACCAAAATCACTATTTAAACTTATAAATCTTAACTCAAACTCAAACACCAAACACCCCCTAAAATATTTTCACAAAACTCAAATTTAAGATCTCTTCTCTATCAAATTATTTGGGTGTAAATGATGGTGGCATAATGACTATGGAAAATTCACTTAAGACTTCTTATGCTTCTAGCCTAGATTGCACTATTAACTTCCGACGTGTCATGATTCCTTATTATATCTCACATCATTTAATATGTGGTCTCAATAAATTCTCATTATGATATTAAATTGGAGCGTGAGTACATCACTTATCATCATTTTAGACCGGAAAAAAGAGCCTAATTTCACTAGCCTACTACCTTGATGATGAGTAAGGAATCTTAGTTGGACCACTCAAACAAGGGTCTAAATGGGCCAAAAATATTGCCACAGAAAAACACATTGCAAATATTTACCAATCTTTTGTACAGCCGAATGGTATTTTGTGGGCTTCTTTCTAAACACGATGGGAACACGAGCATCACCACATAATGTGGTATCCAAACAGATTCCAATTTCCCAATCAACACCACCCACATAATTTTTAGCAAACTAACCAGTAATCTTCAAGACAAGTATAATTAAAAACAACCACAAACGACACACATCAAAACCGTTTTTGGGGTCATATTAAAAAAGATTTGAAGAAGGTTGGTATAAAACAAAACCAAAAACAAAAACGACAGCCACTTACTTGGTTGGCAACAGACAAATTTTTTTTATTAATGGACACTGTCACACAGCGTTTCACACGAAGTCCAGTTTTTAAAGCTTCTGCAATTTGCCGATCCTTCTAGAACAGGAATGTGTCTTGGCATGTACCGTTTTTCTGAGGAGGAAAACAACGCCACGATTTTTTTAATGTGAGACACAAAAAAGTAGTAGATCTTTTATCTCATTTGATCATGGTGTCTTTATCAATATGATCATCATTGTTGATTGAACAATAATTGTGGTATAAATACAAAATTTTTGTGATTATTGTTACAACCTCGCTACTTAAAATTTTTTTGAATATGACAAACTTTCATAGGGACCATATTTGTTACATCAGTCATAGAAACAAACTCAGCTCAAATATCCTCATACTATTGTTGCAAGTATAATTCAGCAGTAATTTCACACATAACTTCATTATAATGTATAGAATTTGAATTTTTCACTCCATTTTACAAAATATATATATATGGGTAAACAACTTTTTTTTTTTTTAATTTTTTAAATAAAAGGCCAAAGTATTGTAAAATTAAGAAAATAATCATTTTTTTATCAATGTTAATATGTATTTTTCACTGATTAATTATATTATCATTAATTAATGGTTATTTTTTAAAATTGAAAAATCTTGGCGTTTACTTAGTTAAGTGTTTTAAAATTGGACACGTTTACCTTATTTTTTAAAGTATGCTATACCTGACATCAAAGGCAATTGATTACGGTTCACTTTAGTTTGAACGGTAAAAAACTTTAGCTCTTGAGTGAACATTACTTGTCTAATTAAAGTGGTCCAGGCATCAAAATTTTGAAGGTTTAGTGTGGGGAACCTATAATAACCATTCTAAAAAAGTTTAGACAACACACTTCCCTACATAAAAATGTTAGCTTTAGTTGGCTGCAAAATTAAAAATGGATTAGCAATTTGCTAAGTGGATTAATTTGTTGTATTTCCCCTATGCTTTAATGTCTCCATTTTTAAGGAAAAGTTGGGATGTAAAAAGCTTTATGGTCTGGTCTCTGGTGAAGAATCTAATTTGACATTCAAATAATCAGGCCAAGCATAATGAAGGCCCTTACTTGGGAAGCATAAATAATGGCACCACAGGGGCCATCAGAAGCACGTTCAATCTTAATCATTGTGTTCCTACTTTTTCTAGCTACCTTGTTGGTTCCCTGGGATCAATTAATTTAAAGACCCATGGACATTACGTATCGATAAAATGTGATAAGGTAAAAAATAAAAATTTGCACCTATAGCTAGAACACAGTACGGAAAATTTTCCAACTTCACCGCTGTTTGTAAGGGTTTTTTTTTTTTTTTTTTCCTCCTTTTTTTATGTATCGTACCACAAAATCCTCCTTTATTTTGTTGACAAATGATGATTAAGATATAGAAGATGAGAAACATTAACATTGAAACAAAGGGGATACAAAATTACAAGCAATTCCACCCCAACTACTACCTCTTTATCGTCACACAAACTGCCACAACCCTCTTTTTAAACAACTGGGGTTTCCTTTACTTTTCTATACTAATTTATTCTCAAACATGAACCACACTAACAAAACTTTAAAAAATAATAATAATAATAATAAAAAAAAAAAAAGGAAAATCCATATACAATTGAACCATTATATAAAACACTCTTTTGAACACTAGTGAAAACAGATTCGCTGGACCTCCCTTGGCAACACTAAAACTTGTAGCAAGGAAATTGAACTTAAGATATTACAATAATAATAATATTACACTCTCTGTTCTTCTTCTCTCTTCCTTTTAGAGAGAGACAACGACGAGATGGTTTTGGCAGATACGACCTTCTTCACAAGTAGCCTCCACCTCGAATCGTCCTTCTTCTTCTCTTGCGCCATTTTCAACTTGAATTGCCTGCCAATTTCCCCAAATGAAAATCAATTAATCATTAAAAAAAAAAACAAAAAACAAAAAAGAGTAGGTGTTCTTCTTAATTGAACTGCTTCATTATTAACATGCGACAAACCAGAAAAAGCAAAAATGAAAAAAACGACAAGCCACTAGTGTCTCCTCAGAAAAGGACGTGTAATTTTGACAGATAATGGGTTTAACAATGCATCTGCGATATTTTTTAGAGAATAATAATCATAAAATCTCCTTTTCAATCTTTTCAACCTAAAAAAAAAAAAAATCCTATCCTACCTAAAGATATTTTCATATGGTAAGTGCCAGTCGTTAGGGTTGTCGTTGGTTATGATTATGATCCTGTCACATTTTCATTTTTCTTGTAATGAAGCGAAAAATTAAACAAAAGATTGGTGAAGTCCTAGAGGAAAAACGTGCCCTTATCATTTTCTTTGTTGAGGGTCCATATTGTTCGGCTTTAATGGCGGGTGTGAGGTTTCATGTCCTGTTCCTCTCACCAAGTGGGGGTGTTCACAAGCCATGATTTTGATTGATTTTGGATCCTAATAGGGGCATAAGCTTCTTGTCGACAAAATTTTCGCAATCAAAAATTTTAAATTATTATTATTTAAAAAAAAAAAAAAGAAACAAATTTAAGAACCCAGGAACAACAACATAACACTAGTGGGTTCAAAATTTTACAGCTTAGGCGATCGTGACAGACCAACAGCCACACCTTAAAAATATCAGTACCATAAGAGTGATTGGTTTGCCCATTTTATTGACTATTTTCCTGTCTGATACAGAATTTACTACAGTTGAAGTTTGAACTATAAATCACGTGAAAAGCACTACAAACTTCAAATACGTAACAAGATCAGACTTTAGACTTTCCAACCCTACAACGGCCAACCAAAAATTGAGAATTATAAAACAATAGTTTTGAACCACCTTATCAGAAAACGACAAAACCAATAAAAGAACGTAGCCACACCACAAAGTACTAACTTCCTACATTACCACTCAGAAATTATTTTACATTTAAGTTTAATTTAAATTAAATTATATTTTTTTTATCTCAAATTTTTTTTAAATCAATAAAATTTATAATTAACTTTTAAAAAATTAATCAATTTCAATTTAAAATTTTTCGCAAACTAAAATTTAAGTAATTATCCTAAAACCTAAAATAAAAAAGAAAATAAAAAATTAACACAATTTTAATGCGTTAGATTTTCACCTGCAAAGAGGGACTCTGCAAGAGTCGGATTGTTCGCAGATTGACGAGTGGAGCCTCAGGAGCTGCCACATCCGCCGGCATCGTAAGCACCCTCCGTTGACCCTCTTCTGGCACGTGGCGAAGTGACGAATCGACATCTGGACACCCCGACACGTGGCGAACTGGCTGCATGGGCCTTTGTTCTTCTCGGGCTCCATGTCGTATGGCCCAACGCCGGTGCACCCTTCCGTGCAGATGTGCTCCAAGCACTCCATCGCCTCGCTCAGCTGTAAATACAGGCTCTGCGCCTCCCTGTGCCTCCTCGTCCTCTTCTTCCTCTGTCCAAACAAATAAAAATTCGACGATTTTATTACTAAACAGACCTCGATATAACATCATAATATAACAGTAACTTAATGATACAGAACAAATTCACCATTTAAATTTAAATTACCGTTTCGGCCTCGTCCATGAACTGCAAGATCTCGAGTTCGAGCCACGGGTCGTGGTCTTGGAGGAATTTCCACCCTTCGGTGCTCTCCACGGCCTTGAAATTGTTGGACACGAGTTTCATGCACTTGAGGTAAAGATCCGGTGCGTCGCAGAGCCTGGCGAGCTGAAGGACGTCGACCACGTTGTCGATCGTCAGCCGTTGAGCCAAGCGCTTGCTGCTGATCTGCTTCAGATGCGGAATCAGGTAAACGTGGGACAGCGCCAGGAGGTGGATTCCATACTTCTCCAGATGCTCCTCCGCGCACCTGAACGAGGGGTAATTTCGTCATTCCAAAATATTCCCCCAGTGGTACCTTAACCTAAAAAAACAACATAATTCAAAGCGAAATCCAACTTTTCCTCTTTAATTTCTCCGAATATGGTTTTCGACCCCGCGAGTTTGGGTTCTAGGAAGATTCTTGAATATTCTTCGTATAAATCATTAAATATTGAATTTTTTAATCAAAGTAAAGAATTTTTTTTTTCTTTAATTTACAACCAGACAAGAAAACGCGTACGACCGTCGGATTAATCGTCCGCGACGATGAATCCAACGGCCGAGATTAAACGAAAAAATGGCCTACCTTGAGGAATAGAGGAAGCGAACGAATGAAACGACGGCGTCGCGAGGGACGCCAAGGATCGGAATGACTCTCTCTGAGCGCCGGTGCTTACGTGGCCGGTCTATGATGCTCTCGAACACCGGCGAAACGGAAACCTTCAATAAATCACAAAAAAAAAAGAAAAAAAATCAGATCTTTGTTAACTTGTTGTGTAGGAGACGGATTCAGCTGAAGTTATTGAAGATTCGGATTGGTTAAGCTTACCAGGATGCTAGAGTGGACGGGGATTCGGAGTCCGTCGGAGGTGAGAATACGGACATCGGATTCCGGCAATTCGCGGCGGAGATCGGAGTTTGTCGGAGAAATGCCGTAGAGATCGTCGGTTTCCATTTTTAGAGAGAGAGAGAGAGAGAGAGAGAGAGAGAGAGAGAGAGATATCAGACCTGGGAGAGGAAAAAAAATTGGGAGTTTTTTGGTGTGAGATTGCGGAAATGAGAATAGGTGTGAGTAGTGAGGAAGGGTTTTTTTCTGTCCGTGGCTTTATAGACAGAGCAGAGAAGAGAGAGAAAGATGTAGAGAGAGAGAGAGAGCAAAATCTAGAGAGAGAAAGTAATGACAGCAAAGCGATGATCTTTATGTTTAGAGGAAGCTGCGACGCGCTGGCGGGAGAGTGCGTCACTCAGCGACAGACTTGACTCCCATTTATTATGAAAATGGAAAGAAAAGAATCACGTGTTTTTATAAATTATTGAAGATTTAGGTTGCTGATTTTCTAATTTAGAGGCTTACTTACAAGACTTTTTTTTTAAATAAATAATTATATGGATATTTAGATGTCAAGGAGGATTTTGCTTACGTGTGTTATAGATATTGGTCAAAACGCCAACATTTTAATTTTTTTTTATATTATACATATAGAAAAATATATAGGAAAGTGAAATTCTTTACTTGCCATGAGGAGTGAAGAAAGTAAAGAATTATTATTGAGTCCAAGTAAAACAAATGGAAATTAATAGAAATAGAAACAAAGCTTTAGATTGGAGATTTATAAATCCTATGTTTTAGAAGTTGAAATTCTTTACTTATGTCAAAAAAGTTGAAATTCTTTACCTGCCATGAGGTGGGAAGAAAAATATGAACCAAAACAAAAATTATTGAGTGCAAGTAAAAACAATGGACATAAGTAACAAAAACAAAGGTTTAGCCTCTGTTTAGTTTGTTAGTTAGAGATAAAATTTTTAAGTTGAAGGTGATTGACTTTTTAAAAATTAGTTATAATTTTTATTGACTTTTCAGAATAAGACAAAAATTTAGATAAAAAATTTGAGTTCCAAATGGAAGACCAGACAAAAGTTTAGATTGGAGATCTTAATTAGTCCTCTGTTTTACTAGTTACTTGAGATTCCTTCCCTAATTCCCACCATTTCAATTATCTTGTCAATGCTTAACATTATGTTTGGTAGAGAAGAAAATTATGAGGAAAGAAGAAGGTTTATAAGGAAAAACGGAAGGTGGATTGTTTGATAAGAGATAAAAAGAAGAATGAATTAGAAAATATAATATAGAAAATAGTACAAATGCGACTTATGATATTAGAAAGAAAAACTATGAAGCCTAAAATAGATACAACTACTTGTTTAATCTTACATTTACATTAAATATCACGAACAAATAGGTATATTATACTATATCTCATTTTTTTTTTTCTATCTTTTTTTTTTTTCATCAATCTTATTTTCTTTCTTTTTTTTTTTCAACGTCCTATTTTTTCTCCCTTCTACTGTCCGTGTAAATTAAATTAGTATGAATTCTAGAATAAAATGTAACAGGAATCTCACTGATAAAGTTCTATTATAAATCTTTTGATATGTGTTCTATTATGTCAATTTTTATAAATTTTTTACCATAATTGTGATCATAGATAACGTTAACGTTTAAAAATATATTTATCAATATAGATGCCTTATAATAATAAGCTCCAAGTTTATGGGGGTGTTTGGTGAATTAGTTTGAGTTGAAATTTTTTAATTTCAATAGTAATTTTTTTTGAATTTTCAGAAAAGACAAAAAACTTTTTAGGAAAAGATAAAAAAAAATTTGGGAAAAAGATAAAAACTGAGTTAAAATATTTTAGTTTAAAAGGGTGTTTGGTGTGTAAGTTTGAGTTGAAATATTTTAGTTTCAATAGTAATTTTTGTTGACTTTTCAGAAAAGACAAAAAAAAATTTCAGAAAAGATAAAAAACTTTTCAGAAAAAGATAAAAAAAAATACAGTTTCACTTGAGTGAAACGAATCTGCCAAACAGGACCTAAGTGAATCTCCAAACAAACCATATCAATAATGAATTCAGAAAACATTTGCTTGTTTCTTTTAGGTGGAAGACGCGCGTGGGGAACATAAAAGATTAACTTAATGAGCAACTAATATGAATAAATTTTAACCCTGCCAACTTGGAATTTCTTTAATTATTAAATGATTTTCTTTGATTATATGGATGACCTTTTGGATCTGATGTGGAAAGGATAACACCAAACCAGCTCACTAAAATAGTAAAATGTCCAAAATGGGTCTCGACTCTTCAAGGCACAGTTCATATTAAACGGCTTTTGCCTCTTGGGGCTCATAAAGAACCATTTTTAAAAACAGTCCGACGTGCCACCTCGTTCTCATCCATTTCCCCAACTCATCGAGCTGACTCCACGTGTCAGATGAGAATTCACCACGTGGCCCGATCAGGTGTTGCAATGCCATGTGTGATCCAATGACTCCCAACCAATCCGTGACGAACACGTTTCGATTTCTCTTTCGGCCCGGTATTTTAACCTGACGCCATTGGTGCCTTACCTAGGATTTAATCAAATTAATTAAGCCTAAATTTTTGGATTACAAAATTAATCAACTAATAAGATATGTGTCGGAGCCGACTTCGGTCTTAAGCATAATCAGGGTCTACGGTAGGGCGCCGCGCTGCCGGATAACACCTCACTCAGAAACATTCTTTTATCAAAAGGAATTAAAAAAAAATGTTGTTTTTTTTAATTGAAAAAAAAAAAGAGAAAGTCTTCCAAATTTTTATTAAAGATATAAAGTTGTTTGTTGCTTGGATTGTTGTGGCTTGACATTAAACCAAAAAAGAAAAACTTGGCGGTTGGTATGACTCGGTTTGTTTTCTACTTTATTTATTTATTTATAACTTCCCATTTGACAAAACACCAAGGAAACAAGTCTTTCAGATGGGAATCTTTTTTTTTTTTTTTTTTTTTTGGGGGAGGTGGAGTTTGTGACAAAAGGAAAGTGAAAAAAAAAAAAAAAAAAAGAAAGAAGAAGAAAGGTTGAGTAAAACCGTGTGAGTGGCCAATTTTATGGAAACTTTAGTGTATGCTTGACCCAAAAATACCTTTTAAGCAAAAAGGAATTGATATTCAAGGACTTATCTAGATCCCCTAAATAAATAAAAAAAGATAAATGAAAAAAAAGGAGGGGAAAAAAAAAAAGTTGCACTCATGGTGGAAATAGTGCACATGTATTTTTTAACCAACGTGAAGAAATACAAGTGTAGGGAAACTTCTTTAAAGAGTTAATTTTAAGGTTAAGGTATTAAAGTAATATAATTTAAAAGAGTTTTTAAGTTTGAAAACTAAAAGGTACCATATGTCTATAGATCAGAAACGCAGAAGAAGCATCTCAAAGTTTTTTTTTTTTTTTTTTCCACGGCCTTTCTTTGTCATCAAATTCACTTACATTACACAAATCAAAAAATATGCAGTTGACCTTTTGGTACCAATAATGCAATATTGCTTATTTTTTGAAGCAACCAAGGACCAATTTTGAGATATATATATATATATATTTTTTGAATCTTTATATTTCCATTTAAGACTTTCAGTGGCAAATTGAAATGTGAATTTTCCTTTTCCTTCTGTGTTTGCGTCCTTGACTGCCCAAGAGGTATTGCCGGCTGAAAGATGTAAATAGCTGCATTCTTGTTTCCTTCAATATAGGAGGCCATTTGAACTTTGAATATTTGAATGATTATATCAGGTATACGTAACTTTTCGCTTCATTGAAAGATTACATAACAATCTTTTCGTTTTTCTTCTTTATTTAATTGATTTTTTTTTTAATATTGCAATTTGCATTCTAAACTTAGAAATACATGACAATCTATCTTATATTGAAAATAAAATATTAACTTTTTGAAGAACATTTGCGTGTGACAAATACAAGAGTATCAGCTGAAGATATGAATTGTCATTTCTATCTGCTTTAACTCAAATTTATTGAGGTTAAAATCTTTAATCAAGTTTTCTTGAAATTGAAAACTTTGAACTAATTGTGTTAAAATAAAAATTTGTGTTAACATGGATGGAGGAAAAAAAACCTTTTATGTATGTTCTTTTAGGAAAGATGGTATTAGTATTAGGGAAAGTTGTTATTTTGTATGTAATTATCCTTATTAGGAACTTTTGATTTATTTATAATATTGTAATATATAATAGTCTCTTCTTTCAATAGATTTGTAAGTATTAGGTAACTTACCCTATTCTATATACTTGTAACTTATATTTATATGAGGACCTATTCATAGTGTTTCTCATTAATGAATCGTTTGCTTTTAGTCTGTGGAAGTATATCCTTGTTAAACATTCTTGTGTTCCATTCTTTCTTTTATTACTTTTGTTATTTTGTTATTTAATTTTCTATATGTACAAGTCGCGTAAATCTCAATAAATAAATAAAAACATGTTATCAATGTGATAGATTGTTAAGATTTATATTGTCAAAATTAAAAATTCAGGGTGAAAAAATTATAAGTGTGTGATAAATTTTGAGAGCATTATGAAATTTGGCATATTTAATATTGTAAAGATTAGAGTTGCTCTAGTGGATTCAGAAGACAGATGTAGAAGACTAGTACTAGAAATTCAAGTTGTGTATTAAATATCAGCTACTCATGATTAGGCAATCAACTAATCATTTTTAAATTAATAAGAGGATCTTAAATGTGAGAAGATAAGATTTTGCTTGTGACCTTGTGTTATGCTTATTTGGATGCATACTAATAATTTCATGAATAATGACATGAGCCGAAATATATATATATATATATATATATATACGCACACATATACATATGCCTAGACAATAATAGTGGACGAATCCAACTACCCTTTGTCATTAGCCCAAAACTCGACTATGTGGCCCAAAGAAGACCCAAGTGACAAACTAAAAGAAAGACTAGAATTTGACTGTAGAGCCCTTCCCATAATATGGTACACTTGACTTTAAGACAGTTTATGGCCCTCTAGTGTAAATCCCGTTACATTGGAAGAATTTACACAAACCGTTCATTTTTTAGTCCCCCTTTTAAAATATGTTTACAAAGTAATTTATTTGCAAATTTAAACAAATTTTGAATTTCAATGGTTTTCCTTTCCACATCTGCCTTTCCATAATCTGCGTTTGCATATCATTTTTTTAATCTTTAATTAGCGAATTAAATGCACATTTCATTTTCAAATTTTGATTTGCTGGTATGTTTTTTTTTTTTTTTTTTTGGGAAATAAATTGAATCCCTTATTTCATGCATTTCCTTTTTGAGTTGCTGTTTGTCTTGGTTTTTTCCCCTTATATGCATATAAATTTCTTCAAAATTTGTATTTTAAGAAATAATTTAGTTACGCCTTCTATGGAAGTTACCAACAATTTTTTTATTTTTTTTATTTTTAGTTTTTGCCGTTTGTTTACATATATATACGTATATAAATTCAGATTTTGTGTTTATAGAGATATAAGAGTTATTCACACATTTTCTTTGTGTTGGTCATGCTTTTATGAAACTAACAAAAAAATTTTTTTTTTTTGCTTTATTTTATGTCACTACATTCTCTCTCTCTCTCTCTCTTCTTTTTTTTTTTTCCAAAATTTGTGCTTAAAAATCAAAGAACTGACGACTTTTTTAATGGAACTAGTTTCTCCCTCTCTCTCTCTGTTTTTTTTTTTAAATTCTTTTTACATCTGTTTTTTGAATTTTGTATTTGAAAAGAGAAGAGTTGATAACATTGTGTTATCCTTACAATAATGATCATGTCATGTTAAGATATAATATTTAATATACTTTACTAATATTATAATAATGATATATCATTATCTTATATAGGTTAGATAATTACATTACGGATATGGTCTCTATGATTATGACCACATCAATTTACACTGACTCTTTGTTTAACACAATATTTACATAGTATAATTGTTGTAAATCAAATACTTTACTAATGTAATTATAAGGATCTATCATTATCTTATATAGGTTAGATTGCTCACATTACAGATATGGTCACTATGATAATGACCACATCAATTTACACATGATTCTTTATCTAACCCAATATTTATATAATGGAAACGTTGTAATGACTTGATCATTATATGAGAAGTATCATTTATAATTTAATTAAACAATCGTAATGACATGGTCATTAGTTAACTGACCTTGTTTTTACTTCTTCTTTTTTTAAATTAGATTAACTTATTTATATTGTGCAGTTATTGTATAACAGTTCAAACACGCGATTATAAAGGGTTAATAATTTTAGTAATTTTTGAATTTTTAATTTTAGAAATACAAAATGGGTATTGAGAATAATGTGGCTATTTTAGAACAGAATATATACATATATATATATATATGTATTGTTTCTTAAAATAGGTTTAAGAGTATTTGTGTCGACACAAAATGATTAGTTTTTTTTTTTTCCGTTCAATTTTGTAATTAAGTTGTTTTTAGACCTTTTTTTTTTATTTAAAAAAGCATGTCTCTAATTTGACTGTTTACGTAAATAGTCCATTTAAACATGGTATGGGTTTTTGGCGCTTTTATCCTTGAATTTTTAGTAAATTTTATCTTGCTCATTGACTTTTAGTTTTAAAATTTTACTCCCCGAATTTAATAAAAAAATTAGCCGCAGAGCACTCCCCCAATGATGAAAGATGTTGAAATTTAGAAGAAAACATCCTTTTACACGTGAGAGTACATGACGACATAAATCTCGATCAACTACTTTAAACAAGCTTAAATGAATCATACACGAGCATCTTACTTCAAATTTTAACATTCATCGTCAATTTTAAAACATTCAGTAACACTACATTAAAATTCAGGAAGAATTTGCGTCTAGATCTATAGACAGCAACTTGCCAGTTCATGAAAAATTTAGAGGCAAAAGTGTCAAATACCATATAGATGACTATTTATAAAGAACAGATTTTTCGCTCCTTTTTTTTCCCCAAAAGATAATAAAAAATTAGGATTGGAATTGAAGAGCAAGTAAACACAAAAGAACTTTGGAGTTTGAACAATTTCCATTAATATTTTCCTTTTCATAACTAGTAAACAGACCACAATATGGCATAACTCATTGTTTAACTTGTTTCATCTAATCACCAGTCAGTCAAAACTCAATAAGAAGATTGGCCAATGTCCCTTTGGTGGGTTGGTAGGGAGCTCGTTCTCCTCATTGAATACTTAAGCTCAAGTTGTCACCACCGCGTTGGCTGGGATAATTGAACAATTCACTTCGTGAGGGATTCATATATCATGCGGGGGGCATTCACCTCCCTAGAGTTATTTGGACATTCTAACCTCCACCCCTATAACATATATTAGCTTGAGCAAAAAAAAAACTAGAAGATTGGATATGTGATGTATCTTAACTTGGAACTCTAGTCTAAGATACTTCAAGAATGTGACCTGTTCAAATCAGATCAGGTGGGCTTTTTTTTTTTTTTTTTTTTTTTAGTAGTTTCTACATCCAAAATGTTCTCTTTTACTTTTTTATTTCAATGTGATAACTATCACATTCTTAAAAAATTGATAACTAGTCCACCAACGTGGATTATTATTATTTATATATAGTTTTTGAGAATACTACAAGAAGCTATGAATATATATATATATATATATATATCATCTTAATTCTTAGTCGGATAACATTTAGAAACTTATACTACTGGCCAAACGACTTATTGTTTTTATTTTTTATTTTTTTAGCGTGCATGTTTCAAAAGGATATATGATAGAAATAAGTCTCGTGTCTTGATCAAAGTATGTTTCGTGCAAACGAACGAGACATGGATTTACAAGTTTCCTATAAAAAGATTTGAATATTGCAAAAGATAGACATGAATTCAAATAAGATCATGACCCAATGCTTTGCAAATATATCTAGTATAAGGCTGATTGAGCCCCTCTTTACACACATGGGGTGGGCTTACCTTGCAGAAGAAGAGTACCGGGACATAACTCTTCAAGTGTTGACCTACAAGCCCAAACCTTCAAACTCACTCAATTATTGTATTTACTCTTTCGGCTAATTCAAATATGTTTAACACATGTTTATATACGTATATATTTATATTCATTTATATATACATGGAAATATCTCATGATGTCTAAAGTAATTTTTGCACCTCTACAAAGTTTGTTCCGTGTAAATGATAATTAGAAGCTCGGTTAAGGTTCCTTCTATATGTACATATATATATATATATATATTATATGTTTTATATGTATAGATTATGGTAGGAGTTTGACCATTCCTAATGCAAAATGCAACCAGTTTTCCGTCTTTTCAGGAGAATTTACACAAATGGCGAATCACAATCGTAAGTTTAATTTTTGCCACGAAATAAGAAAATTCTCAAGAAACCCCTACGCTAACAAATCTTTATTACCAAATGCACCCAATGATATCGTACTGAGTTACCGGTAGAAGCCTACCAACAACCCCGTTTTGATGGTAGTCTATCATACTATTTACGATAACCAGTCATGATACAAGAATTAGTATCATCTCATGTTACTAAGCCCGTTAGGGGGGACTTTTGGAGACAAAGTTTTGGAAGTTGATTTGAAAATGTATGTTTGGTTGAAATATGAATTGGAAATAAACTATTATATAAAAAATAATATAAAAATTTAAAATGTATTCAGAAAAAAATATGCAAAATGGATCTTGTTTCGTTCATCTCATCATTATGAGCATTTTGATACAAGAAACATCTCATTTTGATTTGAAATAAAAATAATTATGGACAAGTTTGAGTTTTTAAAAAATGAAAGAGAGAGAAAGCAAGTTTTAGATTTGCGAGTTTTGGAATTTAAACAGCAAACTACCATCCAGAGACTCACCCTAAACAGGCCCTGAAAAGTATGGGTACTACCATATTACTAAAGGTAGTCTATCGTACTACCAACGGTAGTATACCGGTGCTACTAGTGGTAGTATACCAGGCTATCGATTTAAAAAAAAAAAAAAAAAACAGAAATACTAATAAAAAAAAAGGTTTCCAAAAAGAGAACTCAAGGGGTAGAGGGCGGAGTGCTGCTGACAAGAAATGAGATCTTGCCATGATGGCTCTGCGTAGACAAAATATCTCGTTGTGGCCCCCTCTCCGGGGGCCAACTCGCCGTGGCAACTCCCAACATCTACGACATTGACAATGGTAGGTGAGGGACCGTGGGATGCAGAAGGAGGTGGCGAGAGATCTCTTCAATGCAATGGGCGCTCTTTGTATGCCTACGGGAGCAGAGAGCAAAGAAGGTGGGAGAACGAAAAAAAAAAAAAGGATTAAAAAGCCACAGGGTGGAATAACCTACATACCTTTCTTCAAGGGAAAAAAACCTCCTATGTGCCCAACAAGGTTTTTTTTTTTTTTTTTTTTGCCCCCTAAGTTTAAATTGGGGAGAAAAAAAATTCGAATCGGGAATCTAAACATTGATAGGTGCTTGAGAGAGAGAAAAATGAGTATTATCTATATTTCAGAAAATTGAAAAATTCAAATCAATTAGAATCTATATGTCAAACACACTCTAAATGTCTCGAGGATAATGCATATAAGCTGGGCAGAGTTACTTTAGGCCAGATTCGACGCATGTATTCCGTTATTTTTGTCCATTTTATATCCCTCCAATGATATCATTATATGTGAATAAAAAATATAATTTAAATTACATTATCATGTCACATTAATTAATAAGGTCATGTTTAAATTCCATTGGGCCTGAACAAGCTTATTCAACTTTTGACTCCAATCTAAAAATAGAAAACAATTTTTTAGCTGAAAATTTCTAATTACAAATCTATGTATTTTAGTTTTTAAATTTCGTTTATAGCTTAATTTTTAACTATTAAAATTATCTAATATTTTAAATTAAAACTCCGACTAAACCTTAAGTTAACTAAGAAAATCCAAAAAGTACCCCTGAGTTTTATATAAATATCATATTTTTCATGCATTTTTTGATAATCAAACAAGTATCCCTTATGATATTAAAAAACTTGGAGTATAATTTTGAGATGATTTAAATACTCAAAGGGCACTTTTTGGATTATCACAAACATAGAGATAAAATATGGTATTTTGCAAAACTCAAGAAATACTTTTTGGATTTTCTCTAAGTTTTTTTTTTTTTTTTTTTTCTTCAGAAAGATTTTCTCTAAGTTAACTACACTAGTTCTCATTTGGCATGCCGTTTCAAATCATTTTTCAAAAAAATTTTTTTGAAGTAATTTCTTTCACAAAATCTCTATTTATTGGTATTCACATAAGTTAGAACATACACATAAGCTCACAAAATAGATTGACTACAAGGGCTTTCAGAAGGAGAAATATTAATGAACATATAAGTAGACCCCACTAAATTATAATTTACATACTAATAATGCTGATTGAAAGAGAACTTGTGGTACCTATAAACAAAAATTCAATTTACTATTTAAGTTATAGGTTCGAATTCATAATCTGTATAGAGTCTAAGTTCGTAGTTTTAAAGCCGTTAAAAAGTGAAAAGGCCGGTTTATTGATTCATTTGAAAGAAGAAAGAAAAAGATACTAATAGCAATAAGTAAAAGAGGAAAGGGAGAATTAAAAAGGTTATGTTGATATTTTAGAGTAATTTATGCTCGTTGAGAAAAAAAATATATATATATATATATTAATAACTCAATTCCTAAAAATAAATGTATTAGTGTGAATTATAGTCAAAATTCTTTTTATGAGGAGTCAATTTATTACGACTATAGGTTATAGCTACGGTAGGATTTTTATCATACTTCATTATTTTTAGTTTTGCTACGCTAAGAAATTGGTTTTCGTTTTCCTCGATAGGTAAGAAATTGAAATATTAGGAATAGGACTCTACACATACTTTTTCATAAGGTTCGTCCTCGTCGTTATTATTATTTATTTGAAGTGAAAATTTTAAACTCTAAAATACTTTATTCGACTATTAAAGTATCACTATTAAACTTGTTACACCCCATATATACTTGAATATTATATTTTTCTTCTGCAACAATATCTCAAGCCATACATGAAACAAAAAGGGGTTGCATATTATAGGTATTTTTAATGCACCTATCTACTTATTGGCTCTCTAAAACACTTGTTTTAATTTTTATGCATAAAAGGTACATTAAATACTAACTACAATACCTGTTTCCTTTTAATAAAACAAATTTTTTTATAAAAAAAGTGTGATCTTCTTTTTCCGACTCCGACCCAACAATGCGTCATTTTGTCTTTGGGTTTCAACGTATACTACATAATAGAAAACAATTTTCTTCCAAAAAAGTCTGCCAAACACCATCTAGTCTCTTTCATTTTTCCCCCCCATGATTTGGAAGAACAAATACTTATGTGTTTACTCGTTATAATACGACAATTTAATATTAATTTGTTCTATTTCTTTCTTTCAATCTAAAGCTCCTCATTTCAAATTATCGTACGTCAATTCTCTTCTTTCTTTCTTTCTTTCCTTCCTTCCTTCTTTTTCCAATTGTGTTGGAAGACAAAGAATAAAAATCATTGGATCCACCTTTGATTGGGTGTATAGCGAATGAGTAAAAACCGGAATGATTCTTCAAGTAGTGGGTTAGGTTATTTATGTTCTATTAGTGACGAAAGAGATGAAAAACACGATGACATAAAATATATATATATATATATATATATATATATATATATATACTGTCCTCATTGTGGATCTTGAGCTTAGTCCACTACTAGATTAATCTCGCCACAACCATCGCTCTAGCATCCAAGTCCATGAATCTAAGGAAAATATAGGCACTACTCAGAATGAATGGTCAGCATATTTAACACATTATAATATTCAATATTGTAAATAGTTCCTATTAAAAAAATAAAAATTCTTATTTAATTCCAATTAAAATTAATTTTATATCCCACAAATTTTATGTTTTTTTCTACTTTATCCTCACTAACAATTAAAAATTCTCATAGTCCCACTAAAATTTTACCATTTAATTTTTATACTTTGATTTTATTTTTTTTTTTCTAAAAAAATATATATATATATATATTGGTGTACGTTCTTATTGAAATATATGCCTAGCTCCACTCTGATTGGGTGTGTAGTGGCATGAGAAAAAACTAGACTAATGCTTCAAATAGTTGGTTCAATATTAATGTTCTACACCCTACTCATTGTTCAGATTCTGAAGGCGACAATTCCCCAACCATTAAACATGCCCAAAATGCCCCTCAAGGCAAAGCCACTACAATTGTCCTTTTGGTGCTCATAACTTGGCCTCAATTGGTCCGAATTTTCGACCATATGGGTGTGGACCGTGTGGTCACATTTTGTGACATAAATTCAAAAGACGAGTTTCCTTCCTCTATTGCTCTTGTAAGTCTTAACAATCCAATTTGGGTCTCTTTCTATTCCTCTCTTATATATATTTTTTGCCTGCCACATGGTTGGGTCCACATTCGACGTTCATTTGCAACAAATGTTTAGTATAACGACCGGCTAATTACTTTTCATTCAGATGGGTTTTATCCACAAGAAAACCATTTCATTGGCCATAGAAAAGCCAAAAACACAAATAAAAAAATAAAAAAATAAAGAAAAAATAATATTTATATAGTTTCTTTAATCTTCTAATTTTGGTTGGAAAAGGAAAAATTCTTTCACACTATCATCTCAATTTTCTTATCATTTCAAAAACGAAGTTGATTCTAGCTGCTAATTAATATCGAGACATCTCGTGTGCAGTTATATATGTTGTTTTATATATATCGTTTTCTAATATTTGTTAAGTAATAAGGTACTAGTGACATAATCACATGCCATGTTTGTGTGATCAATTTGTAGTGATGCTATATATTTACATATACCCTTTATCCATAATATGTTGGTGGACAGACTCCGACTTATATCTACCACTAAAAGCCTAGGTCCATTGATTAGTACATCTACCACTTTCTTTGTATGTATTATTGCATAATTATTAAAATATTTGAGTTTCAATTATTCATTTTTATGATGTTTATTGAAAATACTTTAATTGAAAAACTTCTAGTTTTAGTTTATTTATTTCTAATTAAAAAAAAATTCAAAAATCATATACATAGAGCCATGCAATTGAGCTACAGAAACCACCCAATTTAGTCACAGAAAGCAGCCCACGTCAGCCACCAGCTTGGAGCCAATCGGGAACCCAAGCTGCGGGAGTCAACAGCAGCCTAAGTCAAGCGGTGGGGTTAGCCGTTTTTGTGCCATTTGATATCAATGGGATCCGGATTTCTGAGTCAATTTAGTTTAGTTTCCTTTTCTCTTAGTATCTATTTTATTTTAGGAAAAGTTTGTGGTATAGTCTCGTTTATATACCTAATCAGTAGAGTTCATTTTTAAACCGTTAAGATGTAATTGAACGGTTAAAATATTGTTTATGTATAATAATTATAATGTATCTTACATTATATTAATATAGACTAACAAATTAAAAATAAATAAAAAAAGAAATTTAAAACAACTAACCTTTGGCTGGTGGTAGGCACCGCCCTCCCCGACACCGGTGATGAGCCCACTCCAACAACGCCTGCAATGGACCCCCTCCCCCAACTAAATCTATGCCCCCACCCCCGACGCCGACGAAGAGGCCCCTCCCTGATGCCGACGACTAGCCCACCCATCCCCCTCCCCGCCCGACGTCGGCAACGAACCCTCCCCCCCCCCCCCCCCCACCCCGCGTTGACCCAGTCCCAAACAGATATGCACCCCCCCTCGCCCAAGCTAGATCCGCTCCCCTACCCCAGTCAGCCACCAACCTAAAAACCTGCGATGAGCCCCCGCCCTCCCCCCCCCCCCCCCCCCCCCGACGCCATCAACTGTAAACGGTGTTAGTTTTTTTTTTTTTTTTTTTTGAGATAAATTTTTAATTATTTTTTATTTTATTAATTTATACTAATACGAGGTAAGGTGCATGATAATTATTATATACAGATAATATTTCAGTCATTCGATTACATCTTAACAATTTAAAAAATGAGTTCTACCGATGGGGTATACAAATGAGGCTCTATCGCAGCCTCTCCTTTTATTTTATTATTTTTATTTGTAATTTTTAGTTTCTCATTTTATTTTGTTTCCCTTTTAGGTGAGCCTCTAAAACTCTAATAATAGAGGGCTTTGCCTCTTGTATTACCTATTCAAAAATTGTGAGGTTTCAGTATTTAATATATTTCAATTTATTTTCAATTCTTGTTTCCTTAGTTTTCTTATTAGTATCAGGTGAGTGACACACCTTTTTGTGAGTGAGACACTGCTAGTGGAAGACTAAGTTTTGAGTGAATTTTATTTGTTTGTGTTCTTCTTTTTATTCTATTTCAATTTTTTTTCACCGTTATATAAATTTGATTCATTATGTTCTCTTCTGCTTAGTGTGTATAATAATTATTTCTATAATAAGCAGTTCTAATTATTATATTCGGTGCATTAAATCACTAGTGACAGGTGGTTTCCTTACAATTGTTTTTTTTATGAACATCCCTTACTGCATTCTGCCATGGGGTATTTTGTAGCTTTCGGATGACGTATAAGAATAGTTGTGCTTGTTTTAACGAGAAGAAATTAATTTGATCAAATACTTTTTCTATTATTTGTTCTTTCAAATCTATATTTTCTGACTGCATGTTTGGGATGTGACATGTATAGTTGAGTTATAGAATTGAAATATTGAGTTTGAACAAAAGCATTTAAGATTCCTCACCTATCTTTTCTTCATCTTATTTTTATTTGTTTCATTTTATTATCAACAATTCCAAAAAACATTTATCTTTTATTTTCTTTATTAGCTTATCTTTCTAAAGTTTATTTTTCATTAATATTTCTTGTTTGTTATTTTTATCACATTTTCATGAGATCGATCGTTTTCATTGTACTACAATTGACCGCTTTATCGATACACAATTTGGGCATAATCATTCATAATCATAAGAATTCTATGTTAGGTATGAAATGAACATTCTACCAGTTGGTTTGGTTTTCTTTACATTTCTATATATTTTACTTTTTTTTTTTTGTTATTTTAATTTGTTATTTTAATGTGATTTTTATTAGGTTTAACATTACGAAACATGCACTAATATAATAGAGATACCATACTTTAAAAAGCTTGTTAAACTCATTAAGGAGATACAAAAATACCAAATATAAGAAACCTCGTATTACACGAGATAAAACCCTTCAACAAGAACAGAGATCTGATGATACTCAAAGGGAAAGACGTATGCTTGAGGCCCGATAACGGGAATATACCTTGACACACTGAAATTGAGCACATGTAAAGCTCTTTTTGACAAAACCCCGATAATTAATGAATTTTCTCGATCAATTGAGGGCCAGGACTCAGTAGTGACAGTAGCACTAGGGTCACTACTAACTCTACATAGAAGTAACTCTAGCGAAACCAAAACATCGTCAAAACTCAGATCTGACAGATAAACAACCAGCTCAGAAGGTGGAGAAACCACCTTTATTGTTATAAATAACAAAAAAAAAATAACACACCCAAAAAAAGAATGACGAAAACATTGTCATTATTACATACAAACTTATACACCAAAAAAAAAAAAAAAAAAAACCAATCACAAGGAAAGAATCCTTGTCAATAAAATGAACCACATTGTCGAGAGAAATTGGGTTGCCGAAGCCAAGCTACTGCAGGACCTTCCCGGCACATGACAATCATGCACCCCTACCAACTATCTCTTTTCAAAAAAAAAAAAAAAAAAAAAAAAGAAAAGCAAAGAAAAGAAAAGGCTTGTCATAATTGTGGTTACATGCATAGTCTTATTCTAATTCCATGTATAACTCCTCCATGAGGTGTTGAGTTCGAATTCTCTGATCTCCAAGTTCAAAAAAAAAAAAAAAATGCTTGTCATAATTGTGGTTACATGCATAGTATTACAGTAATTTCACACATAACTCCTCCATGAGGTGTTGAGTTTGAATTCTCCAATCTCCAAGTGCAAAAAAAAAAAAAAAATCTTGCCATAATTAATCAAAAGGAGTTAGAATATTCTTCACCTTTTTGCCACATACATGACATGTCATGTTCTAGGAAGAAGGGGGAAAAAAAAAAAAAAACCCTCAATTTCCAACAAAAGACAGAAAAACGTTTCCAATTTCATTTTCGTGTTTCATTCTTTGTCTAATCTCTTACCTTAAAATTATATTTAGCCAAAAAAATTAAATAAAAAATAAAAAACAATTGTGGAGAAATGCAAAGAAATTTACAAAACTACCCTAGATGTTTGACAAAACATGCTTTTATAACACGGACCTGTATCTTAGAGGAGAGAGTTTGCTTATACAAAAATGAACAAGCTCGTGACCATTAACTCAAAACCACTGGCTTCGGCCTACCTACATTTGGCAAAATTAAAGGGAAATTAATTAATTAAGTGCATGTTAATTATATGGCCATGCATTATATTACCCTTATTATGCAAATAAGGGCAGACCTATGTATGTTTCCTTTCATTTGGCCCCATTTGTAGTTTCCTATAGAGCTCCTTAATAATATGAATGCTTAGAAACACAACTGACAAAGAAACAAACGTCAAGGGTAGTTTCAGTTTGTATGGTAGTGGTACAATGTACTAAAGGGACAATATTATTCAGGCCTTTTGTTCTTTTTTTGTTCTCCACAACTTGAATGTACGTTTACATACATATATATATATATATATATATTTATACATACACACGCAATATATATTTATATATATAAATTTTCTCGTATGCGGTATTGTATATCATATCTAACTTCCTATAAAATTTAGAATCTTATAACATATTACTATTTAGATATTGATTAAATGAATAAGTATTAATGAAAAAATATTATATTTGAACCACCTTATTATTATAATATAATATAAACCACGTCAAATGGTACTGAATATGAATCCCTCTCCTTGTATATATGTGTATATATGTATATGTGTTGTATATGCATTGCATGTATACCCCAAGTGTGGAATCTTCAAACGACAATAGGAAACTGTTACATGATATGATAAGGATTATTATTGTCGAGGAGTTGTCATGGTCATTTGGCCCCATTAATAGTCGGTTACGAAGCCTGATCAATGTCACGTCTGATGTTGCCAAACGAAACAAAGGAATTATTAATGCGAAAAGAAAGGGGAAAAAAAAAAGTAAAAGAGTTTGATCTTCAAAGCTGTTGAGCCACACAGCCAACATCAACGTGTGGGAAAAGGGGTGTGTGTGTACACATATATATAAATATACATAGACATATTTATATATATATATATATAGAGAGAGAGAGAGATGTATAGTTGATTCATTGAAAATTTGTAACCCACCCCAATTAATATATATTTCTGAAATTCTGTTAAGCGCATGTGCTTTCTTTACTCATAAGTCATGAACCAATGAAGACATCTATATATACAGAAGGATGAAGTCAGAAATTTTGTCCATAAAAGCTCGAGTTAATTTGATGTAATTATAATAAATTTTGTGGGAGTTACTTGGCAACCCACTAGACTCAAGCTAGCTTTGTCTCTATATATAAATATGGAAAAGCTTTCTCTGTGATAAAAATACCTTATGGACAGTGCATATTTCAAAATTTAATCGAATCAAAATCACATTAAAATAAAAAGAAAGTATAAAACTGACAAAACATACTTGGTACAAATATATTACTTTGAAATAAAATCTTAAGAATAATTTTTTCATATCCTATTATAGAGAGTTTTCAAAATTGCATTATATATATTTTAATCAAGTTCTATTGCACAATATAACATTGTTATAATTTCTTATATTATTTAAAGATATGATATAACGATTCAGAATTGTATCTTATGGCTAAGATAACTTTCGTATTTAACCGCAAAATGCTCCCATTTATAAAGGCATGAATTGTGGGGAGGGAAAACTTGGTCAAAACTCAAAAGCAAAAAGATGAGAAATGGCGCCATCAAAAGAAGTCTCGTTTAGGGCCTGCATGTGCAGCTAATCTATCTCCTTACACTAAAGATAAAATTTCAAATGACTGTCCCTACCATATTTAGGGTTCAGATACTTTCCACTACTTTTTTTTTTTTTTTTTTTTGTTTTCCCTTTCTGTGCAGTTTCTTCTGTTGGTAGTTTTATCTGACTTTTTTTGGTGAAATCTTTCTAGTTTCCATGCATCTTGGTGGTAGTGCAATATATATATATATATATATATATGACTATATATATACTTGATACTCATATTGGTTAAAAAATGTGAGGTTACAGTCGACTGTTTGTCTCATTGACTGTATAATATGTTGGACTCTTTTTTAGTTATTCTTCTTTTAATAAAGGTCTAAAAAACATAACAGTTATTATGGTAGTTGAGCTATCCTAGCTAATCACTTTAAATCAAAATTAATTTGGTGGGTGTTGAAATTTATTTTATTTTATTTTTTGGCCTCTTGTCTTCACATGAATTTTCCTTTTGCTTTTTGTCCACATTTGGGGCCCTTTTTTTTTTTTTTTTTTTTTTTTGTTCCTACCGATATTGATGACTCTTTCAAGAGAGAGAGAGAAAGAGAGAGAGAGAAAATACATAATGGGAGAATTAAAAAGTGATATTAATTTTAAATCAAATAGATCATCATAATTTAGTATATCAACACTTCTGCACACATGCTGTTTCTTTCTCTTAGCCCATATTCAAGATTCTTAATACTAGAATCCCTAAATGGTTCTAAAAGAGTTTCTAAACATGGTGCGAGGTTGTAATAATCGCAATCAGCAACGCGAGCCCTTACGGCAATTCAGTGAACCCGCATTGGTCGTTATGGTTCCCACAAGTGTGGATGGCCTAGCCCCCAAGCTTGAAGCCCTGGCATAGCTCGAGGAAGCTCCGGCTCCTGAGGACTTGAAAAATGCACCGTTTATCATTAGGTCTCCTTCTGATCTCCAGTTCCAATTCTTCCACTCGCTCTCCGGTGCATCCTCATGCTTGGTCACCTGAATTTCAATTTTAAAAAAATAATAATAATTATGCATATCAGTCGCACGTCTAAGATTGAGGTAACCATGATGGCTGGAGGGAATATTAAATTCAAAAATTAAAAAATGAATTAAAAAAAAAAAAAAGGGTTTTTTGGAAAATGACCTCTTTGCTGAATCTGTTATCTGGGGCAAGAAATCTGTTGCCTTGGCTGTTGATGGTTGGGTTTGCACTTCCCCCAATGGCGTACATCTCCCAATGGGTGTAGTCATTGTTGACCACATGGAAGTAACCATGCCTACATCTGCATACGTGAAAAGCCAATTTAGCCAAAAAAAAAAAAATCAAAAATCAAAAGGCATAATTAATATTATAATTTGGCCCACTCTCATTGTCTCTATGCCAAAAAGCACTTTTGGCACCTATTTTCTTGACAAGTTATTATACTCCGACAAATCTCCATGCCAATAAAATAAAATGAAATAAAACTTTTTAGGTATCTAATTGAAAATGCAACAACCTCATTTTTTTACTCATTTTTAAGTTGATATGAAAAAATATATTTAGATTTTGACATAATATGAACTCAGTCGGGACAAATAGAAATGTTTAACTTAGAAGTACTCTACATACACAACAGGTGTCAGTCTATCTTTGGTGTCTTGTGATCTACTCATTTGGGCCAATATACTACGCACATGCTAGCGAGAAAATTATTCCCTTCCTCTAATAACACGGGTCAAAAAAGCATTTTCCTGTTCCCATACATCTTTTTTAACCCTTTTTTTTTTTTTTTTCCTCTCTCTCTTGGAATTATACACAAATTCAACTTTTAAAAACACTTTTTTTCAAATTAAAAAAATTAAAAATTAAAAATTTTGGTTACCTTGGCATTCTCTGAACGAGGCCTTCACCAAAGTGGTTGAAAGCAATGGTGACCTGCATGTTCTTGTCCTGGGTGTAGGAATCGCTGTGGCCCAACAGCATGACCTTATCATGGTGCGTCATGTAGTTGTTCGAAAGCGTGATGGCCGTTGATCCATGAATCGCGTCGATCAGACCGTCCTGACAGTTCGACAGCGAGCAGTGGTCCACCCACACGTGGGACCCACCGAAGATCGACACCCCGTCACCGTCCGATATCGTCCTCCACCCGTAGTGCCCTGGGGAGCTCCGCACCATAGCGTTCCCCCCAGGCTTGCAGTCGTGTATGTTCAGCCCGTGGATGATTATGTTCGTCACGAATTGGACGGTGATGCAGGGCCCGCCGGAAATGTGGACGCTGGCCCCACGGCCGTCGATCGTCTTGAACGAGTTCATGATCAGCTCCTCCTTTAGTTTGATCACCATGTCCCTCGCGAATATGATCCACAGCGGCTCGTCCTGGATCACCCCGTACCGCAATGTCCCCGGCTTCGGGTTCACCACGTCGTTGTCGCTCGAGTCCGTCACCACGTATATCTTCCCGTCCCTTCCCCCGACCGCATTCTTCCCGAACCCGATCGCGCAGTCCGCCAGCTTCTGGCGGTTCTTCTCCCAGTTCGGGTCGCACCTCCAGCAGTCATCGATCGGGTTACCCGTCCCACATGACAGATACCCCAAATTCCTCCTAGTCACCGACGCATTGATACTCCTGTATATACAAAAACAAAATGTATAACACATTATAACATATTATTATAAAGTATATATGTATAACTGCTATACGACAGTGTGTGATTTGTTATATTTATTTTTTTTACCGATGAACTTCTTCCACGACCCGTTCAGGGTCCGGAATTGGCGAGGAGAGAGTGGTCCGGATTCGGAGGGAGAAGAGGAAGACAATGAGAGCGAGCGGTGCCATTTTTTTTTTTTTTTTCCTCCACTAGCTAGAGTGTGAAAGAGAGAAAGGAGAAAAAAGAGAGAAAAGGTGGGAATGTTGAGGTAGGAAGATGAATGGAGGGAATGTGGGTATATAAAGAGATTAAAGCCGGGTTAATTGGCGTGATTAAACTAAACAAGTGGGTCCCAGGTGTGCGTCGTGATTTCTGGTTTTACGGGATTCCAACTGGGTAGTTACTTTTGGTCGTTAAGCAAGCCATGAATTTATAAAGCTTTATTAAATACACCAATTTATAGATTTTTTCATTTTATTTTATTTTAAATGGAAAACGAAGCTCACCTACTGAGATAGGGGGCTTAACTATTCATTGGAAAGGACGTGCAGGGGGCGATTTGTTCGTTTTCCTTTTCTTCCTCTGCAATAATATCGTTAGTATTTGTTATTTTTTAATTAAAATCTGAGAAGGGCAGAAAGGGAATTTAGAAATAATGGGGTTATATAAGTGGGATGAGAACTGTTTGGAACTATTTTGTCAAGTCTGATTCTTTAAGGTTTGGAAAGAGACAGTATTTAATTGCCGTTACATCATATTATATAATTTTTGGCTTTTTTTTATAAATAAAATACTAAATAAAACTCAAGGATTCATTGTGATAATTTTGCTAAAAAAAATTTTGTTTACCTAATTCAGATGTGATGAGATCGAAATTTGGATATCGACTTCGTTATGGTATGTCCAAATATTAAAAGTATTAGTTGTATAATATCTGTCCCGAGAGACTGAAGTACTTATGGTTTATTTGTGAGATATGTAGGAGCTTGGACTTGGTAAGTTCCTCAACTGATCATGAACGAAATTTACTGATCAATATAGCCTTATATTGATCAGATTTGATTGAGTTGATCATTTGACGAATTAGTTGTTTCAAGTATCTAATCTATGCATTAGGTCTTATATATATATATATATATATATATGTATATAAATGTTTGTTTGTTTCTTAACTAGGTTATGTATCTAGCCGATACTGCAAATTCTGACAATACAAAATCATATAAGCCGTGACAGAACATTAAATTAACTAAAGAAAAGATAAGAGACAATCATGCAAAATCTCCGATTTTGGAGGATAATTGTGATCCGCACATGCCAAGGTCGTTATCAAACTAATTTAAAAGTCCAACACTTTTCCTTTGTTCAAGTTAGTTATGTTTACCATTTTTTATTTAAAAAAATTCATTATGGTTGTCTAATCACTTTCACAAATACTAATTAATACGTAATACTCCAAGTAAGTAGCTGAGGGAATCTAATGGGCAAATTTATATGATATATCGTCGTTTTTGTTAACATATATACTTATACAAGCATAATCATATCATATCAAATTTTTGTGTAGTATAGGATCAGTTAAAGAGTATTATGGATGGAGTTGCAACGATGATTAATAAAAGTAAATTAGCGTATTAGCATATATATTCCTAAAGTAACATTATCATGTAATGAAAAATTTTAAGAGAAAACGGAAATGTGTTACGTAAACAAAACAAAGTCTCATGCCTAAATATTAAAAGAAAACATCAACACAAAGTGGTCGATTTTCCAAACATTTAGGATTGAAAAATACCCGCATTCTGTTTCTGTTTTTCTTGTTGAAGTTTGTTATATGTGTGTGTGTGTGTGTGTATATATATATAGATGTATATTGGAGTACTTTATACAAGTACGTACACGAAAAAGAAGAGATTGTACCTAGAAGTAGGCTGGTTTTAAAGATGAGGCGATTTAAGGTAACGCTACTGAACACTTCTCTAAATGCTTTGTTGCCTTCCAATCTGCCAAAGACAGAGACATTATATCTATATCTATATGACTATATGTGGTTCAACAGGCAACAGATAAGCATAAATAGGTCACTGTTCCCTCTATGTCGTCTTTTGTCCCGCGACCAACGTATTTATCCGGTAAATATAACTTTGTTCTTCAGATTCAGATAAATTAATTATTAATTGGCTCATATATAACTTTTAAAATATATAACATGATATTAATGAAATTGTTAATTGATTCACATGTTATTAATCTTATAAATGTTGTTTCGTAAATATGTGTCGAACATGAGACCTTTATTTCTATATCTTGTTTTTTTTTTATTTTTTTGCTACTCTTCTTCTTGTTCTTTTTTTTTTTCCTCCTCCCTTTTTCATTGGATTTATGGGGCCCCAACATTTTTTTCCCAATTTTTTTTTTCACATTTTATTGAAATGTACTTAAAGTCTTTAATTTCAATTAAAAATAAAGAAAAGGAGATGTGGTTTCAAGTTTGAAGCACAAATGATTAACATTATTAAGAAGGGAAGCATGCCCATGAAGTCATTGCAAATGAGTGTAGTTATAAGTACTCCAAGGAGAGACATAAAACGTAGCCTAGCAGTTCAAAATGGGTATAATTTATTGCACTTAATTATTATTTCAAATTACTTAATGATTTATTTTTTTATTTAAGCTAGAGATAATGTTCTTAAAAATATGCCATTATTATCATGGCAACATTGCTTTGTCCTGTTTAATAGCAAGCAAAAATGGACCATTTTTTTCAGAACCACAAAGATTAGGCCTGTTTTTTCCCCAATTAAATCGAACATTAAATTCTAGCTAATATTGTCCGTGACAAGAGCACATGCATTTGCCTGAAAAATCAAACCTCCCAAAAAAGCTTGTAGGCCCAAACAATTTCTTTTCATTTTTGCCCTTTGTACTATTTTTCATTTTTTCCACACTTTTTTTTTTAAACATTATTATTATTAAATTTCCATGGCCGCAAACTCCGGCGAAATTTCACAAAGCAAGGGGGGGAAAAAAAAAAAGAAAAAAAGAAAAAAGGACTCTGAGCTTTATGCTGACATGGCAAAATGGCGACCTCTCGAGCCGCCACTTGTCAGCGACAGATCTCAGACACATGAGCCGTGAGATGGGCCGTAGTATCCGTCAATTTTGCTGACTTGGGCTCACCCTAGTGAAAGCTACATCCGGGCAGATTTTATTCGTTGCTAATCCTATGCTTAGATCAATCAGAGCCGTTAATCATGTAGTGGGGAATTTTTGATTTGATGCTTTTTGTAAAGAAAAAGGCTGGGAAAAATGGTGGGAAAAAAGGGGCGTAGGACAAGACCAACGTGAAGGTCTTTGTTAATCGATCGGTTAGGGTAGGGCTCAAATGAAAAGGCACTCCCATGTCAGTTGGTCTATTATTTGTTCAAGTGAGGGCTATAGTTTTTTTTTTTTTTTTAATAAATAAATAATAAAAATAATAAATAATTTTGGATTATGCAAATTAGCTGGCGAATGAAAACAACTAGACAACCTCTTTCATCCACTTAACACGTGGCGATCTATTAATTCGACCAATTGGCGGCTTCTCTTGGCCAATTGCTAGTCTTAGAAGCACATGGGGGGGAGAAATGGAGACGTTGAGCAAACAATTTCACATCAAATCACAAGGATTCTATTAATCTTTTTAAAGGATTTTTTTGGGTCTTAATTTTCCAAGTTTAGCTGCATATTTTATGGGATTAGTTTTTTTTCCTTTTTTAAATTTTTCACAAAAAATAAAATAAAAGTCAAATTCTCTGTAAATAATTGGGCTCAATTCTTACATGGTAATTTGGTAGTTGGGAAATTTTACACCTGAATTTTGGACTTTTAGGGTCAATTTTTCTTTTTTTGTGGGGAAGAATAAGCTACCGACAGTTTTATTTTTGCACGAAGAAGAAATGGAAATTAATTGGCTAGTTTCTAATTGGTATAAAATGTAATGGTCAAGATCAATTAATCAATGTGCATCTAGATATAGAGAGAGTGACAGTCATTGGCTGCAGATTCGCTTGTGGGACTTTTGTGAACCACGGGTGGACACCGGAGCCACAGTGCCACACCCCACTAATTACAACCACATGATTAAGTGGGGACTATATATATACACTATATATTCACCTATATATATATATATATAGTCCTTAAATTAATTTCCTTTTTATTGTACCCTTCATGTACTTTTTTAAAAAGAAGCTTCTAAGTCCCCGGCATTTATAACGGTACTTGCCCATGAAGATGAATATTACAATTTCGCATCTTGGAAATTTTTTTGATTTTGGCAAGTACTTTTTCATAATGAAACTCAAGTCTTGATAAAATAATATTGCTTATGAAGCAAGCATGCATATGTATAGATATACTGGTTAAAAAAACATAAGCATACAAATTCATCTTGATAAATTTGACATATTTGAAAAAAATTATCTGACTAGGAAAAAATTATAAAAAAAAAGTAATTTAATAAACATTTTCAAAAATTAGGAAAAAAAATTAAGAAAAAACCAACAAATAGACTAAAATGAAAAGAATACCAAAAAGAAAAAAAAAGTATTGAAATAAAAACATAAAAATGATCAATATAAAAAAGGACCAAAATGGAAAAAAAAAATCGAAAAACAAAAAAGAAATAAACAAAAGAAAGAAAAATAAAAAAATGAGGCATGCAAAAAAAGATCAAAGAGAAAAAAGGACCGATATGGAAAAAAAAAAACGATATGAAAAAAATTAGGCAAAAAAAGGACTTAATAAAGATAAAATGATTAAATTGAAAAAAAAAATAGACGACCATGAAAAAAAAAAGGAAAAAATGATAAAAATATAGATCCAAAAAAAAAAAAAAAAAAAGGACTAAAAAGTAAAGATAGTGAGGTTTTGTCCACGAAAACAATCTTTAAAAAAAAAAAAAAAATCTCACTTCTATAGATTGTTATATACCTTTTTAGTTAGTTCTAAAGTTGCTATAGCTTCTATTTTCCCAACACTATTCTTCATGACATGTAATTTAATATATATATATATATATATATATATGTCTGAATTGATGATATAGAAATTAACTTGGGATATGACCAGGGGTAGTAGAGCTGACCTGACCTGGGGATCAAAATTAGGCTTAAACCTGATAGGTCATTTCGCTCAAGAAAATTCAAATTCAAGGTATTAATAAAGCTCATTAAGAAAGATACCAATAAGACAAAGTTAGGTTCATATAATTGTAAATGGTTCATGGGTCAATCAAACTAATGTCTTCAACTAAATTTGGTTAACGCAATTGTGTATCTGTTTTTGTGCCTATTTATAATATATGCGCACATATTATTAAACATTTAAAAAGAAAATAAAAAGCAAAAAGAGAATCTAGAGATTTAACGTGTTTCGACAATGCGTCTACAATCACATACTAGAAGAAGAGAAAAACGCTAATAAATAACATTATCAAGGAACTTTATATAAGAGTATTACTAGAGGTATCAACTCTAATATTATTTTTTAAGCCAACTCGTGTGATGTTGAGTCGTTAATCTTTTTATTGATAGATGTAATTTTTTAATTTAATTGATGTGATATTTTTCAAACACTTACTAGTAAAATAATAATAATAATTCACAAACAATGTAAATTGGTATTTAAAAATTTAAGATTAAAGTTGGTACCTAATAATATTCTAAAGACAAATTATACTAATTGGATCAAAACACGCTACTAATTAATAATAAACACAAACAATTTAAATTACTAACAAAGATAATTTGTATACAAAATATGAACTTTCTTATATATAAATATGTGTGTGTGTGTATCGATGAATGTATACACACGTATGCATGTATGCACTATATGAAAGGATTGTGCTTATATAGGAATATACATGGCACATACCTGTGTATATTTTTAAGCAATCGATCCATCTCATATTATGGTGTTCTTTTTTTTTTTTTTTTCAAAACATATTATTATATGTATTCGTGATTAATTAAAATATCCCCATAATCTCATACCTAATCACATCCCAAATAAGACTACGGTTGGGGTTTTTTTTTTTTTTTCTTAATGTAAATTATCTGGTTTTATAGACATAATCCTCTGCCTGACATTGATCAGTCTGCCCATAATGCAAGATAATGGCGATTTGCTAAGCATGCACAATCGATTAAATTAGCATATATTTAAAAGTACATGTGAATGGATAAAATATACTAACATGGGTGCGTTGCATGTGGGAGATTTGGTTTTAAAAAAGAAATAGTGTCAAGAAAGGGGTTATCAAAAGTATTTTTTTTTTTTTTCACCATTACCCCCTAATTTCTTGTGTATTGACAATGTGCCTCATTTACCTTTTTTTTTTTTTTTGGTGGTTATTAACCCATAAAGTTAAAAATGTATAGCAAGCATCTGTATATTTTTTATTTTTAAATTTCTAACAAAAATTGGCATGTAACTTGCATAGAAGTAGTAAAACAAGCACATAAGTTGTCATTTTTTTAATTAATTTTAACTCAATTTTATTTTTGTTAGGTAATTGCTTAATTTTATTTTAAAACAAAAACTAAAAAATTTCGATTTTGATACACCTTCAAAGACCCTATAACCCTCATTTATTAAATTTCTGGATTAAAAAAAGGTAAAAACCAATACTCACACCCATAATTAAACTTATGTGTAAGTCACATGTCAATTCCTATATAAATAAATGACACCGTCATTGATTGAGGGCTTAATTTGAAGAATTGCTCTAAAAAAAGTTCTGGGGCTATCTTTCCAATAAATGATAAGTTTAAGGATAACAGTGTAAATAAACTTGTATGTAACACAAATTAGTGTTCTATCAAAAATATCCCTACTTAGTGGTCAAACACTACTTCTTTCTAGATTTGTAAGTCTTTGTTCGATCCATGTGTTTTCTTCTTCTCATCTCATGAAAAAAAAAAAAAAGTCACATAATCATATAAGATCACCAGGTGGAACATTGGCAATAATATCATCATGTGTTATAACTTATAACACTTTTATGTTACTTAGAGATAACTGGTTCAAGCCAGACCAAAATCAAATCAAAATTTTGACTTCTGGCTTACGTATCTGCAGGCATGATTTTATCTTATTAACTTTTCCCTCTTCCCAATCATGATGTTGTGCACGACATGTAGTTATATGTCTGGAAAATTGTCAAACCCTTCACCATAATTACATCTCATTGCAATGAAATCAGCTCCACTTCCATTTCTTTCCTTTCTTTTTCTCTTTTTGTTTTGGTTTATCTTTTGAAGAATAGTTTCCTTTTTCTTTTCAATATTTTGACAGAGATTTCTGCAGTAGAAACTGTTATTTTTTTTTAATATCATCGATAAAAACTACAATTTTGATTTAATTAACTTTCAACTGTTTGATTTATAAATAAGAGGAAACTAAGCGTTTAACCGATGTCTTCACACTTCATTCCTGTATCGGAGACCTTCTCAGGTCGATCTGGTTCACTCGTTGCATCAGAACTTCCATCAACATTTTTAATAGGCGAAAAGCAAGCTAGAAGAAAAAACCAAGTTGGAGTTGACGGTTTTGAGCCCTGAGTTCTTGTTCTCGGCAGAAACAAAACCAGTTTTCTATTATATATTGTAAATTTTTAACTTGAACACTGATAAATCATACCGTTAAAAAATTAATTCAATGATTAAAACTACAGTTCTTATCCATAACGAAAAAGGGACTTTTCTTACCGTAAAAACTCCATATTTCGGCTACCTATCACGGCTGTCAAATTTGGTTATGCATGAACTAAAAGTCAAACTCCTGAGTTTCTTTTTGAACAGTTTGTCCAACCATTTCAGTTGGGCCCTTGTTGAAATGGAGTTAGGGGGCCACTCTGACATTAGTGAGTTAGCCCATTACTATAACTCATCCAATTTTTATTTTGGGTCAAATTTTTGTTGCAAATCATGTTAGAACTTGTATCTTCTGAGTCGCATAATAGTACGACAAGCCTGTCTTCTTAAATATAAACCTCGTTTGGAACTCAGGTTCTAATTCAAAATTTTCACATCGATTTTTATCTTTTTTTAAAAAGTAAATAAAAATTATAACTAATTTTTAAAAAATCAACCAATTCCAACTTAAAAATTTCATCTCTAACTAACTTATCAAACGGAGGTTAAGACTACAAAGATTTCCAGCTCAATCTGGATCTAACATGTTATGAAAAAAAGGGTTCATACGGCACTACTTGATAACATCTCCAATGCTAAATTCATGTATGTACTAAAATCAAATTTTAACATTTTAGTAGAAAATCATTCTGTAAAATAATATTATTTTGAATATTCTATTTGACACTTACCATATTTGATGGTAAATTTGCCCATCAAATTTTATAAATCAATTTTTTAACTTTTGCTTTTTATTAATGGATGCTTTGACTTTTTTTTTTATTTAATCGTTAAAAATATTATCTTTTTCAACTTATTTAAAGAATAAAACTTTACTTTTACTTTCAAAACGTAATAGTAATAAAGAAAAGTAGATGTATATTTCATTTCACATTTTAACTTAATTTCAACTAAATTATATATTTTTTATCTTAGTTTTTATATTTTTTTAAAAAGTCAATAAAATTATAACTAGTTTTTGAAATATTAACGACTTCTAACTTAAAAATTCCATCTCTAACCGGTGAATCAAACGCAAGTGTAATCTTAGAAATGACAGTATACGCTAGAGTATTGAAATGCAAAATATGATAGCAGAAAAATATGCTATTTTCACCCTTCTCTTGTATGAAGTGTAACAATAACATTGCCTTTTCATTGGAGATAATCTCAGAATGACACTATTATACAGTTCACACGATAAAGTGAGAAATATTTCAAAAATAAAATTTGCAATTTGACTTTGCCAAAATTTTCTTTTCTATAATTATTTCTGCCAGGTTTTGTTTTACGTAAATGGAAACTACTCCCAAGCAAAATTCAGGAACCAAAAGATATTTAAGATATGTCTTACTTACTTATTAGGTGTGTAAAAATATCTTTTAACACTAACAATGACATGTGAAAGTTTGAAAGAAGAGGTCGTCCATTTCACGTTTTGATTGCATTATTTCATTTGACATGCATATTTTGGCCCCTAAAAATTAAACTGTCGTCTCACATCATTTAGTTATAATTCAAAATAACACAAAACTTCCCATATATCATAAACAGTCACTTTTATATTCCTATTATTAAAGTAATGGTTTTAATCAAGTATATTCGTCGGGTGATTTAATACGATCAAAATCAAGAAAAAAATTTTGTTCTTTATCAACTAATTGCGTGATCTAAATATGATCTAAACCCCTTAAAAATGGATGTCTCAATGAAAATAAGTACCAAAGTTGACTTTTAATGGGATGGGTGGAGTTTTGTTAAATTTTATAAGACAAGGGGCAAAATAAAATTAACCTTACTTCTTAGAAGTCAAATTTATATGTATATTTGTATACACACTTCATAGACTTTCTTACCCTCTGTTTTACTTCCAAATTGATTGGCGCATACAGCTCATTTTGAGCACCAAAATAAACATTCAAGAAATTCACCAAGTTAATTTTTACATTATCGGTATGACTTGATCAATTTGTATTACGAGTTGTGAATTTTTATAGTGAGTGCTAATTATATATCAGACTATAAGATCAATAATTAAAAATCAATTATATATTTGATAATGCAAAATGAGAAATTCTATCATAAAAGCTCGCAAAAACATTATAGGGTGTGACAAAGACAATAGTGATATGTATTGCAGCAAACAAATACACAGTAGACAGCAGTCGGTGAGTTGTAGCAGTGACGTAGCAGTGCTTGACAAACTGAGTTGAGTTGGGCCCGAGGCCAATTTATTATAGCAATATATGAACTGAAGTGGGTACGGATTGAAATGTCTTGTACGAAAGCAGCTGGGTTTCAGAATTATCAGAAAACGTGGAGTTTTAATGGCGGGTTGGTCCTCACGGGAAGAGAGCTCTGTGCGCTGTGCCTTTCATTGCACTGTGTTTTGAAAACGGCAGTTGCCAAGTTGCTGGAATTACCACTTAAAACGGGATCCTTTATTTGGATCGTTCAGAAAAGATTATGTGTGTGTGTATATATATATATATATATTTATTTATTTTACATTAGTTGTATAGCAAGTAAAGCAAAATAAAAATATAAAAATAACGGACGATATATTTATATACACACACACATTAGTTGTAGTACGAGACACGTTATAGTCAAGCAAAGAAAAAGTTACAATAATAATAATAATAATAAATAAATAAATAAATAAAATCACATGACAGTTTCTAACTCTTACATGTCAGTGACGAGCTGTCATATAGTGATGACGAGATTGTCATGTGATAGTCTAAGAGTAATGACGAAAAACACTGTACAATATGGATTTGTTAGCAATCCCACGTGGGGAGTTTCTTATGTCTCAACCCCGCTCACAATTGAGGATAAGAACTTGTCCCGTCCCTATCCTATACCTTATTACGGGTGATACTTGCGCATACACGTGTGAAAAAATACCATCCCTATTCTCGACTGTGTCCAAACCTCTTTTTACGTGGGGATGCAGCATGACAAGAGTGGTTTTGAAAGGTGGGATTTTAGGTGAAAAAACCTTCTTCGGCCCCATCATGACATATTGTCATTCCAATAGATATATAGTTTAAATCCTTTCACTTAAATCAAAAAGGAAAATAAAACAAACATGAATTTTTAATTCTGAATACAAACTATAACACGATCCGGAATTTAGCAATGTAGAGCTACAAAAGTTGCCAAAATAATATGAGTTAACAAAAATGATAAATTGTTTTTTTTTTTTTTTTGGTTTATAACCTTTCTAATCAAGTTGCGATTTGGTCTTTTTTTTTTAATTTTTTTAATTTTTAATTTAAATATCCTTAAACTCTTTAACATGATACTTTTTTTTATTGGGTTAAAAAGTTAAAAATTTAACAAAAAAAAATGTCACATTAAGCATATATGATTTACTATTTAGGGGTAGTTATGAAAAAAATTATGTAATTCAATTTACATACGTCATATAAGTGATTTATTTTTTATAATTTTTAATATTTATTAGAAAAAAAGATCAAGTTACAACATTTTAAAAGAGGTTAGATACATCTTAGCTATAAATAAAGGTTAGAGATCAAAGGGATTTAATGGTAAATAGTCCTTTTTTTTTTTTTTTTTTGTTAAAATAAGTTTTTTAACAAATGGTTCATGTTTTTTAAAAATTAGTTAAGATCCTTTTTGTTAAATTGGTCAATCAATTTTTTTAAATGATCAATCATTTGATTGATCACATAATATTGTTAATTAAGTAAATCATTGATTGATTATGGTTTCCTTAATTGTTCATAACACACCAATTTTCAAGTTATGAAAAAATCGGTAAACGATCATTTTGTTAAAGAAAAAAAAAAAACTTCAACTAACTATTAGATTATATGATTAAAATAGACCATCTAACTTAATTTTCTGAGATCAAATTACAAGTTTGTTAAATAATAATAATAAAAAAGGATCATACAAAAGGATGACAATGAAGTGGGTTCGGGATATGATGGTCTTCTCGCCAACCTACTCCACGAATAAAAACATTCTTTATATTTATTTCGTAACTTGTTTAAATTAACAGGGATGAAGCAAGTTTTCCCCGCCGCAAATTTATAGTATTTGTAGGATGTCCATTAACTCTATTGTTTATTTCTATTATATGAAAATAAAAAATAAAAAATAAAAAAACAAAGATGTATAAATATGACATTGTTTTTAACCTTAAAAAAAAGATATGACATTAAAATAAATAGATAATTTAGTTTTTTATTTTTCACATATCAAAATATTAAAATTTAATTCTTCAAATTATATATATTATAAAACATCTTATATAATAGTACAATATTATTATAGAACTAACACAGTAGGTGAACGGAAATTAGGATCAGAACTCCTAAACCTGTTTTTATCTTGTCATCCGTGAAAAATTAATTTTTAAATCATTTATAAACCAAATCCGTTGAGATCGGAAGGGAGAAATTGTCCATTCAAGCAATTTTTAAGTCAAAATAATAATAAAAAAAATCACTGTAAAGTTCCGTTTGCAGTAAAACCCAATTTGCACTGCAGATCTGTCCGATTCAGTCATTAGAGTCGAGCGGCGCCGCTCAGTAGCCCACATTTTTTCAGTTTTTTCTTTTAATTTATTAAATTAAATAAAAGCAAAGCATCTACTCTCGTGAAGGCGTCTACCAGCATTCAATATGGGCAAAACGGTGATTTCACATCTTTGTCGCAATCTGATTTTGTCGTCCAGTTAAACCCCAAACGGACACCAAAAAGCCTCCCACCTTTTTCTGAATACCTGTTTGTACTTCACTCGACACCCTCCTGACCAAACCACCCAGTCACCAACCGCGTGCTGAACACGCGCCCGTGAAAAACGTGGGAACAACAATACAGAGAAAAGTAGTCAAGATTTTTATACTGGTCTGATTCCTCAACCAACCGAATTAACTGAAATTGTCGCGGAGTAAAATACCGAAAATACCCTCCACGGCTCTCTGGCCGAGAAAAACCAATTTTTTGGCAGAGAAAGAGAACAAGGAGTTTCTGACCAAAGTGTTCTTCTCTTTCTCTTTCTCTCTCTCTCTCTCTCTAGATATAGCTGACAGAGGCAATGGCGTGTGAGAGTACCCCTCGCATTAATGACATTTACTACTTTGCCACTTGCCAGTTGCCCCTTCCCCACCTCATCGTCATCCTTGTTCTCTCATCCCCATTTCACTCTGTTTCTGAAACTGAGCTCGGCCACCAAGGACGCTGCTCTAGGGCTAGGGTTTTCTCCTCCGCTTTCCGCGCTGCTCCGTTTGAATTTGAAAGCTATAACAGCTGCTTCTTCCTCGTCAACTTCGAAGACTTTTATTTTAATATTAATGTTTTTGTTTTTACGCAATTGTTCCTGTTCCTGTTCCTGTTCCTTCTCTGCAGGTATGGGAATGAGGGGTTTGTTGGTGTTTGTGTTTCCAAGTTTGTCCGTTCTTCAATTGTTTGTTTTTTTGCGTGATTTTTATATGCCCGCATTTTTATATTCTAGATTCCTTCTTTGACTTTCTCTCTCCTTGGACCTCTCTCTCTCTCTCTCTAGAGTCTAGAGCTTTGTCCAGTGGTGCTTGAGCTGTTAAAGGAACGTTTTTTGGTGGTTTTTTTATTTAAGTTTGAAACTTTGTGAGTTATGGGGTTTTTAGTTTTTTTTTTTTTTTTTCCCTCCTCTAAATAATCAAGAACAAAAAGTGAGTGTGTCGCTGAATTCTATGTTTTCTTTTTAAAAATTTGATACTTTTTTTCCTCAACGTTGTGATTTTCAGTTCTCAGACTGTAATTTATACATTGTGGTTTGTTTCTGAAAATTTGATGCTCATTTGTTTCCCTTTTCGATGTAGTGATTTTCAGTTCTCAGACTGTAATTTTTACAATGTGGTTTATTTCTGAAAGTTTGTTGCTCATTTTTTTTTTCAACACTGTGATTTTCTGTTCTCGGACCGGAAAGAAATTTGTTTGTTCTTTGAATATTAAACAAAATGTGTATAATGAGGTGTGTGTTTGTGTGTTTTTTTTTTTTTTAAGTGATTGATGATGAAGATTGAGTTATTGCTTTGTCCAGGTGCAGATTTTTGGTGGGCCCTAAAAGTTTGAGTTTGTGAGACGTGCATTTTTGGTGACTGTACTTCTTTGAGAAGATGATGGATGGTCGGAGGCATTCGGTTGATATTCCGATTTCGAAGACTCTTGTGGCTTTGAGGAGAGTGAGGTCTTTGAGAGACCCATCAACTCTTTCCATGAGCAAATTCTCTGCCTTGGTTGACAATGTGAATTGGGAGACCAATTCGAGTAACGGGATTTCTCTGCAATTCTTCAATTCTTGCCAAGAAGGCGGTTCCGGGAAGAATTGTGGTTTGAGACCGAAGAATGTGGGTCTGCATGATGGAGGAGAGGACCACATTGATGATTTTGATTTGAAACCGAAGGTGAAATTCTATGAGAATTCGGGGCGGGTAGGAAACAAGAAAGATCATTTGTATGAGGAGATTCTTGGAAACAAATTGTTGAGTGAAAGATATTGTGGCAATCAAATTGATAAGACATGCATTATACCTTCCATTAATCCTTTGGAGGATGTGGATTCGTGTAATGAAGCGAGCTTTGGATTGTTTCGAGAGAGAACGGATTGTACTTCGTCAAAAAGAAAAAATCGAAAGAAGGATCGAGTGAAATTATTCGGGGCGGTTGGTGATGTCACAAGTTGTGCAGGTAGTCCATGTCCCTCACCTAGAGATGCTCTTTCGAGTCGGAGCATGTTGTTTTTCGCGAATGAAGAGGCTGATGTTGTAGACAACGATGACGGTGGATGCGGGATTAGCTGCTGCTGGTCGGGGACGCCGAGATTTAGAGAAGCCAATCTTTCGTCGGATGTGGAAAACAATCCGTTGTTATACAGGAATGGAGAGGAGAATGCTATGTATCAAACTGGATGCTTAAAGTACCATTGCAATGAGATTACTCCATTATCCGAAACTCCTAGGAGTTTGAGTCAAAAATTCCGGCCAAAATCTTTTAGTGAATTGGTGGGACAAAATGTGGTAGCAAGGTCTCTATTGGGTGCTGTCTGTAAAGGAAGAGTAACTTCGCTGTATCTTTTTCATGGCCCGCGTGGTACCGGCAAGACCTCTGCCTCAAGGATTTTCGCCGCGGCGTTGAATTGCCTCTCACTGGAGGAGCACAGGCCATGCGGTCTTTGCCATGAATGTGTCGTGTTCTTTTCCGGACGGAGCAGAGATGTGAAAGAAGTGGATTCTGTGAGAATCAATAGGCGAGACAGGGTTAGATCCTTAATCAAGAAGGCGGCAACCCCTCCGGTTTCTTCGCGGTTTAAGGTTTTCATTGTCGATGAGTGCCACTTACTGCACCGGGAAACATGGGCAACTGTTCTGCACAGCCTGGATAACCTTTCTCAACATGTTATCTTCGTGATGATCACGCCCGATTTGGATAAGTTGCCGAGAAGCGCAGTCTCAAGGTCCCAAAGGTACCATTTTCCGAAGATAAAGGATGCGGATATCACGACCAGATTGGCAAAAATCTGTCTTGAAGAGGGTCTGGATTTTGATCAAGTTGCCTTAGACTTCATTGCTGCGAAATCCAATGGTTCAATGAGGGACGCCGAGATGATGCTCAATCAGCTGAGTCTGCTCGGTAAAAAGATCACAATGTCCTTGGCATATGAACTTGTAAGTGGGTATGATTAATTTGTTACCTTTTTTTTTCAAGTGATGCACCTCTAACTAAAGTGTTCGTTTTTCTTGTTTTCTTCTGCAGATTGGCATTGTTTCTGATGACGAATTGCTTGATTTGCTGGATTTGGCGATGTCATCAGACAGTTCGAAAACCGTGGTAAGGGCAAGGGAGCTTATGAGATCAAGGATTGATCCTATGCAACTTATATCACAGCTCGCAAATCTCATTATGGACATTCTCGCGGGATGTCAGGAAGGTTGCTCCGAAGTCAGGAGAAGGTTTTCAAGTAGGCACACATGTAAGTCCTATGAGATTTTTGAAGGCCATAGAAAATAATTTGTGCACAAGAAATAATTTTTTCTTAACCTAGTAGTCCTTTTAAGCCAATGCCGAGATATGCTTATTTCTTATTGATGTATGATTTCGTTTGTGTTTAGCGGACCATTCTTACTGCTCATGTTATGCTTGGTGTTGTTCATCTCTCTGTTTCGTCGAACTCGTGTACTAATTTTTATATTTCCGTGGTTATTATTTGCTGTGTCTCAGCTGAAGGGGACTTGCAGAAACTGAGCCACGCACTAAAAATATTATCCGAAACCGAAAAGCAATTGAGGATGTCAAAAAATCAAACAACATGGCTTACCGTAGCGCTTCTACAGCTAAGCTCTTTGGAATGTTCTTCCGCAGAAGCTAATGATCCAAAGGTCTGGCTCGATAATGCTCATGGCAAAGGTGAGAATTGTTAAAAAGATTTGTTAATTAAAAAAGTTTCTACTTAATGATTAAAAAAAAAAAAAAAAAAATAAAACTAAGGGTGCGTTTGGTGTTCGAGTTGAGTTTGAAATGAAATGGAATTTTTAAGTTAAAAGTTGGTTAATTTTTAAAAAATTAATTATAATTTCTGTTGACTTTTTCAAAAAAAGACAAAAAACCAGTTTTAAAGTACAGTTGAATTCAAAATGAAATGGCATACCAAACGTAGGCTAAACCAAGTAAGATTCAAATGGTAAAATTTTCATTCCAATGCTTGTTCTTTTCTCATTGTAGAGGAGAACTTGAAGCATCTTGTCAATTGCTCATGCGAGGACAATAAGTCGCACAAATTTCCAGAAGATTGTAGAAGAACCTTGGAATCCATATGGAAGAGGGCTACTGAATTATGCCAATCCACTTCACTGAAGAATTTTCTTATCGAGCGAGGAAAACTAACGTCGCTTACTGTTAGTCAAGGTACACTCGTGACTGCTGTAAAACCACATTGTCTTTCAAACAACTATTATAGGGGGCTTGGTATATTTGAGATTTTTTTCTACTTTAAATAGTAAATAACGATATGATTTCAGGTGTAGCGGTAGCTGTATTGGAGTTCTGCCATCTTGATTGTGTATCGAAGGCAGAGAAGTCGCAGAAACTGATTGCCAACTCGCTTCAGTCTATTTTGGGTTGCAATGTAGAGATTAGGATCAATCTTGTACCTTGTGCTTCCAATTCAAGGTACGCCAAAGTGAAGAGGGCATCTTTCAGCTTATTCAGTTGTTCCCGCAGAACTCACAAGTCACAATCGTCTACTGAACGTGGAACTGATTCGGATTATTCCGATCACATGTCTGAGAGGCCTATGATAACTGACAGATCTATTAGACATTTTTCTCATGATTGCGGAAATTTGCAAACGCCAAATAACTGTTGTGACAGATCGGATGTAGTAAAGTCATTAGGAAATGTAGACGAAAATGCACTAAGCACGAGGACAGCCTCATCACAGTTGTCATTAGAAGATAATACACATGGAGACAACTATGGAGGCCAGGTTTCAACTTTTCAAGAACCGGAGAATCAGCCGAACTGTTTCCCAAGAACTTTTAGACTGCGTAGGAAGTCGCGTTCACTGGATGCCTCTCAGATGCCTCGTTGTGCCGAACCCCAACTAGACAACAAACTTGCGTTGCCTACCATGAGGAGGGCATCTTTTGGAACGACTGTTACTACCACCAATTCAAATGCTTTCTGTAACAGCTCTAGCAACTACACTAACAGCTCCGGAGATGGGAATGGGTGAGCAAATTTAGTCTCCTTTTACTTTGTCAATGCCCTTCATTTCTTGAAAATCACATGCACCGGTTTTGAGGATTAGACGACCTAATCCCATATTACTGAGAGCAATAAAATTGTTGAAGCCTAATCTGTTAAGGGAGTTAATGTTTCCAATGAAGATGGCTAGGCTTGGTGTTCACTTGGCTTTATGTTTAACTCATCCATCAAATCCTAAAACGAAGTCATGTTTGTTCTTTATGCAACTGTTATGTTGCTACGCCGAACTCTATACGTAATCCGAGAAGATAGGAAATACACATTTTATTGAGATTCTGTTATCTTATTGCAGATTGAGGGATAACTCAGAATCTCATTGTTGTAGAACCCCAACACTTCACCTGAAAAAGGTAACTCCTACGCCAATAGTGTGTTAGAATTTAGAATGTCTTATTATTTTTTAAAACCAAGTTGAATGATAAAAAGTGTTAAAAACAAAAAACAGCTATCTAGTTGAATGCCATCTATTTATGTCATAAAATGTCAGATGCTTAAAGTGATTCAAAATGTTAACATAAGTGTAGTATTTTCCTTTTAAATCTGACTTGAATGTTGTTAATTGCTGCAGGCTTGGCGATCGTGGCATCGGTGAGAAAACTCAGACTTGGTTAGGTGGGTGCTGCCTTGCGCCACTGCCAAGTAAAATGGGGATCTGATTTTCTAATGTTAACTTAATAGAAACTCTATAGAGAAGAGATGCACACCCTTTCGCATGCTTGTATGCTGTAAGTATATATTGCAAGGAAAGAATCGATACATATTTCGACTAGCAAGTGCTTAACCGAGCGAGGTTGTCCTGTTCTTCACAATATTATGTAAAGCATTCTTTTGAAAGCATTTTATATGAATCAGGAACAAGCTTTTGAAAAGTCTTTGGGGCAATCTGAAGAAATTCATCATCAATTCGTCGACTATTAGTTATTTTTTCTTGTTCCAATTAGACCATTGAAAAGGAATAGAGGGATCAAATGAAATTTGTAGATCATCTATTTAGAGCTTCAAATCCTTGAATGATGGGAATACAAATGGCAACTCCGTTATCAAGATAAGTGTCATCGGGACCAAAAATGATCGGATCCGTGTTAAATGCAAGATTTTCGTAGTTTATCTATTCCATTGAAAATGACCTTTTTTTTTTTTCTTGGGTATCAACATAGTTCTTGGTCCATTTGAGTCCCAAGGCTGTTCAAAAAACTGAGAAATTGAAGGAAATCACTCGAAAGGTGTTCATGCCACATCGACGTTGAAGAGTCTCATTCGGCTGTCAAATTGTTTGTTTCGAGTATTTGAGGCATTGGTGGTTTGGTCATTCACGCGGCCGCGCCTCCTCCGACCGACTCCATTGCCGACTTGCTCCTTTCCTCTCCTCTACAAACCGGCTGGAACAAATCGACCTCAACAAAGACTTTCCATTTCCTTTTCTCAGAAGTAAAAACGGAACGAGGAACATCTTTACAAAATTGTATAGGCTATTTTTCAGTTGAAAAACGTAAAAAGGCGCCATTTTTTTTAAAAAATATTTTCCAACGGACCATAAAGAGTTTTGGGCTTTTGCCCTCTTCGACAAAAGCCCAACTTTCACGTTGGGCCCATAATTGGGCCCATTTCTTGACCGAGACGATCTGTATTTGCCGCGCCGGTTTTCTCCGTCGACAGTCAGAGCTCGCTCCGAGATCATCAATGGCGGACGAGAAGGAACACAGAACCGTTCGAGTTCTATGCCCTAAACTCGTACTCCACAAGCATGAACCTGGCCTCCAATGGCTGATCGGATCCCCATTCCTCCCGCCACTCACGGTCATCTCCACCGTCAAATGCATCCTCACCGATTCCTCGTCCTCTCCAGACTACGCCAAAGAATCAGGTACGAAAATTTTCCTCCAAAGCCAAAATTCAATCTCGTTTCCGCGATTTCACCCTTCGAATTTGACTTAAAAGTTTCGCCAATCCGAGCAGAAGATCTCCGGACGCTGCTTCCAAAAGGCTTCGACGTCGCCGGAGCGTTGATCGTCGCGAAATCCGACGTCGAAAAGAACGCCGCCAACGCGATCGATTCCGCTCGGAGGTTGCGACAGATTCTCTCCGATAGTGGAGGATCGGACCGCCGAGAAGCTCTCGGAGTTGTGGTGGATGCAGAGTCCGGTGAAGTTCACTTCTTCGCTTCGAAATCCGTGAAATCGACGAGTCTCGAACTCGTTGATTCCATTGTTTATGTGGATCGTCCTGAGAAGTATCTTTGGGAGAGAGGTTGTTTGCTGAGATGTGAACTTCCGATCAAGTTGTCAATCTATTATCCTGTGGAAAATTCATCTGGTAAATTTCTTCGAAATTCCTTTCCTTTGCGTTGAATTTGAGCTATAATTTGCCAATGATCACTCAATGTGAGACATCAAACATCAAACATTTGAGGTTTCTTGTGTTTTTCAGATGCAGAGAAGATGCTGCAACGAGCAACTGGAGCTGTTATTGCCAAATTGAAGGACCCAAAGGTTGCATACATGGTAGAAACTGTAGGGAAAACTTCTGCTGAAGTACCTCATCCCGTCGTTCTTCGCGGTTCGGAATTGGACTTTAGTGTAGGTTTCTCACATATCAAGCCTTCCAATGAAGCTGGTCAAGAATCTGATGCAAAGTTAGTGTTGTGTGAACACTTTTGTGTGAATGATAAATCTGGCTCTCCGGTTTATTCTGCAGAGGTAAGTATGTTAATACCATTTCTGATGTTATAATCGAAGTTAATTTAGTATTCAACTTTCACTAAAAGTTTTTTCTGCTTAGGATGCAGATAAAATCCAAGTAAGCGTGCTGATCAATAGTTCAGAAAAATCTCCAAAATCAGCTGCACCCGTTGCAGAATATTTTCCAGGTATTTCCGTCACATTTTTGTTTTTGTTTTTGTTTTTTTTTTCGAGTTAAGTATGGTAGCCAACGCTGCATTGCAGATTTGATGCTGTTAACGCCATTTAATGGATGTTAAATCGTGTGTTTCAGCTCTTGAAGAAGCCAGATTTCTGACCGTAGAATTTAAGCTACAAGTCCTCAGTTACGCCACCAAAGATCTACCACTCATGTTCGCAGTTTCAAAATTAGCTGTCCCAGGTTTAATTGATCAGCTTAATGTTATGAAGAATGCTATCTTACCCAATCTCTTATTGCAACATTCGCAGGTGGGCAAATTGTTTTACACCTCAAATTCTTTCGTCTTTCCTGTGCCTGATATTTATTTTATTCTATGTGGCCAAGGGAACTACGTGGAAATCGTTATTAAAAGATGAGAAGGGTAGCTTCGTCTACTAATTGCTAAGTTTTGTTGCATGATCTGCAGCTGCGTCCATATCACTTTAGTCCTCCTGGGGTTCTTCATCCGATAACTGTTATCTATGAACTTAACTATGGCGAGACGGAATTGAAGCAAGGTTAGTAGTAGCATATTCGAACTTTAAGCGTGCAGTCAAAATGTATTCCTACTATTTTTTGTCCTCGGCTTGATGTCTTGGAATAATTTGTCTCACACCCACCCAAAAGTAAAAAAGGAGAAGAAAAGGTAGCTTTTTAGGGGTCGTGAAGTTAAGCCCTATTTATTGATGTCCGTCTATTTACCTTCTATAGTATCAAAACCCTAAGAGATGTCAATTGTGGAACAGGGCGTCTTTGTTTTTTCCTCTCTAATTCTATCTGTTGATTAAAGTCAACAATTTAATTCATCTTGTTTGTCGTTGTTTCTTTTTTTTTTTTTTAATTCTTCTGCAGTTGAAGTTAGGAAATCCCTGCACTTGAGGCTGGGATTACCTTTGGATCGTCCCCTTCTAAGAATTGCAAATGCCCTTGATATGTTTACAACTGATGGTGTAAAGAGTGTACATAAGGGTAATCAAATTCTTTATTAAATGGATAACATTCTCTGCGGGTATTTTTGAGAATCCTTTCCTCGTTCTGTTTTATAATGAGTTCATTTTCGGTCATAATATCAGGTTCTAGCTTGCTGAAGGATGTACATATTGGAATTCCAAGTAGTGGAGGTATGTGACAACTGTTATTTTCTTATGCTTTCTTTTGTCTTGAACTCTCGGTTATTATGAGTGATATTTTCATTGAATATGATACAAGGTATTTTTGCAGTTTCAGGAGGCACAGTATCTCTTTTTCAGGGCTCATATGAATATTTCCACTACATGCAAGACGCTTTTAATGATTCGGTAATGGGAAATCTCCTCCTTTTATGGGCTTGCTGTATCTTATTGAGATGTCAGTCTTAGGTGTTCTATTTTTAGGACCACTGGCATGGAAATTCTTAGATTAAGTCGTAAGTATGTGTCTAATATTAGGCATTGTCACCATTTCTGTTTCATTATCAACTTGTTTTTAAAAGAATTTCTCAATGTTTCTGTCTCTCTGGATTTTTCTATGCAGATATTATAGGATGCTAGGTTTGTTATGTTTCAAGGGTCAATTTGTTCTTTGTTTTTTCTTTTTTGATTCCGAGGACTCCTTGTTCTCTTCTACTGTACTGGTTTTTAATTCAAAATTTTTTTTTTGTTTCCTATAAAACAACAAAGTGCACTGATTTAATTTACACCTGCAGTTCTTCCTGCTAAGTCATTTATCTTTTACTTGACAGGGCTGGGGTTGTGCTTATCGTTCTTTACAAACCATAATTTCGTGGTTCCGACTTCAACATTACACATCTATAGAAGTTCCTTCGCATAGGTCTGAAATAGAGGGCACCTAGAATGTAGTTAAAGATTCATTTCGCTTTTCCTTAGTTTTCCCCTATCTCTCTTTCGAAGCTTGCTAACATATCTATTGACTTTTGAATAGTTGTATTTACTCCCTAATTTTTTTCCCTCTATTTTTTGGTAGATATCTGGTAACAATAAAATTATAGATCTAAAATGAGCATGGATATAATTTTTGTTTCTGTTCGTTTTGCGTGATTTATTTAATTATTTATTTATCTTTAATTCACCTATCCTCTGATAGAAGAAAACATGTGAATTTCAGGGAAATACAGCAGATACTAGTTGAGATTGGCGATAAAGATCCTTCTTTCATAGGCTCACGTGAATGGATAGGTGCCATTGAATTAAGCTTTGTTTTGGACAAACTTTTGGGTGTAAGCATGCTATTTTATTTTACACAGAAGAACATTTTACTTCCTTAATGACGAACAAGAGTATTATGTTCCATAATTAGTTGTATTTGTATAGTGTGCTGTTATACACACATGTATGCATGTATTTTTCCTAAGGATATTAATAAGTTCAGCTAGACTCTTTTAATAATGTGCAGACCTTTACAAGAATAACTTTGTCTTGAACAGGTTAGTTGCAAAGTCATAAACGTAAGATCTGGAGCTGAGCTTCCAGAAAAATGTCGGGAGCTGGCCTTGCACTTTGAGAATCAAGGAACCCCGATCATGATTGGTGAGCAAGATATAAATATAGTTGCAAGGTTGCATTTGTGTTATCTACCTTGATAAAATAAAAATTCGGCTGAGGGGGAAAAAAAGAAAAGAAAAGAAAAAAAAAGCTTCTCTTACTAGTTAAACCGATGCAGGTGGTGGAGTGCTTGCATATACCCTTTTGGGAGTAGATTACAATGAAGTAAACGGGGATTGTGCATTTCTCATTCTTGATCCTCACTATACTGGCAATGATGAGCACAAGAAAATCATTAATGGGGGATGGTGTGGTTGGAAAAAGGCCGTGGATAGCAAGGGCAAGAATTTCTTCTTGCATGATAAGTTCTATAATCTTCTGCTGCCGCAGAGGCCTGACATGGTATGAGGTGGTGTCCAAATCAAGTCTCGAAAGAGCAAGTGACTAATTCAAATGGAAGAAAGTGTTTTTCAGCAAGCTACATGCTGAGACGTACGTCATATCGGGATAAGAGAGAGTACAAACAGTTGCCTACCAGCGATCTGCGAATGTCCTGTCAAATATCAAAGATGTTTTTCCCCCTAACTACTTGGTCATTGCCGTTACTCCGTCATACATGTAATAACTTTTTGGTCTGGTGAGAGGGCGTCATTGATGTCAGCAGGAAAAAGAAAAGAAAATGATATTTTTCAGCTTGTTTTTCTTGTCTTATTTATTTATTTATTTTTGAGCTTGTTACATTTCTGGATAATTTAGACAAAGATCAGGTAAATTTTAGCCCTGAGAACAGATTAGCATAGTCGAGTCGACATTTCATAACAGTGTTGTACCGTTCTGATACCTTCGACACCCTTGCTGGTCTATATATCTCGTTTCTCTACCATACATGATGATAATTTTTTTTTTCTTCCTTTTGTTTTTGAAATATGGGATCTCATGAGCATAGATTACAAATCAAACTAGCAACTCTGTAACCTGTAGTAGTTTTCTAGCATGTTATCTTAGAAGTAAATCGAATCATTACTCATTCCAACCAGAAACTAACGTCCACTTACAGAGAGGACATTTTTTCTTCCTTTCCAAAGTGTAAGAAATATAGAGTACATTTTTTTTTATCGTAGCTGAAATCGCATTAGTTAAGTGACTAGCATCACAATGGCTTTAGTTCATCCCAATAATGTTGGCACCTAACAGAGATGACCGCACAACTACAGGGGAAACCTTGGAACAAGGGATTTCTTATACTAGAAAGGAAAGTTGTATAAAGGCATAAAATTCATCCATCTCTAGCAATTGGAGGAATATGAACATTTCTACCTGAAGGAGGGAAGATGAATTCCATGCATGCCAACTTGATTCTCTTCTCCATAGATGTAAAAAAATCCACAGTGCATGTTAGAGACAATGCTGAGAAAGCGTAGCTAATTACTTCGATCTGCATCATAATCATAAGAAGCAAAGCCGAGGATTTCTCTTTTCTGCTCAATCTAAACTGGCTAAAGAGTCATTGAAGCTGAGACCAAACTAACATGTCTAATTTGCAGTGAAAAAGAAAAAAAAAAAAAAAAAGATTCCTTGCTTCTAAGAGTATGAATAAAGTAATTCATCGTCATCAGCCCTAAGTAACTAAGCCGAATGCCTATCTCCAGTGCTCTTGGGTCATCAGCTCTGTTGCATTTAGCCCATCTTTTACACGCCTTTGGAAGTCATGTAATGTAACAAGGTACACGCTAATGCAACTATGAATCTTATGAAGAGTTCAATTCTAGCTTGGAATGAAAGCTGGCGATGTGCTTAATACATACAAGTCGAATGGGGAAGTGGTGTTTCCATTGTTTGATGAGTGAGGAATGTGTAGGAATGGAACATTTGGGGGAAAAAAAAATTAGAAGTTACAGGAATCAGTAGGCACACCAAGACATCCCGACTAGGTCGATACCCCTTTAGTACCCCATCATTTACCCATCGCACTAATTATTATAAATAGAAAAACAAAATAAGACAATACAAAAGTGTTTGTCAATGGGGAAAACAAAAACATCACACCAGAAGAGAAATAAGGAAAGCTAAAAGACTAATAAAATGTCCAAATATTAGCCGGAAAGCAGTTTCAGAGGATTGAGCCGGGACTCTTTCCTTGAAAGTAGCCTTCAAATATGCTTCATTAAAAACCCTCTAGCCAAAACCCAGTGGGAAAAAGACTGAAGGGGAAAAAGAGTATATATTAACTACTAGAGTCGGCTAAGTACAAAATCTAAATGTGGAAAACCCAACAAATCTCTATGAACTAGTGAAGAACAAAGATCCGGTGCATTGAACAACTGAGCATCTCTGGACGGCATGTGAAGCAAGTTTATCCGCACTTCGATTCCCTTCCTTGTAGGAATGGAACATTTGTTGAATTGCTTTCAATCCTAATGCAGCTCCAACCTTCATTAGCTGCAACACTGATACCAATAAAGACACCCTTTAAAAATAAAAACTAGTCAAGCCAAGCACATGAAGGGACAAACTATTCAATCCAAATTTCCAATACAGCAGGTCTAACCAATAGTGATGACAAAACCTTGACCATTCAAGAAAGCTACAAAACATCCTGGAGCTCCAGATTTTACACACTTCAGCTTCATCCGTGTTTATTTTTATCCACTCCAAATCATGCAAAATGAGAAGCTCCTACCAAGAATTATTCCTGTCTCAAACGCCGAAAGAATTAGCTTATCGTAAGATATAAAAGCAGATAGGAATAAGCGCGGATTCAGTTATCCTAAAGAAATAATCTAACTGCGAGCATGCCAAATAGATCAACTGTACATGAAACGAAACTTGCCTTTCAAAGCGAATAACTGTACTGCTGTGACAGGCTGAACGTTTCTTTAAACGCCAGAACAGCAAAAGCTTGAACACCATTATTCATCTTCATGTCACTTTTTGGTTGGAGAAACAGGAAAACAAAAAGCATATTGTTTTACCAAATTAAACCATAGATCTTTAACAATTTGAGATGCAAATAAGTGACGTGGAAAAGTATAATTTTTGCAGTAAGACAAGGACGATAATCAATAGTTTATGCAAGAAGGTGAGATCGTGTATTGCATCGGGCAGTTATTTGGTTGCAACGTGCTATGGAATAGCAGCGAAGTAGTCACAGTAAGAGGAGAGGAAAAGGATGCCGGAACCACACGAAAGAGGTTGAAGATGATGCTACAGAACAATCATTATTGCATGGTACATCATTTCTAGTTTGGAAATAGCGAAGCAATTTCAATAATCTGATTCCAGATAGCAAGGCTATGGTTGATTCTTGCATATGCACAAGAAAATTCGCTTGAGAAACTTGTTGCATCACTCGGTAACATATACGTTCCCTGTATATACTGCATATCAGAACTTGAAGTGTGAGATACGAAGAGAATTACGCTCGTATTAAGTTTTTTCAAGTTCATGATCTTACATTCCTGAAGGAAAACTAGTAACATGAATGTTGACTACTAAGAAAGTAACACTCGGTACATAGTTGCACCAACTATTCTTTGTTAGTCAAACGTAATAAAGTACAGAACTCTGATTATATTAGTGATAACGAACAAAAGGGGTTCTCGATAATGCTCGTTTTTACCTCAAGCAAAGGAAAGGATTGTGAAAGGCCACTGGTATCATTGCAATACGTGGAGAAAGCCTTGATCATCGATCTCTGTAAGGAGGTGAGGTTACATATTTCTTTTGGCAGGGATGCTATACAAGGAATTTCCCATATTTCTAGACACTGAAAGTGGTCTGAAATTGCGACCGACTGTGGAATGGCCACGAAATAGTCGCTGTCAAAGGACAGGAAAAGCGAGCGGGAACCACGAAAGAAGTTGAGAATGATGATGCCTCTCAACAATCTATTGTCATCACAATAATTGAATGCAAGTCAACTTGATAATTCTAGATTACCTCAGCAAAGTAAAGAAATGCGAAAGGCCACATCTACGGTGCCAATAGACAGATATTCAATTATCCAGGGATGTGAGAATCTTAGGCCAGTCATCGCCTCTTTCTCTTTGGCATCTTTGCAATGAGACGAGACAAGCTTCAGTCATCTGTGATATCCGGTGTTTCAAAGTGATTTGAGGTGGCAATACTCTTTGGAATGGCAGCGAAATAGTCGCCATTAAAAGAGTATAAAAGGAAGTGTGAACCATGAAAGATTTCGATGATAGTGATGCTTTTTTGATCATCTGTTATAGTTGGAAAAACAGTATTCTTCATTAGGTTTCTTAGATATATCGCTCCGCTTTATTAAAACTAGTTTTATCTAATAAAGTGATGAAAACCATACAAATTATATCAATTGGGGGGCATCTAGTTGTGTGGGATCCTTTCTTATCTGTTCTTCCTACCTTGAACGTGCAATGATGCTGGTGATTAACATTAAATTATAATTAAGTATAATCTTATTGATTGGCTAATGGCAATCCGCCACGTAGGACATAAAAGGTTAAAAGTTATGTGAGTAGTAAACCAAATGGTTATATGCAAGAATGCCATAAATTTGACATCTTCTTATATTTATGCTCACTATAACATTAAAGTTGGTAGTTTACTAAAATTATTAATTTTAATGTTAGAGTGACAAAATTATAAGAAAGTACTTAAGACATGACTCTCCACCTAATTTTCTCTAAACACCAAATCATTAGTCATTCCAACTCGAAATTAACATTCATTTACAGGACATTTTTCTTCTTCTCCAACGTTTTGTTTTTGTTTTTATTTCGTTTAAATATTACTACTATCAAGAAATGAAAAAGTCTTGAATTTAAACTCTGAATTGCACACTCAGCCACTCCCCGCCACTTGAGCTTCTTCTCCAACGTTTAAGAATATATTGAATATGTTTTTGCGTGCATGGAAATACTGAATGGTAAATGGACGTCCTCCAAAGTATTTCTTTGGATATATGAAAGGCAAAGGAAATGCATGAATCCTGAAGATTTGTTTTTTCTCCTTCGGGTAGATGGAAGGAAGTGGGTGGCATCATTATAGGTTTAATACATTCCGATTATGTTGGCACCTAAAATAGTCAACATTCATTTGCCAGCCAGCCCACAAAACTTTATTGAGAAATTTATAGAAAGAGATGTCCGTAGAACTACATGGGAAACTATGCAACAAAAGAGTTTTTAGTACAAGAAATGTAGACTGTATAAAGGCATAAATGTCATTATCTCTAGCAATTAGAGGAATATGTAAATGGCCACATGAAGGAGGGAAGATGAATTCTATGCATGCCAACTTGATTCTCCTCTCCATAGATAAGAAAATCCACAACACCTGTCAGAGACAAAGCTAAGAAAGCTTAGCTAAGTACCTCGGTATGCAGCGTGATCATAAGCAAAGCCTAGGGATTTTTCTTTCCTACAAAATCTAAATCGGCTGAAGAGAAGCTGAGATCGTTTACACGTCAAATTTATAGCAAAGCAAACTCCCAAGAATATAAAGTAATCATCGTCATCATCCCCAAGTAACGAATCTGAATGCCCATCTCTAGTGCTCTCAAGTCATCAGCTCTTTTCTGTTTAGGCCATCTTTTACATGCCTTTGGAGGGCATGTAGTATAACAAGATACACGCTATTGCAACTATGAATCTTATGAAGAGTTCAATATTTAGCTTGGGATGAAAGCCAACAGTGTGCTTAATATATATGCAAGTTGAATGGGGAAGTGGTGTTTCCATTGTTAGACAAGTGAGGATCTGTAGGAAATGGTACATTTTGAAGGGGAAAAAAAAATAGTGGTGATAGGAATCAGTAGGTACACCAAGACATCCCGACTAGGTCGGCACCCCTTTAGCACCATCATCATTTACCTATCCCACTAAGTATTATTGATATAAAAAGAAATTATGACAGTAAGAGAGTTCGTAAAAGGGGGAAAACAACAACATCACACCAGAAGAGAAATAAGGAAAGCTAAAGGACTAATAAAATGTCCAAATATTAGCCGGAAAGCAGTTTCAAAGGATTGAGCCAGGACTCTTTCCTTGAAAGTAGCCTTCAAATATGCCTCGTTAAAAACCCTCTAGCCAAAACCCAGTGGGAAAAAGACTAGAGGGAAAAAAGAGTACATATTTACTACTAGAGTCGGCTAAGTACAAAATCTGTATATGAAAAACTCGCCAAATTTCTATGAACTAGTGAAGAACAAAGATTTGGTGCATTGAACCACTGAGCATCTATGGACGGCATGTGAAGCAAGTTTATCTGCACCCACCCCGCTGCCCTTCCTTGTAGGAAGGGAACATTTGTTGAATCGCTTTCAATCCTAATGCAGCTCCAACCTTCATTAGCTCAACACTGATACCAATCAAGACACTAAAAAAGATCAAAACTAGTCAAGCCAAGCCAAGCACATGAAGGGACAAACTATTCAATCCAAATTTGTAATACAGCAGGTCTAACCAGTAGTGATGACAAAGCCTTGACAATTCAAGAAAGCTACACTGCATCTCGAAGCTCCAGATTTTACACACTTCTGCTTCATCCGTGTTTATTTTCACCCACTCCAGATCATGCAAAATGAGAAGGTCCTACCAAGAATTATTCCTGTCTCGGATGCCGAAAGGATTAGCTTATCATAAGAAATAAAAGCATATGGGAATAAGGGTGAATCAAGCATGCCCAATAGCTCAAGTACATGAAATGAAACTTGCCTTCTGAAGCGATTGACTGTGTGCAGGCTGAACGTTTCTTCAGAATCCAGAACAACAAAAGCATGAACACCATTATTCATCTTCGAATCACTTTTTTTGTCTAGAAAAACAAGAAAACAAAAAACATGTTATTTTACCAAACTGGCCCGTAGATCTTATGCAAATAAGTCACATGGAAAAAGAGAATTTTGTTGCAAGAATAGAAGGAGATGCATATTCACCTCTAATCGCTTTGATTTCTAAATCAATAAATGAGCCTAAAAAACACAAACCAAAGTGTACATATATATATATATAGGATGAAGATCAAAAGAAATAGAAAGCCAAAAAAAAAAAAAAAAAAAGAGAAGAGAAAAAAAAAAAAAGAAAATATATTCGTGGTTAATAACCATACTCACTGCACAATTTCATCTTTTTCTTTCCTGCCAAAAGTTAGTGAGTTTAAAGAAAAAACGACCTCTGGTTCAACCTGGCGTGAGAAAAAACCAAAATAGAGTGAAAAGGGAATGAAAAAGCACGATTCATGCATGCTGGAATAACCAAATAGATCTCTACGTGCAAAATGAGAATTTCAGTTAAGAAAAAATTGCAATGGTCCAACTTTTTTTTTTTACTCTCTCTTTTGCTCTGAAATAATGGTTCGACAAGGGCTGAGGTGAGATTACATATTGCTTGAGGCAGTTATTTGGTCGCCATGAACTCTGGAACAACAACAGAATAGTCACAGTAAGAGGAGAGGAAAAGGATGAACGAACCACATGAAACAAGTTGAAAGTACTTGATAAAACTTGTTTACCTCAAACGAAGGAAAGAACCATGAAAGGTCACATGTACTGCACCACCGACTAGAAATCAAATTTTTCAGAGATGTGAGAATCGTGGCCTATGGTTGCCTCTCTCTTCGGTACCTTTGCCATAAGATGGGACAAGCCTCGATCATCATTCTCTGAAAGGAGGCGAGATTTCATCTTGCTTCAAGCAGGGATGTTAACAAGGAATCTCTCATATTTCTAACACTGAAAGTGGTTTGAAAGTCACGAACGACACTGGAATAGCCACAAAATAGTTGCTGTCTATGGAGAGGAAGACGGATTGGGAACCACGAAAGAAGTTGATAACGATGATGCCTCACAACAATCCATTGTCACAATAATGTAATTCAGCATTCTGTTAGAAGGGCCAACTTGTATCAATCAAGAAAAGCTTCTGTAGGAAAAAAAACCATGCAAGTCAACTTGGGGGCAACAATGGACCATCAAATCACAAAACAAGCAACTTAAAAAAAAAAAAAATCCTTTTATTATCTAGCATGTCCCTTCATCATTTCTTAACATAATCAAGCTATAATTAAACAATGGTATGCCATAAGTGGGCTAGCATCATTGTCGGCACCTAAAAAAAGCAAACATTCATTTGCGAGCCACCCCCAAAAACTTAAATGAAAAATTAAAAAAGAGATGTCCGTACAACCGTAGGGAAAACACTGCAACAAAAGATTTCTAATACTAGAAATGAAAAGTTGTTTTAAGGCATAAATGTAATATCTCTATTTATTAAAGGGAAATGAAAATTACCACATACGGAAGATGTGTTTTCCCATGAATGCCAACTTGATTCCCCCCTCCACAGATATAAGAAAATCCGCAGTGCATATTAGAGATAAAGCTGAGAAAGAAAAGCTAATTACTTCGATATGCAACTATGGATTTTACGAAGAACTCAATGCTAGCCAGAGATGGAAGCATGCTGCATGCTTAACACATACAAGTTGAATAGGAAGTGTTGTTTCTAGTGGAAAACGTTGTTGATTTGCTTTCAATCCTCATGAAACTCCAATTAAGCTCCATCAGCTGCAATATTGACAACAATCATTACACCCATCAGCATCAAACTTACTCGAAGCAAGCATGTGAAGGGACAAACTATTCAATCCAAGTTTCAATACAACAGGTCCAACCTTTGGTAGGTGCAATAGTGATGACAAGGCCTTGTCAATTCAAGAAAACCATACTACATCTCGAAGGTCCAGATTCGACATACAACAGCTTCATCCATGTTCATTATCATCCACTCCTGATTGCGCAAAAAAACAAGCTCCTACCAAACGTGATGATATTAATGATAATCAACAAATTGGGGCACACAGTACTTGATAATACTTTTTACCTCAAATGAGGGAAAGAACTGTGAAAGGCCATACGTACTAAACAACTAGATAGAGAGCCACATATGCAGGGATGCAGGAATATTACCCTATGGTTGCCTCACTCTTTGATATCTTTGCAATAAGACGGGACAAACCTTGATCATCATTCTCTGAAAGGAGGTGAGATTACATTTTGCTTCGGGCAGGGATTTTAAACAAGGAATCTCCCATATTTCTAACACTGAAAGTGGTTTGAAGTAAAGAACGACGCTGGAATAGCCACAAAATAGTTGCTGTCTGTGGAGAGGAAAAGTGAGTGGGAACCACGAAAGAAGTTGATAACGATGATGCCGCGCAACAATCTATTGTTATAACAATAATAGAATTCAGCACTGGTGTCCGTTGGAAGGGATTCCAACTCGTATCAATCAAGAAAAGCCTCTGCAGAAAAAAGCATGTGAGTCAACTTGGGCACAACAATGGACCGTCAAATCACAAGAACAAGCAAATTAAAAAAAAAAAAAAATCTTTTTACTATTTGCCATGTCCTTTCACCATTTGTTAAGATTAACAATGATAAGCATCATAATCAAACTACAATTGAACAATGGTACGCTAGATGTGGGCTAGCATCACAATGACTTTAGTACATCCCGACTTTGTCGGCACCTAAAAAAAAAAAGCCAACATTCATTTGCCAGCCACCCCCAAAAAACTTTATGAAAAATAAAAACATAATTTGTCCGTACAGCCATAGGGCAAACTATGCAACAAAAGATTTCTAATACTAGAAATGGAAGTTGTATGAAGGCATTAAAGTCATATCTCTATAAATGAAAATGAAAATTCTCACATAGGGAAGATGAATCCTAACATGCATGCCAACTTGATTTCCCAGTTTATAAATGTACGAAAATCGGCGGGGCATGTTAGAGACGAATCTGTGAAAGTAAAGCTAATTACTTTGATATGCGACTATGAATCTTACAAAGAGTTCAATTCTAGTTTGGGATGGAAGCAGACAGCATGCTTAACACATACAAGTCGAATGGGAAGTGTCGTTTCTAGTGGAAACTAGGTGAATAGGAATGGAACATAAGCTCCAACTAAGCTCCATCAGCTGCAATAGCAACAGCAATCAGTACACCCATCAACATTAAAATTAGTCGAAGCAAGCACGTGAAGGGACAAATTATTCAATCCAAATTTCAATACAATGGGTCCAACCCTTTTGGCAGCTGCAATAGTGATGACAAAGCCGTGATAATTCAAGAAAACTGCACTACATCTCGAAGCCCCAGATTTTACATGCATCAGCTTCATCCATGTTTATTTATCCATTCCAAATTGTGCAAAACGACAAGCTCCTACCAAACGTGATGTATTAGAGATAATGAACAAAATGGGGTACACAGTGCTTGATAATTCTTATTTACCTCAAACAAAGGAAAGAATTGTGAAAGCCCACATGTGCTATGCCACCAGACAGAAATCCAAATTTGCAGGGATGTGAGAACCTTCATCCCATGGTTGCCTCTCTCTTCGTTATCTTTGCAATAAGATAGGACAAGACTTGATCATCATTCTCGGTAATGAGGTGAGATTACATATTGCTTCCGGCAGGGATGTCAAACAAGGAATCTCCCATATTTCTAACACCGAAAGTGGTTTGCAGTCGCGATTGACTCTCAAATAGCCATGAAATAGTTGCTGTCGAAGGAGAGGAAAGGGGAGCGGGAACCGCGAAAGCAGTTGAGAATGATGATGCCTCACAACATTCTATTGCCATCACAATAATAAAACTCATCATTAGTGTCTGCGGGACAGGCTTCCAACTCGAATCAATCAAGAAAAAGCTTCTCTAGAAATGGATAAAAAAGTATGCAAATCAACTTGGGGCGACAGTGGACCATTAAATCAGAAGAATAAGAAAAGAAAAGAGAAAAAAAAAACCACTTTATTATCTGCCATTTCTTAAGATTAAAAGATGATATGCATCACAATCAAACAATAATTAAGATGGACATGCCAAACAACTATTAGTCATTTGAGCAACTTAAATCCCGAAAACAGTTGAAACTAAAAAATAAAAATGGAAATTTTCACTCTAGTGGTGATTTTATCATATGGTCAAGCTGATGAGAGAAGGATTTCCCCTTCATATCTGTTAGGCAATTCTACGAGCTGATATTCTAAAAAGGTGGCAGTGGTGTTGTTTTGTAGTGTATCTCCATTGTTTAAATTCTAAAATTTATGGATATTAATGTTTCAAAAAAAAAAAAACCCCCCAAAATCTTCAAAAACATCGAAGTTATTAAAATTATTAATTGTTGGTGGCCTATATATATGACAAAAAAAAAAAAAAAAAAAGATTTTTCTTCAGTAGTCCAGATCCGGAATGGAACAGATCAAGAGAAAGAGGTTAATTACCACAGTGAAGTTCATTGGTTGCACAGTTGCAGTCCTCTAAGTCCTCTAAACTTCAAGATTTTCCAAGACGAAGGCCCTGTACCCACAACATTAAAGGAAATCTGTTAAATATGAAAAAAGGAATACAATGGTAAAAAGAATTTAAAAGAGTGGAATGGTGATGGACTTTACATATACTTGAAGCTGTACTCATATTTAAATCCCCTGTAGCCACATAATTAAAGCTTCGTTTGGACCACAGGTCCCAACCTAAGTTTTCAGGTTTTTGTTTGAATTTTTTTAGAAAAATCAACAAAAATTATAATTAATTTTTAAAAAATCAACCAACTTCAACCTAAAAATTTCATTACATTTCAAACTCAGCCTAAAAGAAATCAGTAAAATGGGAAAAAAGGAAGACAATAGAAAAATGAAATGAAAAAAGTGGGTTGGTGATGGACTTAACATACCTGAAGCTGAACAGCTCAGATCTAAATCCTCGTGTATTTCCCTTGGATTCATGTCCTTGCCGTTGATATATAGATTTTGTATAGAGGTGAGGCTGCGTATTGATGCAGGCACTGATTTGAAATTGGGGCATCTCCCAATATAAAGGGTTTCGAGTGAAGACAGCTTGCAAATCCAATCCGGAAGGCCCGTAAAATTGGGGCACTCGAAAATGCGGAGTCCTTTAAGAGTGGTAAGGAATTGAAGCCCCTCAGGGAGACTCACTAGCTGTGGTAGGCTACCTAAATACAGGAAGCGTAGGGTTGTTAGGGCTTGCCACTCAATCAAGTCATCATTTGATACTTGAAGCTCCTCATAATCAGCAATCTCCAATTCCTCAAGGGAGGTGAGATGTTGTTGGACGCCTGGAGATGAAAGATGCTTTAGTTTTGGCAGCCCCCAGAGTTTCAAGACACGTAGGCGTGGAAGGGCAGGGGTCAACTTAATCTCTTCCAACCCCACATAGCTTTCAATCTCCAATTCCTCAAGGGAGGTGAGATGTTGTTGGACGCCTGGATATGAAAGATGCTTTAGTTTTGGCAGCCACAAGAGACTCAGGACACGTAGGCGTGGAAGGGCAGGGGTCAACTTAATCTCTTCCAACCCCTCACATCTACGAATCTCCAATTCCTCAAGGGAGGTGAGACATTGGATGTCTGGAGCAAAAACATCTTTTAGTTTTGGCAGCTTCTCGAGTTTCAGGACACGTAGGCGTGGAAGGGTGGGGGTCAACTTAATCTCTTCCAACCCCTCACAGCTAAGAATCTTCAATTCCTCAAGGGAGGTGAGACATTGGATGTCTGGAGCAAAATCATCTTTTAGTTTTGGCAGCCACCAGAGTGTCAGGACACGTAGGCGTGGAAGGGCAGGGGTAAACTTAATCTCTTCCAACCCCTCACAGCTAAGAATCTCCAATTCCTCAAGGGAGGTGAGACATTGGATGTCTGGAGCAAAAACATCTTTTAATTTTGGCAGCTCCTTGAGTTGCAGGACACGTAGGCGTGGAAGGGTGGGGGTTTCCGGCCACTTAATCCCTTCAAACTCCTTACAATTGGATATGAGCAAATCCTCAAGGGAGGTGAGATATAGGATCCACGGAGATAGATACTTCAGAGCAGGGCAATAGCTGATCTCTAGTCTCTTGAGGGAAGCGAGGCCTTTCATCCTCTCATCCGGAAAATATTCTAGATCCTCGACATCGATGAAAAATAAAGACGTCAATTTAGAGAGAGGATAGGAGGAAACAATATTTGAACAAGTAATTGATGAAGAGGCAGCTGATGGTCGTGATGCTTGCTCTGCTGCTATTGTCGGTGAAATTGGTGCTTGTGGGTCCCTCACCAAGATTGTTTGCTCAAAATGCTTCCAACTAGTTCCCCGAAGTGTCAAATTTCCAACATTTGGAAAACACGGCATGGAAGTAAGCTTTGGGCAGAACTCGATACTCAATGAAGAAAGACGAGGAAATGAGGGGAATACAACTTGATCCACTCGATTCTCTACCATGTCTGACCTACACCACCCTCTCAAGTTGGGCAACCCTTGTAGTGTGAGTTTTTGTAGAGACGGCAATACTGATATTGACGGTGATGATGATGTGGAAACGTTGTAATCACCCTCATTAATGGTAATATACTCCAGAGCTTTCAATTGAACTAGTTCAATTTCCTTAAGAGAATGAAACTTATCTAGTGACGGTAATTGTAGGCACTTCGAGCAATTGTATAAACAAAGTGTAACCAGATCTGTAAGTAGGGGAAGCAAAGGGGACAAAGTGGCGCCACCATAGTTCGATAAAGTTAGTTCTTTTAGATTTGTGTGCGGCTGGAGGCCTTCCAGTGTTGTTTCCCACTCCTGCTCACTACTTGATGCATCGTCATCTCTACTTTCGAAGTCTAAATATAAAGACCGAATATGCTTCTTCTCTCTCAACTTTGTAACTGTAGTTTCCATCCCGCTTCTTATCCCCTTAATCGTCAGCTCTCCTCTCAAGTTGTTGAGTCCCATTAGTTCATCGAGCTTACCATGGTTGTATGCCGTACTACTAGGGATATTCTCGCTCAATACAACTAGTGGTAATGTTTGAAGCTTAGTCAATTTTCCCAATCCTCTTGGCATATGAGTTATACTGTCACAACCCTTAAGCTCAAGATGCTTGAGATTGACAAGTTTATGAATTTCATTTGGTAGTTCGCGAAGGTCACGACAATATTTAAGGTTCAACTTCTGCAAATTGACTAGCTTCGTAATAGAAACAGGTAGCCTTGCTATACTTGTTCCAGAAAGATGAAGATACCTCAAGTGCTTCAACTTACCAATAGTATCTGGCACTTTCTTCATGTTTGAAAAATCCAGACTCAACAAACGTAAGTATCTAAAATGCTCCAAAAAAAATGTTGCGTGATCTCCTTCAACGTTGAGATTATTATATTCTGATGGGTTGAGAAATGAACGAAGCCTTTTTGCTTGAAGCCATGAACTTGGTGGTACTCCTGAGTTCTCATGTGCAGCATCGTTGAAGGAAACATGAACAGCTTTCCTAGAAATATTATCCTCGTAAGAGCCTAACATAGCATACTTGTCTCCTGCTACTTCTGTCGCAAGATCATGAACCAGGTCATGCATTTTGCAGGTTGTTACCAATTTCAGTTCATCTATTTTAACTTCTTGAAAGAAGGATCTCGAAACTAAATCCATAAACTACCGATCATAACCTACATCCTCCAAATTTTGGTTTTGATTTGGTGACCTAATGAAGCCTTGAGCTATCCACATGGTTACAAGTGTTTGGACATCAAATTCATGATCCTTAGGAAACAAGCTACAATAGGCAAAGCAAGGTTTCAAATGGGTCGGGAGATAATCATAACTCAACTTTAGTGTTGATAAAATTCCTTTTTCTTTTTGAGTTATGTTTGAAAGATCATTTTCAAGGAAGGCTGGCCAATCTATTTCTGGATTTCTAGAGCGCAGTAACGTTCTTCCTATCATACTTATGGCGAGGGGAAGTCCTTTGCATTTTTCCACAATCTTCTTTGCCGTCTCAACAGTGTTGGGGTTAGTTAGTTCTTTTCAATGCTCAAAAGCCATTTTCTTAAAAAGCTTCCAAGAATCTTCAGAATCTAAAATTCCCAAATAACATGGCTCTACGGTGCCCATAATATCTGCAACTACGTCATTACGAGCCGTTACAATGATCTTACTCCCTTCTGCACAGTTTGCTCTTAACAACCCCTTGAAGTCTTGCCATTTTCCAGGATCTTCATTCCAGACGTCATCGAGCACGAGAAGAAAACGCTTTCCGTTAATTTGTTCCCGAAGTTTTGTCTGCAGTTGCTCCACCTCAAGGTTTTCTACTCTTTCAGATGTTATGATTTTAATAATTTTCTCACAGAGCACTTTTAAACTAAAATCATCCGACACACACACCCAAAGTTTCAAGTCAAAATGTTGTTGGACCTTCTCGTCGTTCAAAACGAGTTGAGCAAGTGTAGTTTTTCCAAGTCCTCCCATCCCAACTATGGGGATGACAGACACTTTCTCTTGATGATCCCTGTTTTCGGGGTCCAACAAGAGTTCTACAATTGCCCTTCTATCTTTATCCCTCCCAACAACATTTTCCTCGTCTATAAATGAGTGACTGTCGTCTCTCACTCTTGTCGCCTGATCGGTCTCCAGCGTCACGAAATGGAAGCGATCCTTATCCTCTGAGATAGCATCAAGTCTCTCCCTAATAGTCTTAATTTCCCGAGCCATCTTGCGCCGGAAAACAAGTTGGTTGTTGGAGGAAAAGAAAGTGCGTACCTTCTTCCTTATTTTCTTGCCAGGCATCAACTGCCGTCTCAAACCTTCAGTGTTGACTTCATCTACCAAGTCATCAGCAGCATTCAGCACCTCCTCCAGCTTCTGCAGCCAATCTCTGACCTGCTCGTCACGGATCTGCCGCTTCTCCGCATCGACAAGGACAGCTCTGATGGTTGAGAGGGTGCTTTCAAGCCCCTCAAGATCATCTCCAACACCCCAAAGAGACTTAATCTCTTGCACAGCCACAGAACCCAACGTCTCAATGATCAGTTCCACAATAGGACTGAGGATTACGTCTGCCATGTTTGGCTTCAAACAGTCTCAGAGAAAGCAGAGAGAGTTTCAAAAGGTTTTTCTAGCAAAATAAGCCAGTAAGCGATGTATTTTTGTGGTAAGACGGCAGTATACATATATTCCCTTGGTCTTTTTTTTATTCATATGATCACTGTTGTTAGTGGATTCTTTTTACTTTTCTTTTTTTAAAAAGAGAATCTTGTACGTAAATCACGGGAGACATGTTCCTGTCTTTATTAGAATAATGGTTGACTCCACGACAAAAGAAGATTAAAGTAGTCCATACTTATCCTCTTAAACCAACTTGATCAGTTTTTCTCATTAAATTAATTAAAGTTATTAATTAAATTAATTAGAGTAAGTTGACGCCTTAAAAAAAAATTGACAAATAACATAGGCCACTCTTCTTTCTTTTGGTTGTTGCTTTATTCATAAGGTTGAACATAAAAATTTTTGTTTAAATTTAAATTTTTGTGAGGAAATACCGTAAAAAAAATTAACTTAAGTTGTTGTTCAGACCAACAAAGAAACAACACAAATTTTTGTGTTTTTGTTTTTGAATAAATAAAAGGGGAGGAACTAAATTCTTTACTCAAATTTGTAAAATTAAAGAATTAAATAACATTAAAAATTTTGAAATTTAGTCTAAATCTAAATGAAAAACCAACAGAAAAGTGAAATATATAAACAGAAAACCATTCTAAGAAGCAAACGAAACCAATTGGAAATTAAATGAAATACTTTTACGTGGTGCCTGATGGAATGATGGTGTATTTGTGGAAGTGACCATTAAAACAAATTTAAAAGCAGCTTGAAAATCGTTTGTAAATTGAATAAAATTAAAAGTTAAATGAAAAATTAAAAGGTTAATAAAGACCAAGTGCTAACAGCTTTTGTCCTGTCCTGGCCCATCACTTTCTAATTGACAAATAGAAATTAGGATATGTGAAAGTATCATTAGTCATGTTAGTGACATATTTTATATATTTTTTATAGCTCTAATTGGAGTTTTTTTTTTTTCTAAATAATTAAAGTTAAGTCCGGTAATGTGCGTAAAGTAAAAGTTATACAGACAAGTCAGTTGCTTTGAACGAGTCCTAGAGGGCTCGTGATCAACCTCAAAATAAGAATTTGGGACAAAACAAATGAAGGGAAAACAAAACTTTAAAGCAATAGTTGATGGTGTTTAAATATAATTAAGAGCATCGTTAAGATCAGATCTAGACTAGAAATTCCCCCTTCTTCGAAAATGGTAGTAAATTACATTTTTAGGGAAATAATTTATCAAATAAATAATAAGATTTTAAAATATCTTAAATAAATTATACATATATTTTATAGATAGAAATTAATAGCAAATAGCTAATTTATAAGATAAATAATAAATTTACTAGTAAACAAATTATTTATATTTTACTGTTATTTATTCTAAATACATTAAAAAACATGTTTTTTACTTTAATTATTTATTGAAAACCGTTATTTACTTCCTTTTCATTTTATTAAGAAGCAAATTATACCCCGCCAAGTGAGAGTTAAAGGACATTGGGGTAACAGCCGCCGATTGCAAGAGTCAGAGTCGGTGTTCAAAGGGTGATGAACAATTCGTGATTAGGGTGATGATTGTTTTTTTTTTTTTAATTTTGTTTTTACTGAGGACTGATAATACTTCAGTGACAAAATGCGAAAATGGAATTTAAAGACGACAACTAGAAAACTACCGCCAACTTAAAACAGACAATGAGATTCAGAAACAGCAACAGTATTAAAAAAGAGCATTAAACGTCAAAGTAATTAAAAAACGACAACGGCTAAAAAACGACAATAACCGAAAAACGATTCAAATCATAAATGAAAAAAATATATTTATAACTACAACGAAATAACTCTTTATTTTTTAAGAGCATATTACCTACTTTTTTCAATACTAGGAAAAAGATTGCACGTGCAAGACCGTGCAGTAGTGTGAAATGTTAATAAACTATAAGAATCTAATCAAACCGTGGTGGGTCAACATTGGAATATAAAGAAATTGCTTTTAAGTTTGTGAACTTTTTGAATCTTTTGGTAGTCAAGGGGAATGGTATTCATTTATCAGTAAATTATTTCATCTTGTTATATACTTTGATTATTATGATTTCATGAACTTGATTTCATGAATTATTATCATGAATTTTTTAATTAATATACGTCTAATGAATTATTTGATAAATATCGAATTTCAAGATAATGAATAATTATATATGTATCATCAATATGATGATATCGATGATATAACAATGTTGAGTTTCTTTATTTAAATGAGAAATTATATATACATAGGAGATAAGTTGAATGACATATGAATTTATACGAAAAATTTATTATGTCATATTAGAGGGATAAATGTTAATTTTTGAGAAAGAACCCCCGATTTTTATTAATAGTTCAATTTGATAACCTTAGTATTTATTTTGATCATATCAATATTTAGATTTTGAGAATATGATTAGAAAAATTAATATGTCATATAGATAGAATATGAAAAAGATTTAATAAATTTCTGAACTAATAAACTAAATGAGAAAAATAAAAATGAATGTCAAAGATCTTAAGATGACAAAAAACAGAGATCATAAAACGTGATACGGTCAAAGTGATTCCATTATTAATTTATGAATGACTTCCCGTATTAATAAAATAAAAATAAAATTAAAGAATTGTTTACTTTTTCATACCAAAAAAAAAAAAAAAACCCAATGTGTGAGGAAGAATCTAATTTAAAAATATTTCTAGAGCCTGAACCATGTGACCATTAAAAAATTAAAGCGTCTTTCATTTCTTTTCCTTTCTGTGATCTACTGGATCTTCGAAACAAATATAAAAGATAATTCAAATAGTTTTTCAGCTTTTACACTTGCTAGGCATGAAACATGACGAGTAAGTAGTATATGTCACTTCTATTTTTTATACATATGTATATCAAAATAAACTAAACAAGCTGTTATAACTTGATTAATGAACGGATATTAAGTTTCTTATTATACCGAAAAAAAAAAAAAAAAAAAAACCTAATAAATTGACGTCTGGATATTAAGTGGAAGAAGGAAGCTCCGGGATAACATTTAATAGAAGAAAAAGTGTTCAAGAAACCCAAAATGTAAAAACCGTAGGTCAAAGAAAATAAGAGGAAGGGACTTTGGCTCGTTTGGGGATGCTTGACCATCGTGTTTTAAAGATAGAAAATAAATTGAGTTTTATAAATATATATTTAATTAAAATTAATTATTTAGAGTGAAAGTAAAATTTAAGATATATTTGAAAAAAAAAATTAATATAGATCATATTTTATTATTTTTGAAATTCACCTAATTTATATTTAAAAAAGAACTCATCTTATTTAAATTTAAAATAATAAAGTTAAAAATTTTAATTTAAAAGTAATTTTGAGTTGAAAAAAAAAATTTGAAGATGTATTTTGAGATATTCCGTAGGCACTCTCATATTCTTATTTGGAAAAATTATAACTTTTTTAGATTTCCATTTGATCTGTATCTGATTTGTAGTACCTTAACCAGTACAGATTTTTCAGATGTTAGGAATCATGAAGAAGGTTCCAAGATTCTAATGCAAATTTAGTTATATCGGGCATTCCTATTTGAACAGACTTTTTTTTCTTTTTTTTTAATAAATTTTTATGGGTGCTGTAATTGAACAGGGTGTGTTTTTCTATTTGAATATTTAACTTTGCCGATATTGGTGTTTTTTAATAGTATCAAATGATATGTATTTAAAATCACACGAGACACCTAATCTTCTATATAATTTTATCCATACACAAGAGGCTGGGAAGGATTATTTGTGGGGGCCCGTTCTAAATCTTGTCTTCTCTTCCTTACTGATCCGCGTTTTTATTATTTTCTTTGTTACTTTTACTGGTATGACATATGGAGTGATAAGGGATGTTGGGTTTTTGTTCATATATATATATATATATATATAAACTTAATTTTGTTGGGTGTTAACAACTAAATCTAAAAGTCCCACAAGGAAAAGAATGAAAATGATGATTATTTTATAAGTTTTTTCACCTTTAAAAGGGTAATTTGATGAAATGCATGTGAGAAGTGCTTGTATGATGCTTATGTGGCTTGCGTGGATAGTGAGACTATAGAGGTGTTTTTTGCGCTTACTCGGTGCACTTGAAAGATGTGAATTTTTTTTTTTTTTTTTTTGTTGACAAAAAAATCACTTGAGAAAGATGTGATTAATTTGTAGAGCCACCATGCGTACGTCAATTATTTCCACTGTGTTTGGTTCTGTCACAATCAAGACAGTGCGATGTTTTCTTTCTGGGAGACAAAGATTTATTTTATCTTTCTGTTTTGTTTCAATTATTGAATATTTTCTCTTTCTGTTTTGTTTCAATTATTGAACCTTTTCAAATCCTATTTTTCGAAAAATAATTTCAAAATAGTTGCTAACATTAACTGAACCACAGATCAGGGAAGATATTATCTATGTTCGTTGGCCAGTCTCCTGAATTTGACAGAAATAACAAATAAAGGCCCCACTCATCCTAATTATTAGGATGTATTCAGAAAATAATAATAATAATAATCAAAACAATAACGTCATTTGGAAGAAAATCACAGGTTATGTTTTGATGTTGTTCAAACTTTATTGTAAGATAATGTACTGCTTTTGCAGGTTTAAAATTGCAATTGCTTTGGATAATTTCAAATGCAAGTGGTTTGGATTAACTTACGGAATCTTGATCAATGGAAATTTCGAATCTTGAAATTTATCTTGATTATCTAATCAAGATCCGAATTCTTGAGTTCATCTTGTGCTTTACTATATATATCAACAAGGGTGGAGATAGACATACATTTCAGTGAGACATATGTTTAATTAAATATGTATATATATACACACACTTAACATCGAAGTGGTTTAGGATTTCCCTTCTATCTCTCTTCCTCCCAACAATATGTTCCCCAACTAAAATGGGCTAGTCTCCCTCTCTCTTATTGCAAGTTGGGTCTCTTCTTGACCCACTTCTATAAAGAAAAAGCACCGTAATAACACAAATATGAAAACTATTGTATTAACATGGCACGAAAAATTCACATTAAATCATATTGATAGATTATTAAAAATAAATTAAATTAAAATTTGTATCATGTTAGTCAAAATTGGAGAATTTGTATGATATTAGACAATAGATAAAAAATGTGGTTATTTAGATAATTTTCTCTTACCTTTTTTTTTATATTTATAATTTAGACCCTTCCTAATTCTTCTTATTTCTTGAACAATATATCTTGTGTTAGACCAAAAAACAGAGCATACTGCGAGAATGCCGGGGGTAAAATTGTAAAGGGATCAGCAATTAAAGTGTTAATGGGACGTTTGCAATGGATTTTCAAGCAAACGACACTAATATTTCATGGATAGCAATAAGGAAAAGAAAATTCGACTTAAGAAACGACGTCACTAACCGAATGTGGCAGCAACCAGACAAAAAAGTATGACTATAAACTAGGATACGACAATACAGTTTAAGGATGAAAACGACATAAAAGAAAAGCTTTAAATTTTAGAACGACAGGAAGAATAAAACGATACATAATAATATTTAAACAACAACCTACTACGAAACGGCAATATTATAAAACAACGTTAGAACTGTTAATTACAAAAAGCTCTCCTCTACTTTCATTCTTTGAATAGCAAATAATCTTTAAAAAGCTCTCCTCTACTTTCATTCTTTGAATAGCAAATAATCTTTACTTTTTGGAATTACAATTCCGTCCCTTACAAATTTAAACATATACATTGCAAATCCCTCCCTCTTAGTCAAAATTGAGATGTGAAAATTTGACTTTACTTAGTAATGAGATAACTAATTGGGCGTTAACTGTGATGTTAATATTTTCTATTATCTGATAGCTAAATAAAACAATTCTCAGTATCATCCTTTCAAACTTGGAGCTTTTATTCTTCTCTCTGATCTCATAGCAAGCTGTTAGAGTTTGGTAACCCGAATTCTGTTTGCCCTATCTGAGAAGCTCGTGATGCGACATATGTGGTCGAGTTTTATTTATGAGAATTTTTTGGGGGTCTGGGGTGGTAGCGGAGGGATCATGTATGTAATACCAAGTATTTCTGTATTTACACGATTTCCTTTATTTTAAGAAATTTGTACAAATTTTTAAGATACGCATGAAAAAGCCCGGTTAAGGGTTTTTATTTCGTTTTTGTGAGTTTTATGATATTCTAAGACTCGAAAATGATTGCTTAGTCAAGCAAATGACCTTTTAGGCGAAAAGGAGCGAAATCGCCAAAATTTGCATGTTGGTCAAAGTTTGACCGAAAACGCCGACGGTTGACCAAAAAGTCAACTGTTGACCTCGGGAGTCAAAATCTGGCGGGAAAGTCAGCGGTTGACAAGAAAGTCAATGGCGGACGAGAAAGCCAAAGATTGACCCGAAAAAAGTTAAGAAAAAGACTGTACGACTTAATAGTTCGCAGTATAATATTGTACTGCATAAAGCTATTTTTATGATTAAAATGACATGTTTAGGATTCAAAACCACCATAGAAAATCAAGCACAATAATTAGAATATTTTGGGCTAAGTGGTTCCGAGTTAAGAGAAAGTTTTTATACAGTTCATTTAAACACAGGTAAATTTTGGACTGCGGTTCAATTAACTAATACTGCGTATAAGTGAATTCAGTATTGGAATTACCTGTGGTAATTAAAGAATGGATTATTTAAAGGTGAAAGGTGGCAAACAAGCCTTAGGATGGCTTACCTCACTAACTTTATGGTTTATTACATCATTTAATTAATTAAGTTTGTTAGAAAGTAAAAATTGGAATCTTCTTGTGGTTCTAGCCAAGGGAAGCCGACCACCTACACCCCCTCCCCTCCAATTTCTGATTTTTTCAAGGACCAAGTGGTGCAAATACTTGAAACTTCCAACCTCTATAAATAGGGGTGGTTTTAATTCAAAAAAATTGGTAAAATGCAACCAACCTCTTGTCATTTTTCTTGAGCAAGAATCCGGATTTTGAGAGGGGAGAAAGAGGGGAAATTTTAATTAAGATCAAGGGGGAATTAAGCTTAGGGTGTTCGGTTTTGTGAGGAAAGCAAGCAAGGAAGATTGAGAAAAATTTTGGGAGTCTTTTCCTAGCCTTAGAACCGGCTGTGGGCAGCAAGGAATAGGCAGGGAAAAAAATTCAAAAAACTAAGGGGGAATTAGGGTTTTAAGTGCTGAATTTTGGGTTAGAACATCACCCTTGGGCACAAAAATTTTGGTGCTCAAATTAGGCCAAAAGGGCAGCTATAAGGGAGAGAAATCAAGGAGGAAACAAGAGTTTTGGTGGCTGGAAATTGCAGCAGCTGTGGGGCGGATTTGCAGCAGCTTGGTGGCCGAACTTGGGGCTAGGAAAGCAGCAGGAATTGGACTTCAATCCACCATTTCAACCGGCTGTGGTGAAAGAAGAAAAAGGAGAAGAAAGGGCAGCCAAACTCTTGGTTGTTAGAAAGGTAAAACCCTTGAATTCCAAGCTTTTCATTTAAATTTCATTTGGAGAAATTTAAATGTATTTGATGCAAGTTTTGTAAGAGCATAAGCTCATAGGTTTCTCTTGCTGCCCTAGCTTAGAAATTAGAGTTTGTGCTTGAAAATTTAGGGTTTTTGTTGGTGGTTGTTAATATGCATGTTAGGTGTATATGTTTTGTTTAGGATTTTGTTTATTTGTGTAAAATATTTATGTTGATGTGTTTGTTGAATGTTGAACGTTAGAAATGCCCCTGCATGTTTGAATTAGGCTCCCGACGTGTTCGGTTGAGGTAGGGTGAACGTAATAGGGCGTAAGCGAAATCGAAACCGAAAAATGGCTTTCTCGGGTAGGGTTTGCCCAGTCTCGGGAAAAGCAAATTTTGAGGCCCTTAGAGGCCGAATTAGGAGAAACTCGAAACACGAAAGTTGTAGATTAGGGTTTTTCCTAGGGGGATACACAAACAGTTTTTCAAAATAAGGCTCCAATAGCCTTGGTTTTCTGCAAAAACCGAGTCTGACGTGCCAGGAGCCATACACGACCAGAATTAGATCAACAAAGATTTTGGACAGGTTAAGGTCCAAACTGGGTTTTACGTAAAACACGGAAGTTGTAGGGTTCTGCGATAGCTAAAACTTTCGTGAAGACAATTTTTCCAAAATCGGCTTAGATTTTTAAATGAAATTTATTTTCAAAGATGGTACGGAAATGGGGAGATTTCTGTACAAAATTTTTAGAAATGGTTCAGAAAATGGTGTTTTTGTGTTTTTAATGATTGATTGGCATTATAAAACTGTTCCAAAGGCAGTTTTTAATAGTCGATGATTTTTACAATTTTACCTTGTGATTTTCTAAATTTTTAAAATTAAATTAAATAAGGGATTTTGTGCCAAAAAACATAAGGTTTTCTAAAAAGAAAACACAAATGAATTTTTGGGATTTAAAGTCAGAAATAATAATCTGAGTAGGATAGATTTAAACCTTAGGGTTACTTAAAGTAACCAAGTAGGTTCACGTAATGCAAAGTAAGGAAATATAACTACGGTTATATAAGAATGTTGGTTTACCAACAGTTCTAATCCTTACTCTTTTTGTCGATAACAGAATACGATACGCAACGGTGACCCAGCAAGCTTGAGCTTATAACTGGACACAGCAGTTTTAAACAAGGTAAGTACAACCACCGCCTACAGCATAGGCTTTGATTTGATACTTGCCTAAGTATGCTTTAAATGTATGCTTTATTGTATGTTCTGTAGTTTTGCTTTGCTGTGTTATTTATATGCCATGTTAATTACATGTTTTATATTAGGTGTTAAGAAAAGTTTTATGCTATGTTTTATGCTATGTTTTATGTGTAAAATGCTATGTTTAAGTATATGTCATGAAGTGTTAAAAACATGTTAAGATCAAAACATGCTATGATTCAGTTGTGTGAAACATCGTAAAGTATGTTCACCAATAATAAGAATGAAATCAAGTATAAGATAAAGAATGATACAAAAAATAGGTAAGTTACCTGTGTCGTACCGACCCGCGTAAGGTCGGGTTGGACTATGGATTGAGTTGGAAAAAGATTGGCCACCCCAACCAATTCATAGTCGCGCGCCCGGTACGAACACTTATAGGGCCCATATGTTAAGTTAAGTTAAGTAAGCAAGTTATGTACAATAAGAAAGAATAAGAAAGCATAATTGGCTCATGCATATGTAGGATAAGTTACGCTAAGTTAAGTTAAGTAATGCTATGCTATGCTTAGTTTATGTTAGTTAAATATATTATTTTGTGTTGTGTCGCGGTATAGGATAGTTGTACTTGCTGAGCGAAAGCTCACTGTCTTACGTTTATGCTGTAGGTAAACAACCTGCCAGCAATTGCTGATGCAAGATGGAGAGGCGAGGCTTGGCGGACTGTGAACCGTGGGAAATGTAGAACCGCTATGCGTTTTGAATTTATTTTATTTACGTTTATTAAGTTGAGTTATGCTAAACAGCTATTGCCTATTATTTGTTATATTTTATGTACGCTCTCGTGCGCGAGTCACACTGTTAAAAAAATATATATATATATTTCCGCTGTTTATGTCAATTAAGTATGTATGAAATATACGTAAGTATGTATGGTAACGGCCTGTGCTAGGCGGGTCGTTACAATATATATATAAATGATGTGATTTTAAGGTTTTATTATTATTTGTTGTAGTCACTCCCTCTTGTACTTATCTTTGATATAGTGGATTTTTTTCTCCTCTACCCATGGTTTTTTACTGTCCTGAATTTTTTACGTAAATCTGTGTGTTTTTGTTTTCATTTTTTGTTGCCTATTCTCGTTCCTTGATTCCTTAACACAAGCAAATGAGCAACCCCATTCGCAAAGTGAGGCTGCTAGGGACGAAAAACAATTACAACAATCAAACGAGCCATTAGAGCATCAGGTAACACCTCTAAAACCCAAAACGACGGGACGATGCAACGGGAAATACGTATCCAAGCGCTGGAGTACTAGTATTCCCCATCAACCCCGAAACCCAATTCCCCGCTCCATCGAGAACTCCGTTATCCAATCCTTTTATAGCTTCACTAATGGCATTTACAGCTACAGAAAACCCTTCCTTTCCCAACAAGAATTCTGTTTCTACAACTGCGAAACCAGTTGTAACGCAGTTTCCGAAATATGTCCTAGGAAGAGGAGGCTCTAAGCGACACCTACAATCCACAGGGAAGCGAAGGACGACTTTCTTGTCCTTAATTCCGAGTGCCTTAACTAAACAAACCCATGTATACGCACATGTTAGAGAAAATGTTGATACATGAACTAGATGTTGTGATCGTTTTTGTTTAACTTTACCAATTGCCTTATCTTTTTTTTTTTTTCTTTTTTTCTGGTGGCAATTGGAATGTCCCTCTAAACGAATCTGGTTGACCTTTGCGTTCGGGAGGCAGTTAACTTCTATTGTTTGGTCCTCCAAAATTTAGCAGCTTGTTCGAGAAAATAGATTCAAGCTTGGCGGGGTCGTTGATAATGGTTCTGTCATAAAATGGTTTGTGATCTGCTGGCAAGCAGCTTCGAGATTGTGAATCATCATGAACATCTCCTCCAATTCCAACTCCAAGGGATCTACATATATGGGTCCATGATTTCACAAATGTGACAAAACTTTTTCCGTCGAGAACCACATGATCATATGTGATCCCAATGGAAAAGCCGCAATTGGGAAACACAGTAATCTGAATTGCTAAAACAGCTGACTGATCGTCAGATGCTAGCAAGTTGGACACTAGAGGATGGCATGTTGTTGCGTCGCAAATAACGTTGTCAGTGCCCGCGAGCAATAGCATAGTGAATTTTTTTTTATTTTTTTATTTTTTATTATTAGTGGTTTTCAATGGGAGACGTCTTCCCCATGTAGCACGCAATACGCTTTTTTCTTGGATTTTCAAAGTGACAGGCTTGGTGCGAGCGCCATTCTTCGAAGATGCAGGTGATCATAGGGAAAGCTGGAAAGATGTGCAAAATATATATATATATATATATATGTATGTATGTATGTATTTATGCTAGAGGCAGAGGCACGAGACGAAGGAAAATGGAAGGAAAAAGCAACAAAGGTTTTAAAGAAAAATACGTAACAGGAGAATAACGTGATTATTTAAAAGGCGCGTGGAGCTACGCCCACACGTAATTGTGGGATACTTCTAGTTGTTATGGTTACTTTAGGCTAACGACTTGTTTTCCTTCCCCACCAATGAGCAACACAACGTATACACTCGTATGAGGGACGTACGAGGTGAACAAGTGGAAAATGAAGTATCAGAAAACTTCTCATCTGTATTTCTACGGACTACGAACTACTGCCTCTAAGACGCTATCACAATTAATAGAACTAGAGGGTGTGTCTCATGCCGCCCAAAGAGAGAAATTAAGGGGGGAAATCTTGATCAATTACCAATTTATTAGTCTTATACTCCAGTCCAATATAACGGATTGGATTGGATTGTATTAAATGGATTGAAAAGATTCACAAATTTGACAAACATCCCAACTGATGATGAGCATTCAGAATTCATGAAATTTATAAAAGACAAACATACTTTTTCATGCCACTTATTCACACACATATAAAAACAAAAAAGCAAAACAAGCAAACAGCTGGATTATTCTGATAAGTTCTATGCATGCAGCACAATCTTGGCTATGAGTCCCGAACCGAACCTAAAAAGAACTCGCCACTTTTCATGCCACTTATTCACACACATACAAAAACAAAACAAATAGCACTGGGTTCTTATGACCCGTTCTATGCAACAGTCGGGGCACTTTGCAACACTACAGTCTCCACTGTGAGTCCCGGACCAAACCCAAACAGAACTCCCCACTTTAGCCCTTCCCCGGTGGTGCTCTTTCCCTCTTCCAATGACCTTTTCCTCATCTCATCGAGTATAAAAAACACACATGCGCTCGACATATTTCCGTACTCGCTCAACACATGCCAAGTAGCCCTAAACTTCTCCTTCTTCAGCCCGACTTTCACTTCGATCTCCCTTAGAATGGCAGCACCACCAGGATGCGGCGCCCAAAACAACGAGTTCCAATCACTGATTCCGAATGGACTAAATGCTTCTTCCAAACATTTCTCGATGTTTTCGCTTATAAGCTTTGGAACCTCCGGGGACAAATGAAATGTAAGCCCGACTTCACGTAAATGTCCCTCAATCGCACCTTTCGAATCAGGAAGGATAACTTCAGATGTTGAAACGAGCCGAAATAAGGGTTTCTCAATCGAGCCCTTATCTGGTACATTGGCACCGATTATGAGAGCAGCTGCTCCATCGCCAAAGATTGCTTGGCCCACAAGACAAGCCATGTCATCATCCGACGGACCGCGAAAAGTAACAACGGTGATTTCAGAGCAAACAACGAGAACACGTGAGCCCGGGTTGTTCTCGGCTAAGTCCTTTGCAATGCGAAGGACGGTGCCACCCGCGAAGCAGCCTTGGTGGTAGAGCATGACTCTCTTGACGGATGTTTTAAGGCCAAGAGACTTGATTATCTGATAATCAGCACCAGGCATGTCCACTCCTGAGGTTGAATTGAAGATGAGGTGGGTGATATCAGATTTCGGTCGACCCCACTCTTTGATCGCCACCGTTGCTGCTTTTACACCAAGCTTTGGTGTGTCCACAATTTGGATATCTTGTCGTGTGTTAAGCGATGGCACGCCATCGTAGCTACAAAGGTTCGGGTTTTCTTTGAGGATCTCCTCCGTCAAGTGCATGTACCGCTTCTTTATCATTGATTTCTCACCTACACATATGTATTAAACTGAAATCAATTTTTGTCCCCCTATTTGTTCTTGTTTTGGGATTGTTGTCTAGGTTTGTTTAATTTTCTAGCTATCTTTTGGGTTTTGGCGTTTTTGCTTGATGCAACTCTTCGCTAACCATGTAGTCTTCAACTAACCATTGAAATTGTGTTCTCTAAGTGAGAGCTACTTTTTATTTTCTCTATTCATATGAGAGAGAGAGAGAGAGAGAATAAGTAAATGAAGACCTTCAAGATGATATCTACGTAAATTATTTTGAATATCGACATGCATTAGGAATATGTATAACAAAATTAGGGAAATTATGTTTTGTTACTCTTTGTTTTGTGGAATTAGTTCGATACTCGTACTTCGTAAAATGTCTTATATGCCATTTGAAATAAAAAAATCTCAATGCATTTCTTAATAGATTACATTCTAAAACCTACCAAAAAAAAAAAAAGAAGTAGAAGAAGAAGAAGAAAGAAGAAAGGCCTTTTTTTGGTTTTTTTGGTTTTTTACGAGTTTTTCTTTTATACAATATACATATCTATATATGCACTTTACCAAGTTTTTAGACTTGGTGGACAGAAATGACATTTTTTCTTCCGAATAATGCTTCAGGGTACTCAAAAAGATGTATTGATATTTTCTTAAAGTACGGGGTACCCATACTTTTTTTTTTTTTTTTTCTGAAGAAAGATACGATTGAAATGTTAATAATAAAATATTATTATTGTACATTAATTTACTTACAAATGCGCTTGAATTTCTCTTTCAACATCGTCTTCTCCTCTGAATCGGTGATTTGGAAGTAAAAATCGGGATAGTTAGCTTGATAGACACAATTGAAGGGATTGGCCGTGCCAATAGCTAAAATTGTGGCGAAACATTGAGCTCGTTGGGTTATTGCCTGGCTTTCCTCCTCGGGCACGGTCGCCATAGCAGCAAATAAGAAACAGTGCCGACGGAGCTTGTAAGGTTGAAAAGGATAGATGTAAGATTGATTTTATGGATTTGCACTTATTTTCGTTGGCTTTTATAGACGCATCACCAAATATGAAGAGACGTAAATTAAAAGACTAAAATGAACATTCAATTTAAAAAAGCTTGGGCATTGACTTGAGGATATATATATAATTAACAAAGTTTTGCTGTCAACAAAATAATAGTTTTACTATGACTAACCATAATGTGAAGATTTTCTTTTCCTTATTTTTTTTCCTATGAAGTTGCAGATCACATGTTTTTTTTTTTTTTTTTTCCTTTTTTTAATAAATTGCAGATCATACATTTTTTAAATATATATATATATATATATTTGGCTAAATTGCTGATCACGTTATTGGAATATGGTGCAATCTTTACATTAGTGTGTCTTGCGAAGCTTACATGTAATTGGAGTGATCATAAATTAGACTGAGTAATAGTCCAATTGAGGATTTAAGGTTTAAATAAGTTGTTCACATAATTAGATTACTTGATCCAAGATCGGATTTACTGGAAATCACATTCATATGTTTATTTAAAATTATGATCAAAAAGACGGTTGGAAATTTACTTATATACCATTCAAGTAAATTTTATATCCTGTATTTAAAAAAGTAACTTATTAACTTATATTAATAAATAAAAATATTTTATATATTTTTTTATTAAGGTACAAATAGCTGTTTTATATATTATTTTTTATCAATTTTTTAAAACTCTTTTCAAAGTTGGAAGGATTTAAAAAATAAGTTTGGCGATGGAGTTACAACTTACTTTCTTCCCAATCAAATAATTTATGATTTTTTTTTCCCTCTCTAAACTTCCTCTCCTAACTTTCTGTCTACTAATTTTCCCCCCGCCATTCATAGGCTTAGATTTGCTTGAGAGTAGTCTAAAATAATGGGCTGTCCACAAAACTAGTGCCTTATCCTTTACTAATCCCACTTCAAATTAGTTGAATATTCATCAGTTTTATTATAGTTATCAGTTTTAGACTGTATGCGAGTTGTAGACTGTTGAATATTCATCAGTTTTATTATAAACTTGTACTTGCATATTTTTCAGTTTTAATATGAATTATGTTTGAATTCGAAAACTCATGACAGTGAAGTACTAATTTATATATATTTATATACTTTATACTAGCATAAAATTTTCATAGTATATTATAAAAACTTATTCTTGTTTGGGTCAAGAATCATATTTTCTTCAAATCAAAACAAAAGAAATCAAATTAAATTTTTTTTAACCTTTTACCCAAAATATTCAAAATGCCACTCTGATTGAATTTGAATAAAAAAGAAAAAAGAAGGAAAAAAGAAAAAATATATCTTTTGAAGACTTGCTTATACCAAGTTGATAACTTTAGAAATAGTCAGACCACTCTTATTTATCATGCATGCATGGTATTACTTGCATGCATGAAGTTATTATCCGGAGGGAAAAGGAAAAATAATAAGATATGTAACAATACCGTTGGATATTTTCATGATGAGGACGACCAAATTAATTATCGTCAACCATTTATAACAGCTTTACCTTAAGGCAAAAACAAAAAAGGTTAACTTTATTTTTTTATCCTTTAATTACAGATTCAATCACATTTTAATTCATGAATTTTGACACGTTTCTCAATATGTAATCCTTGAGTTATTAATTTGTTATGCAATAGTTATTTTGTTCAAAAAGACGATAAAAAATAAAATGAATTTTAGCTACTACGTAAAGGTAAATATGCTTCGATCATGGTAAATTTTGTAATTTTGATGAAGTTTTAAGTTTTTATATGATGTTAAGAAATCAAGTGAGTAAGAAACACTTTAATAATAATTCCTTAGCAAGTTAAGTAAAATGTGGTGTTTGAATACGAAGGAGAAATAAATAAATGAGAGGTTAGATGAAAATAATATTGTGTGGCGTTAATTTGGATCCAAAAAAATCTATAGATGACATAAAGCAGAGATATAAAACGTCACTATTTATGATACGATCAAAGTGGATCCATCGTTGATGGAAATATTAATTTATAATACACGATCTCTGCGTATATATAAACTAAAATAATTTGTTAATTATTCTATTTCAGTCAAAAAGAAATAATTGCATACTTGAGATTTGACATCTCCAAAATACCCTGAACATAGTTTTCTAGCTTTTGCACCTGCTATCGCATGAAAATGACAAGTAGAATATATATATATATATATATATATATATCAGCCCGACTAAAATATTTAAATGTAATAACTAATAAGCTATCAAAACTTGACTAATGAATTTTGATTAACTTGTTCGTTCAAAATCAGTGTGTTGGAAGACATGGTTATGAGGGATATCTTCCGATGGCTGAAAATGAAAGAGAGAACTTAGTTTGAGAAGAAGAAAAATTGTAAGATCCAGGAATGGAGACGGCATGATTCAACTTCAAAATTCTAGTTTTCTTCTCTCTCTTTCTTTCACCATGTCTAAGACCATGATTAGGATTTTATATTATTCAATTATATTCTAAGTTTATTTTATAGGGCTACGATGTAGTCGGATTATGAATATTTAAATTATTCTTATTTTCAGTTGATTGATGTTCTATTCCAGTTTTATATTGAGTAATTTAATATATACTTAATGTTTGTGAATTTTTGACCAACTTTTGAATGATTTGATATTTGATTTGAGACTGATAAATAATAATTGAACAAGCCCTTATTTAATCTATAATTAGATTATTACAAGCTAGAGATAATTACAAAATTTGCGCAGCATCATGAATTTTTAGTTCTTAATGAATCCTGATGAGTTTTTTGAGACTGAGAAGTGATAAAGCTTATTATAATAAATTATTAATACTTAAGAAATATTAATAAATATGTTAGAGAGATTCATAGGCAACATAAGAATTATTAATGCTTAAGAAATATTAATAAAATATGTTAGAGAGATTCACAGGCAACAAAAAAAATAGACGTTGATTAATTAGAATATAGGATTTGAATATTATTAATTCGATGAAATCGGAAACCCTAGTCTACGTATTTTGAGTATTTTGTCTTTTTATTTATTTTGTTATTTTTATTTAAAACTCTTTTTTCAGTTATTCAAATAAAGTTAGAGTTAATATAATTTCAGTAATTAATAACAACAGTCCTCACAGGAACGATAACTCTATTCATTACTATGTTACTTGTTATGATAGCGTAAACTTGCATTGCTAAATTTTCACAACATTTACCTTTAATACTTTGTATTTAACTCTTATTCAGAAAGTATATCTTGCGTTTTGAAACATACCCAAAATACCCTTAAAAAGTGAAACTAAAATTAAGTAGTATTTACCTTTTTATCCCATACATTTTGTTTTTAGTTAGAAAGTATAATATACACTTTGAAGCTCTTTAATTTTTATACCATCCTTGTTTATTTAATACATAACTCTATAATTTTTTTTTTTCTCAATCAGCACTTATATTGATCTCAAAACTAACAAAAATACACTCAAAATTGAACTTAAAAAATAAGTTAAGATCCAAATAAAGAGTTGATCGAGAAAACATATAGATTTAATATATTAAATATAGTAGCCTGATATAAAATATGTTATTTTAAAATGTTTGTTATATTTTTTTAATAAAAGCAAAACACATGATCCAAAAGGTAAATAATCTAAATTTTTTTAGCGTATTTTTGGTATATTTTAGTTTTTTTTAATTGAAATCTAAAGGTATAAAAATGTAAAGCTTCAATAATTAGGTATATTTTATGAATAAAAATAAAATATAGGGTATAAAAACGTTAGTAACTTAATTAAAATTAACCCAAGATCTTTGGATGGTAAAAAGCATAGATAAGAAGCATACTATATGTGACACGGGCAAAGTGGATCCACTTTTAAAGGTGTACTCAAACCTAGAACATAACAATAATGGAGAAGTTTGTGATACAGAACCCATTTTATATACCCTATTAGTAGATGTCATTTTTAAACCATTTAGATGCAATTAAATGGTTGAAATGTTATTTATGCATAATAATTATAATAGATCTTACCTTATAATAGTAAGAAATTAAAAAAAAATTAAAAAAAAAAATCCAACCTCCACCTATGGATGTTTTCTGGGACATCGACCGACGGGGTGGCTTGGAGGCTGGTGACGACGAGTGAAGATGGCTTGGGGGGGGGGGGGGTTGTTCTGCAGATCACAGGGGTTGGTGGTGTGCGGTCCGATCGACAAAGTAGGGGGGGTCACGGGGCTTGGGGGGTCTAATCGTCGCTTGGGGGGGGGGGGGGGGGCTTTCCTTTTTTTATATTGATAAATTCAAAACCCAAAAAATATAAATATAAACCCCAAAGACAACAGAAAAAGGGATTTCATGAACCTTAATTGCTAAGGCTAAGATTCGCCGAGCCATTGAGGCAGAGGGGATTGCCTACACATATGTGTGCTCCAACTTCACGAATGGCGTGTTTCTTTCCAATCTGGCGCAGCTGGGACACACTGCTCCCCCACGAGATAAAGTTGTTGTCCCGGGTGATGGAAACACAAGAGGTAAAGTCAATAGAAATCCATGTTTAGAAGTTAATTACGAGTTTTTAATCGTTTTTTTTTTTCTTTTTTAAAAACTTCAAATTAAAGAGAAGATTTTGATAAAACATTCGACTTTCTAGTAAACGAAAAGATTTACCATCTATGTCGTGTCACATTCAAATAAAACAAAATAAAAAGTTCCAATTATGTTGACAATGAAAAATTGCAGAAATAACTCCGATAAGCTAGCTCTTCTTAGAAATGAATTCTTGAATTATATATCTCTATTTGTAATTGTGTTTTTTATTCAAGAAAGAACTTTGTCCTAGATCTACTTCCACCTAAAAAGTGGAAATATATATTTTATACACAGAGAGGGATTGTTATACAGCACCTCTTTCATACAATACTTATGTTTTGTCTTGTGATATATATTGTAGCAATCAGTTGATTTTAATATAATATTTTTCAATAAAATTTATCCTTTTATCAATATTTTAATAGTATCATGTGATAAAATCCTAAATAAGAAGTCCATATAAATCAACTTTGTTATAATTTTTTATATACAAAATTACAGACATTTCATATATACACACACATTTACACACACCCATCGGTCTGATTTTTTCTTTTGTGCGTTCTTGATCATGAAGGTTACTATCTTTCAAGTTGGAGTCATGAATTCTTTAAGAGTTTTTTTCCCCCTAGATACAAGAAATTGGATTTTTTGTTACCAAAAATTTGGTAGCCAAAAGTCCTATTTTTGGTAGCAAAAAGTTTTTGCTACCAAAAATATTTGGTAACAAAAACTGAGTCGTAGAAATTATTTGTTACCAAATTTTTGGTAACAAAAAGTTTTTGCTATCAAAATTCTTTTTGGTAACAAATTGTATTTAATAACGAAATGTATAATATTCAGTGACCAAAAAATTTGGTGACGAAATGTATTTAGTAGCAAAAAATAAGACATTTCGGGGACCAAAATTTTGGTAACAAAATATATTTTGGTAGCGAAAAATATCAGATTCAGTCACCAAATATTTGATAACAAAAAGTATGAGATTTAGGAACCAAATTTTTTGATAGCAAATTATATGAGATTCTATGACCAAATTTTTGGTAACAAAAAATATGAGATTTAGTGACCAAATATTTTGGTAACAAAATGTATTTGGTAACGAAAAATATAAAATTTAAATACCAAAATTTTGGTAGCGAAACGTATTTGGAAGTGAATTCCTATGTATTAGCCACCAAAAATTTGGTAGCAAAAAGGGCAAACAACTAATTTTTTGCTACCAAATTTTTGGTGACGAAAACTTTTAGCTGCCAAAGTTTTTGATTGCCAATAATATTTTTCTAAATTTTATATCCTGTATTTCATAAATATTTTTGTAGAAATCATATTGAAATGGGTATTGAAACGAATAAAATATCTTAAATTAATTATAGTACCTCTAAATCTCTGATTACATAATTGATAACAACCTTTTCATGATCAAACTCAAGTAACACTCAAGCTACTTGTTAACAATTTATAATCCTACTCAGCTTGAAAATTTGAAAATCTAAATAACAAGAGTTGGAGGGGGCTGATCTTCTTGTCGCAGTACAGAAGTCCCCGAATGATCTAAAGGCATACATAGATGCCAACTTAGTGATTTGGCTTGATAGTAAGATCACGACTTGTTCATGCACTGTGAAAAACAATAGACTTTTATTTTCCTAATTGTACACAACCTACCAATCTGTGAAAGCACAAAAGGAACACGTAGTATTGTTCAATAATATAAAGGGGGAAGACATAGAACTAAAACGAGCAAAAAAAATGCAGAGAGAGAGGGAGAAAATTACCTGCATGTTGTTGCATCTATTAAAGTTCTAGTAAACAAACAGGCATGAGAGTTGTGTGGGGACTAGGGACCAATGACATTATGTGAAAAGGTTAGCAAACAATATTGACCCCTATTGAACCCTCTATAATCATCACCATAAATATTCAGCAACAAAATGCTATGTATGCCCTATAACTAAGGTATAAATTATGTACTAGTGACTAAAATTAGTAAAGAATAGAAGAATACCATTTGAGAATCAAACCCCTTCCATCATTATTCTCGTCCCATTTCTCCCACCTTGACTGTTCACTAAGTTATTTTGTTCTTTCTGAGTCAATCCTTTAGCATCATACCTCTTCCACCTGTGAGTATCTACTAAAACATTCAGGGGGTAAATTTCCCTACTTATTCATAAACTAGTATGCATGTTCAGAACCCTATAAATCACGCATATGTCCAAAAAAAACAAAAAATTTGTATTGGAAATACTTTCACTGAAAAACTACCCAAAAACTCTGTATTAATCAGAGCCACTTCAACTAGATTCAAACAAGAGTTTCTAAAGGCAATTGGTTTGGCGGAATATCTCAAGACAAATGAGAATTTCACGTGGAAAAAAGAAAGAGTGCACTTTGATAACACTTACGCCTTGTAATGGTCTTCTCCAAGATCGTCCCAATATAGGGCAAATCAAAGCCTGTAGATATAGAAACTAGTAATCAGGAAGGCGGAAATTCACGAGTCATGTTACAAAGTAATAACAAAGGGCGAAAATGCGAAACCTGAGCAACAAGCATCTGCTGCTCCTAAGCATACAACCCCAATTTACACACTAGTGTACTCTGAATCTCCAATAGCACTAAAGCCTGGAGATGCCAGAGATATCAGTTTTCATTCAACAGCTAAGATGTACAAAATGAAGGTAATCAGAATCCGACATGTAAAATTAATAGGCATAAACCTTTACAATATGTCATTAAAATCCTCGACGAGAAATCTTGTTCAAAAGCTGCTAATCCATTGTTAGCTCATCCTGTAATGCCAAAAATATCTTTGACAAAAATGAAAGCCATGACAGAGTCCCAAGAGCTATCAAGTTAAGGCCAAAAATGGCAAAAATGGTTTTGACAAAGAAATTGCAAAAAAAAAAAAAAAAACTTCTGAAATGCCACAAAAAAATTCAAGACCCAAGGTTTCGACAAAGAAATTGCAAAAAAATAACAATGGTAAAGAAATAACCTTTATGCTTTCAAGTGCATCTTGGACAAGGTCCTTGGGCATAAATTTCGTGGTTCTTCTACAGAAATCTGAAAAATTTTCCTCAGAGAGAGAGAGAGATAGAGAGTTCGTGTGCTCTATTGTAGAAGGAGGAGAGAAGGAGAGAACAAGAACGGAGCTCCCACACATTAGGGTTTGCTTGGTTTTATGGCTTCGCAAACTTCTACTTAAGAAATAGGAAGGAAACGAAGACGTCCTGGGGGTGAACAGGGGGCTGGGAATGTAGAGAGATTAGAAAGAGGCAAGAAGGTCGTCCAATTTCACAAAAATCACAAATTTCTTTCACAAAAATCAATTCACCCAACACATATTTATACAAAAATAATTTAAATCAATTTCAAATTGCAAATTAGAAAACGAAACCACATTTAACATTCGAAATTAAAATTTTCCATGCCCAATAATCTAGGCAGCTCGGTGAAGGAGAAGGAAGGGGGGAGCAAGGGAGCGGCAGCGGCGCGAGGGAAGAAGAGAGAGGGACGACGATGTGGAGAGGGAGAAAGAGAGACAGAGTGTGTGTGGCGACGGTGTTGCGATAAAGAGAGATGGAGGGTAGCGGTGGCGTAGGGTGTGAGAGAGAGGTCGCGGGAAACTTTGGAAATTTTTGAGAGAATGTATAGTTTTTAGGGTTTTCTATACAACAAAATGTTTTTGGTTACCAAATTTTTTTGGCAGCCACAATGAATAATTTGGTACTAAATTTTAGTATCAAAAAACAAGCTTAAATCGTTTACTATCCTCATAATATAAATTTTGTCGATTCTTATACTCTATCACTAAAAAATGAATAATTTGATACTAAATTTTGGTACCAAAAAACAAGCTGAAATTATTTTCTATCACCAAAATATAAATTTTGCTACAGATTCTTACAATCTATCACTAAATTTGATAGAAAAAAACAAATTTTAATTTGATAGCAAGAAGACATATTTTAATTAAAATGGAAAAAATTATATTTTGATGAAAAAAGTTAAATTAGAACCATGTTTTTTGGTCTTTTAAAGAAAATATCATAATTTTTTGGTCACATTATAACATATTACGAAATTATATTTTGATGAAAAACGTTAATTTATAACACATTCATGCAAAACAACATTAAAAAAAAAAATAATTACAAGTACAAAATACATGGTTATAAAGTTTCTTGAAGATTTGTTACTAAACGTAACTTTTAGTAGTAAAAAATACCTTTTCGCTATCAAAATATTGATTTGGTAGCAAATTCCTGCGTACTGCCACCAAAATTTGGCAACAAAAAAACATATATTCTACTACCAAATTTTAGTTTGGTAGCCAAAAACATATATTTTACTACCAAATTTTAGTTTGGTACCCAAAAGATAAATTAAAAAAATATGAAAACAATCATAATTTGATAACAAAGTTTATTTAAAACCATTTTTTTAGCCACACTATAATATGAAATATAGATTTCAAGATGATATACGTTATTATATATATTAAAATAATAAAATACTATTATAAGTACATTTTCTACTTTATTTATAACATACTTAACAAATATCAAATAAAACCTATATGTCTTGTTACAGCTATAAGAAAGAACTAAATTACCAAATATATTTATTTTATAAACATATTAGGATGATTGTTACAAAATTTGTATCAAATATATTCATGAAAAACTAAAATAAAAAAATAAAAAAAATTACAAGCACAAAATATGAAATTATAAGTTTATTGAAGATTTGCTACCAAACATAACTTTTGATACAAAAAATACCTTTCTGCCACTAAAATATAAATTTAGTAGTATATTTTTGATTTCTGCTACCCAAATTTGGTAGCAAAAAACCATATATTTTACTACCAAATGTTAGTTTGGTAGCCAAAAACATATTTTGCTATCAAATTTTGATTTGGTAAGAAAAATGTTAACAAATGAAAAAAATTATAATTTGATGACAAAAGTATATTCAAAAACTATTTTTTTAGCAACATTATAACATACAATAAAGGTTTGAAGATGATACATGTATTTCATAATTAGCAAAGATCATACAAATGAACATATCTTGTTACACCTACACGAAATAGTTAAATTACAAAATATATTTGTTATATAAAACATACTTGGATGATTGTTACAAACTTGATCGATCATATTCATGAAAAACTATAAAATAAAATAAAAATAAAAAAACAATTACAAACACAAAATAAGTGGTTATAAAGTTTCTTGAAAATTTGTTACCAAATGTAACTTTTAGTAGCAAATAATGCCTTTCCGCCACCAAAATTTAAGTTTGGTAGCGAAATCTCTTTTTTTCTGCCACCAAACGTTGGTAGTGAAAAACCATATATATTTTGCTACCAAATAGTAGTTTGGTAGCCAAAAACACGTATTTTGCTACCAAATTTTTGTTTGGTAGCCGAAAGACAAAATTTTTACAGAATGAAAAAATTATAATTTGATTATAAAAAATTTATTTAAAATAAATATTTAGCTACATTATAATATAAAATATATATTTCAAGATGATATATCTTATTCTATATCTTAAAGTAATAAAATACTATTATAAGTATATACATTGTCTATTTTAGATATAACATATATAATACATATCATACAAACTTATGTATCCTACAAGAAAGAGCTAAATCACCAATTATATTTAGCTTAATTAAAAAGTATTATTTTTACAAACTTTGAATCAAACATATTCATAAAAAACTATTAAAAAAATTACAAGCATAAAATATTATGTTATAAAGTTTCTTGAAAATTTGCTACAAAATGTAACTTTTGATAGCAAAAAATGACTTTCCGCCACCAAAATATAACTTTGGTAGTGGATTCTTGCTTCCTATCACCAAAAATTTGGTAGCAAAAAAGCATATATTTCGCTACCAAATATTAGTTTGGTAGCCAAAAACACATATTTTGCTATCAAATTTTGGTTTCATAGTTGAAAGAAAATTTTCTTCAAAATGAAAAAAAATTATAATTTGATAACAAAAATTTATTTAAAATCATTTTTTAACCGCATTATAACAAAAAATATATATTTTAAGATGATATATCTTATTCTATATATTAAAGTAATAAAATACTACTATAAATATATTGTCTACTTTATACATAATACATTTAATACATATATATCATTAAAACTTATGTGTCTTATAAGAAAGAACTAAATCACTAAATATATTTGTTTATATAAAACATATTATCGTTACAAACTTCGTATCAAACACATTCGTGAAAAACTATAAACAAAAATTAAAACAAAAACTTACAAGCATAAAATATGAGATTGTAAAGTTTCTTGAAGATTTGCTACCAAAATTACTTTTGATAGCAAAAAATGCATTTCCGCCACCAAATTATTAATTTGGTAGCGGATTCTTGCTTTCTGTCATCAAAATTTGGTAGCAAAAAATATTATATTTCGCTACCAAATTATAGTTTGGTAGCGAAAAACTATATTTTGCTACCAACTTTTAGTAGCACAAAATATCATTTTGTCACCAAATATAATTCCGTAGCAAATACCATCCATGGGGAAAATTTTAAATTCACACCAATATTTCCTTAGCAAAATGTTATATTTTGCTACCAAAATTTGGTGGTAGAAACCCAAAATCTGCTTCCAAACTTTGGTAGCAAAATGTAATATTTTGCTACCAAAAAACATTTGGTAACAAATGAGTTAAGCGGGAAAAATTTTGGTCTCCCACCATCATTTTTGCTACAAAAACAAGTTTGGTAGCAAAATGTGAAATTTTACTACCAAACTTTGGTACCAAAATATATATTCTGCTCCTAAAGTTTGGTAGCAAAATTTCATATTCTGCTACTAAAGTTTGGTAGCAAAATTTCACATTTTGCTACTAAAAGAAATTTGGTAGCAGATGATATTAGCGGGAAAAAATTTGACTTCCTGCCAATGTTTTTGCTACCAAAATTATTTTGGTAGCAAAAGATTATCATTCGTTACCAAATCTTGGTAGCGGAATGTTGACATTTTGTTACCGAATAGTGTTTTGGTAGCAAAAAGTTTTCGGCGGGAACCAAAATTCAATCCCGGCTACGTAATGTGTTACCAAACATATTTAGTAGCGGATTGTGTTATTTTTGCTACCAAAGTTGGTAACAAAATATCTATACTTTTTAGCTACCAAAATTTGGTAACTGAAAGTCTATTTTTTGCTACCAAATTTTTTTTGGTAACAAAAAATTTGGTCTCTTAGAATCATAATTCTTGTAGTATACTCTAGGTTTGTCGAATTAGCTGATTTATACTTCATCAGTTGCCATACGAAATAAAAACTCTAAATTAATTTCTTCAACAGATGATATTTTAAAAAAACTACAAAAAAAAAAAAAGGACGAAAGAAAGAAAGAAGAAATGCGATTTTGATCCTTTTTTTTTTTTTTTTCTGGATTAATGTGAGTTTTTCTTTTATTGAAATTTTTTTTCCCTTAACATGTTTTTAGACTAAAAGGACAGAAATGATTCATCATGTTCCAATAAGGCATTTTCTTAGCTGCAAATGCTTTTTCATACTTTTTTTTTCTTTTTTGTTTCAAGAAAGATACAGATGAAATATTAATGATTAAAGGTTTTTACTCATTAATTTACTTACAAATGCTTTTTAACTTCTCTTTCAACATCGTCTTCTCCTTCAAATTGGTGATTCTAAAGTAACAATCAGGATAGTCAGCTTGATAGACACACTTGAAGGGATTGGCTGTGCCAATAGCTAAAATTGCAGCAAAACCTTGAGCTCGTTGGATCACTGCCTATCTCTCCTCCGCCGACACGGTCGCCATAGTACTGAGCTTGAAAGTTTGAGAATACTAGATGTAAGTACGGGAAAAATTTTAAGATAAGGTTCTTATCTTTTAGTTGGGGACTTGGTAGAGGACGGGAATTCTAATAAGCAGGTGCCAATTTAATTGAAATAATTTTGAATTTTTTTATATCAATTATCTCTTCTCTCAGTTTTTTTTAATGTATATATCACACGAATTTTTATATAGTAAATTGCAGATCACATTTTTTTAAACATATTGTTTTGAAAAATCGCTGATCACATGTTTTGAATTATATATGATGCAGTATTTATTATATCTCTTATAATACATTCACTTACTTGTAATTGAAGTCGTCTTGGATCCGATTGAATAGTATCCAAAAAGATTAGGATTTAGAATCTAAATACGTCGTTATCTAGATTATACAATTTGGAAATCGGGATTACTGGAAATGACATTAATATGTTTATGTAAACCTAAAATCAAAGCAATTCTTACAAATTTACTTCTATACTCTGAGTAAATTTGAGTATTTAGCTTGATGTCCCCAATCTTGTCATTTTTTGATAACTTACCCCCCAAACTTCCAATTTTGACAATTTACTCTCTGAACTTGCTTAATTGTAGCAATGTACCCATTATCAATTAATCTTTTATTAAATTGATTATGAAAAACTCATATATAGAAAAAACTCATTTTCAATTAAAAATTTTCAAATATAATACATATCCTAATGCAAATCTTCTAATTTCAAATCTTTGTGTAAAATTAACTAAAATGGATACATTGCAACAATTTAACAAGTTCAAGAGATAAATTACAAAAATTAAAAGTTATAGGGGCAAGTTACCAAAGGGCAATAAGTTTATGGGACATCAATGTTAAAGACCCGAGTAAATTTTGTATTTTAAATTTAAAAAAGTAAAATATATACTTCAAATGTTGTTGATAAAAATAGATATAATTATTATAACATCAGGGAAAAAAATTATGGTCCTTTTAACGGTGCTTAAAAAAGGAAATTCTAAGATCATTATCGAATGGATGGAAACAGGTAGATTGATAAGTTATTCCAAATTAGGGTGTAAGTGTTTACATGTGATTATACTTTAAAAAAATCCCCAACAAACTTCTCAAACCCCTCCCTCGCAAAAGGTGATCCAGACCGCCCCAACCGACGTCGAGCCCTCTCACCCACCCCCTTTCCCCCAACCGCGACTATTCGCCACCCCTCCTCCCCCGACCCGCCGTTGAAACTCAGTTTGCTCCCCTTCCCCGTGCCAATTTCTGGGTTTTGCCATGAGTTCCGATTTGGGTTTAAAGCACCCCCCTAGGCTGCCGCAACTCGATTCACCCCCCCTCTGCTCACTGTCCCCGCGACTGGGTTTCCCCCACCTAACGGATCCACTGGAATCTGGGCCTCGATTCCCCATCATCATGACCAACGGAACCGGCTTTTTTTCGCCGAAGGAGGTAGAGTCTAGAGGTTTTTTTTTTTTTTTTTTTGTTGGATCTGGGTAAGTGTTGTAATTGTATGTGGGGGGTGTATTTTTATTAGATATTTCTTATCTTTTTTTTAACCCTTGGATTTCAAATGGCCAAAATTGTTTGACCCATCGATGAGGTAAAAAAAAAAAGACCACATTGTAGAATTCCCACAAAAAAATGAAAACTATTTGCATTATGTCGATTGTCGAGCATCACGTATATAGTACATTTCTTATCAATGAACTTATTATCTTGTTTGCCCCATTTTTTGCGCTAAAATTAATTTTTTCCTATTTTGACGTGTGTTTACGAAAAAGGAAAAAGAAAAACTATTTGCATCACGTGTTGGACATTATAGTCCATTTCTCTATGTAATTATTAACTTCTTTTTCCTTTTTTATTTTTGATAAAACTTCTTTTCCTTTCTCTCTCTCTTTTTATTTTTTATTTTTTATGAGAACTTCTTTTTCCTTCTTCGCCAGATAAAATTGCGTTTTTTTGACGTTTGAATGCAGAGCAAGGAAAAAAGAAAAACTATTTGCATTATTGTGTAGAACTTTATATATTACATTTCTTTGTATGGTCAACTTCGTTTTCCTTCTTCACTTTCAATGAAAATGCCTGCTTTTTTTAAGTGTGTTAAAAAAATAAAAAATAAAACGGAAAACTATCTGCATCATTGTGTTTTTTATTTCTTGTATATTTCATACGTTATAATCGTGTCCATTTTTGTAGAAATATTATTGTGAACTTATATTTTTGTGTATACTCGAGCTATATTCCAATTCCCTTTGCGTCTGAAAATATATAATACGCCTTAATTTTACTTGGTGGTGACATATATATACATATAACCATACATAAATGGCAAATCCATCTTCCTATATGTATATATTTGTATGTACTATGAAAATAGTTTAAGATACTATGTTCATGTTCATGCTTATAATTATTATATATGACTTGATATATGTCGCTCGTTTTATGTACAATTTTTTGTTCTATGTGATATACTTTCTTATTATGATTTCACTAACCAAACAGGAAAAATATTTGTTAAATAGGGAATAAAATCTACTTAGATTGATTATAGATAAGAAAAATGAAAATGTATCCCTAAATGAGAAAGACATAAATTGCCAATGTTAATGTGAGATGTGTTCTAGCTCTAACTTCTTATAACTCAGAAATTATTAACAGATTATTTAATTTTATAGAGATTTTCTGAATATGTAACTGATGCAAAATAATGTTACACTCAAGTTTTCTTAATACATCTATCACGTGCATCTTACGTGCATCCTCTTACAAGCAATAAGTAATTTGTTTCTGTCAATATTATATTTAAGACAAGTTGATGCTGGGATTATTCACCAAAAAAAAATTTTTTTTTGATGCTGGGATTTTCCTTCTCTTCCCATATATTACTTGAAGAAGAAGGGGGTTGGGGGGAAAAAATACACGCGCGTGCGCACACTTAGATCTCATCTAGATTCTAGAGTGGTTTAAAAAAAATAAAACCTTGGAACCTGAAAGAAATAGAAATAATAATAATAATAATAATAATGATAAAACACTTATGCTTTGTTGGTATTAAGGTTCAACTTCAACTAAACTGTATTTTTTCATTTTAATTTTAATTTTTTTTTTAAAAAGTCAACAAAATTTATAAATAATTTTTGAAAAATCAACCAATTCCAACTTAAAATTTTTATCTCCAATTAACTTATCAAACGGAGGCTTAGACCTTAACTTAGATTCTAGAGTCATTTAAATTAAAACAAAAAAAAAAAAAAGCCACTTGATAGCTTTAATAATAACAAACACTTGACGATGTTTGAAACAACTGGAGTTGAAGTTTTTGCAATGCTTTGATTGGAATTTAGAGACAAAAGTGGTTTGACTCTATTTCAAACCCTTTATTCAGAGTACAAGGCTGAAGATGATTCAAAAGTTGGGCTTAGAATATGTTCTTTATAAATAGCTGCACTGATGAACAAATTGGGTGACTGAGTTGAAAAACATTGAGACTTTATGCTTTTAAAATGATAATTTGAGATCTTTTGGAAGAAGAAGTTTTGCAGATCAAAAGGGGACAAGTGGTGCTCATTGATCAATAGGTCTATCAAGTAGATACAATACGGCAGTAACAAACTTAAAGGGAGAGTCTTATATCATTTGTTCAACTCCAATTGCTCTACGTATAATAAATTAGTCGATCATTCAAATAGCAGTAATCAAATTTATTAAAACTACATGTGTTCATATATTTAGTCAATACATTTATAACCGAAATAAATAAATAAAAATTAGTTAAAATTGATAAATAACAAACAAATTTAAAATATCACATAATAAGCGTTGACAAAATATAGAGAATGACGACACAAACAAACTTTGTGAATAGCTTATTCAAACATGTACAAAGCCAAACCAAACCAAACCAAACCAAACAAGTTCTTGTGACAACATTTTAAGAAACAGCTGGGGCACTTTGCAAGACTACAGTCTCCACTGTGAGTCCGGGGCCGAATCCGAACAGAACTCCCCACTTCAGCCCTTCCCCGGTGGTGCTCTTTCCGTCTTCCAGAGACTTCTTCCGCATCTCATCCAATATAAAAAGAACGGATGCACTTGACATGTTTCCGTACTCACTCAACACATGCCAAGTAGCCCTAAGTTTCTCCTTCTTCAGCCCAATTTTCAATTCGATCTCCCGCAGAATGGCGGCGCCGCCGGGATGCGCCACCCAAAATAACGAGTTCCAATCACTAATTCCAAAAGGCCTAAATACTGACTCCAAACACGTCCCAATGTTTTCGCCGATTAGCTTCGGCACATCGGGAGACAAATGAAACGTGAGCCCAACTTCACGTAAATGTCCCTCGAGTGCGCCTTCGGATTCAGGAAGAATTGCTTGCGACGCTGAAACGAGCCGGAACAAGGGTTTTTCGATCGAGCCCTCGTCGGGTACGTTCGCACCGATAATGAGAGCCGCTGGGTCGTCGCCGAAGATTGCTTGGCCCACAAGACAAGATATGTCGTCGTCGGCGGACCACGAAAAGTGGTGAAGACGGTGATATCGGAGCAGACGATGAGAATGCCTGAGCCGGGGTTGTTCTCGGCCAAGTCCTTGGCGATTCGAAGGACGGTGCCACCGGCGAAGCAGCCTTGGTGGTAGAGCATGACTCTCTTGACGGCTGTTTTGAGGCCGAGAGACTTGATGAGCTGATAATCAGCACCAGGCATGTCCACTCCTGAAGTAGAATCGAAGATGAGATGGGTAATGTTGGTTTCGGTTGGCCCCACTCTTTGATGGCCGCCTTTGCTGCTCTTACACCAAGCTTTGGCGTCTCCACAATTTTTATATCTTGACGTGCGTCAAGTGATGGGGGCGTCGTAGATACCAATATTCGGGTTTTCTTTGAGGATCTCTTCTGTCAAGTGCATGTGCCGCTTTCTTATCATTGATTTTGCACCTGCACACATACATGCATGTTTACACGTATTAAACAAAGAAAATATTTAATGTGTTTGGATCCGAGGTCCAAACTCAACAATTTTCTTTCAATTGTAATTATCTTTTTTTTTTTTTTAAATCAATAAAATATTATAATTAGTTTTTAAAAGTCAATCAATTTTAATATAAAAATTTCATTCTAAACCTGCCAAAACGCACTATAATACTTTGTTTTCTTCTGATTCTTGCTTTTGAGGTGAAAATTGTTTTCTTCTGATTCTTGCTTTTGAGGTTTTCACGGAAAATTCGAATAATCCACTCAATTAAAATTAACCCATTTAAATTTTTCTCTGCATTTCCACATCCACAAAATTCGCGAATTGGAAGTATATATTTAAATTCTATAGTATATATTGTCTCTTAGAAAAAAAAATTTCCAAACATACATGTCTATTTATATACAATGAATTTTATTGAATTTTGATATTTATGAATTTTGTGTCATGGTATGTTTATTGAGTTTATGAATTACAATAGCTTAAAAAAAAAAAAAAAGCCAGTCTTAAATTTAGAGTTACAAATGGTATGCCCAATTAGCGAATCTGCAAAATCCCATGGTTTTTGAATTGGGTTGAGTGGGTCGTTGATGGCTTTGGGACTGATAATAGATTATGTTTTTCCAATCTAAAGGTTTCAGGAAATTGGGTTATGGACTCACGCCTATATATTCCTTAAGCACTTTAGTTTTGGCCTTCTTGTACCTTACGTAACATTTGTTTCTATTTTTTTTATTCAAGAAATTTTCCTCTTTTTTTAAATTAAAAAAAAAAAAGAAAAAAAAAAGGAATTTGCCTTCTTCTCATGATCAGTTAAAGAACTTCAAAAATTGGGAAAACAAACATCTCCGACTAAGTCAAGACCCAATCTAATTTTTTTTTTTTTTTTTTTTTTTTTGGGTAAGAGCCATCAGAAATAGAAAGGAAACTGGCCGCAAAGGCTAATTACAACAGTAATATAATAATCAAAACCCATAAAACGAATCAGAAAATCAAACTGTAGGCATCGATGGAGTACTAAGATTCACGCTTTTCAATATCGTTTGGCTGTCTAACAAAAAAAATAAGAACGAGAAGAAAATTCATGTAAAGAAAAATAATAATAATAATAATAAAGAAGAGAAATCAGTGTGCATGAAGTATAGTTGTATCATTAATTTTCTGTAATCATTTACTTCTTTTTGGAATTCAGATTTCCATGTATAATCTAATTAATATGTGTTAAATTCTTTTTAATGCAGAACTTCTTTGTTTATATACTTATTTCAATGTTTATCAAATCATAAAATATCATAAACAAGATTTAGAATAAAGAAAATATTCATATTTTTCAATATTACTTTTTTTCCCTGATTTTTCTACTCATATTGATATGTAATCTCGAATTTTCTTATTCTTACCACTACAGATATTTTAATCATACTATACACTTATGTTATCTTATAAATTTAAAAATAAAAAAAAATAAAAAAAATAAAAACCGATACATAATTCATCAGTTGAAATTTTTATGATAAAAGGTATCAATAAATGCTCATTAATTTACTTACAAATGCGTTTAAATTTCTCTTTCAAAGTAGTCTTCTCTCCGAGTTAGTGATTCTGAAGTAAAAATCAGGATAATCAGCTTGATAGACGAAATTGAAGGGATTGACTGTGCCAATAGCTAAAATTGTGGCAACATCTTGAGCTTGTCGGATCACTGCCTGACTTTCCCCCACGGACAAGGTCGCCATAGCTGCTAGGATCACTGAGGTTAAAAGGTGGAGAAAACTAGCTAAGTGTAAAATTTGATGGATTTGTACTTCTTTCCTTGGCTTTTATAGACCCACCACCACGTACCTAATTGAACGAACAGAACTAGAAAATTACTATGGGTGTTGAACGCTATTATTACAATAAAAACAGGGGGAGCGGGGCTTTAGAGGCATATGGCTTTTTTTAAGAAGTTTTTTAACAAATAACCGAAGCTTTTCAAAATTAGTTAAAATGTCCTCTTTCTTTCTTTCTTTCTTTTTTTTTTTTTTTTAAATGTTCAATCAATTTTCTTAAATTCTCAATCAGTAATTGACTATATAATATTGTCAATTCAGTCAATCGGTTGTCAACCATTAATTGATCATAATGTAAATCATCAATTTTCATACTTAATCACTAATTGATCATATATAATCAATCATTTATTGACAAAATCTGAAAAAATGACAACGGTTATTTACCAAAAAAAAAAAAAAAAAAGTAGTCTAATCATCTATCAGATTGAGTAACCAAGAAAGGTTGCCCAACCTAATTTTCAAAAAAAGAAGGTAGGTCACATCTGTGGATCCTATATATATTGTGAGTGTGCAATGGATTTGGGTAAAGTTGGTACTCAATTCAATATAAACACTATAACAATTCAATGATGTAGAGATGTGGGAGAAATTTACAATAAAATACCCTCTCTCACACCTGCTAGCATGTCATACAAATGAGTTGGGTTCAAAACTCATCATCATCTGCAAAGCTCTAGCTTTGATACCATATAGAACTCATTACTAAAAGCTTGTTCAAGAAGAGATGTATGTCCAAAATCTATTTTGTATTAGTAGGTGATGCTTAACACCAACGATGCTTCTCAGTATTATTCGCAAAATTAAGTTGGGCTTTGAATTGATGATAATTAATTAAATTAATATGATTATTTGTGTAATAACCAAAATTTTTACGGACTCGTGATTCCTTTATATAAAGGAATTTAAGTCCGTATTATGTGTTTATGTGATGTTTCATGGAAATTATGAATATCAATGTGAAATTCATAATTTTATTATCAGAACATGTTTAAGTTCTTATAGTATCATAAGACTCGATGCTGATTTATATTTTTGTTCTGGCCTATGTATGACCAGGATAACTCATGACATTATTCATAATTTTATTATCAGAACATGTTTATTAACTCATGCCGTATTATAAGTAGTATTGAAATTATACTGTAGCCAACCGTCATTACGGATGCAGAGCCAAGAATAAGATATGGGATTGCTCTAGATTAATCAGGAGTAATATTTGGAGCAATGAGGGCTAAGTAGCTTCAAGTCCTAAGAAAAAACTATACGCGGTCCAGTTAAGTGTAGATAAATTCTGGACTGCAGTTTAGTAGGACTGTACTGTTTATAGTTAAAACAGTATTGGTGCTATCTGGATTATTAAGAAAATAGACTGTGTATTAGGAGGGAATGCCAAACATGGCATTACTTGGAGGCCAAGTAAGTAAAGATAATTATGTGAATTTTGGGAATTTTTGAAATATTGGAAAGAATTAAGTGGATGAGTATGAAAATACCACCTCATGGGACTAAAAGGAAAATATTTTGCCTCTAGGGCCAAATATGCAATTCTAAGAAAGTTGAAAAAAAATAATAATAATTATGGAAAATTTGGAATTTCCACCTATAAATAGGGGTTGTATGTAGAACTAGAACCAATTAGTTGAACCTTTCAATTTCTAGTTCTCTTCAAACTTTCCCTCCCTAGCCTTAGTAAAAAAAAAGAGAGAGAGATAGAGTGGCCGGTTGTTGGTGGAGAGTGCGAAGAAGAAAATTTTCTCATCCCAAGGTCTAGAGCCACCATTAATCCAACTTTAGAAGGTATACCTCTTAATCCTCTAAGAATTTCATTAAGCTTTTGGTTGAGGATTTATGTGTATTTCAAAGTTTGGGTTGTAAGAGCATAAGCTCATAATTTTTATTTTGCCCTATATTATGGTTTTGATTTGATTGGTTATGCCTAGATCTATGCTTAAGTTAACTTGGTGCTAGATTTAAGCATGAGTTTGATTTTTATGCTCTATGTTGAGTTTAATGTTATGTGTGCTCATTGTTCACCATGTGTTTGTGAAAATACCTTCACATGTTTAAGTAGGGAGATGTTATGAATAATGATGATGATAATGATGATCTGAATGCTAAGTGTATGTTGGTTAAGGAATTAACCTAAAAACATAATTTGGTAAGCTTATAAAGTTTATCAAATATTATGTTTTTCATGAACATGAACAAGTGAATGATTGAATATAAAGAATAAATCCAGCGCGTTGCATGTCAACGTAGGCTTACGGCTTCGACTATTTAAGGTAATATGTGCGAATTTTTAAGCAAAAACCAACTAAATGCAAAACTGTCAATTTTCGGATTTAACTGGACATTTTTCTAGAAACTTAATTTTGAGCCCTTAGAGGCCGAATTTGAAAAAAATTATAACTGTAAAGTTGTAGAAATTGAAAAATCATGAGGACAATGCAGACGGTTTTTGAAAATAGGGCTCTAAATGCCTCTGTTTTTATCAAAATCCGAAGTTGGTCAGTACAAACAGTGTACACGGCCATAATTTTGTAACAAGAGAAACAAGTAAGTTAAAGGCAGATTTAGGTTTTAGACAAAAACAAAAAGTTATAGGTTTCAATGAGATCTACAACTTTCATGAAGAAAACTTTTTTAAATTCTAAACTGATTTAAAGATTAAAACTGGATTTTCAAAACTGTGCAGGGTACAGGAAATTCCTGTATAGGATTTTCAAAACTGTGCAAGATACAGGAAATTCCTGCACATGCACTATCAATCAAACTAAGAGGCCGATTTCAAAAGCTGTTTTCAAAGTTTTACAATTTTACGATCCCGGTTAAAAGAGATTACGGTTTTACAAAGAAAACAGTTTTAAAAAGTTTTGAATCCATTTGAAATTCCACAAGTAGTTTTTAAAAAGGCAATTCCAAGTGTTCAATCAAGATAATACTTGAAATTATAAAAACAATGTATTTTTGAGAAATGGGAAGGGGCCCAAATTACTTATGGTAACAATTTTATGACGAATAGTAATCGGATTGTATACCGATTTATTATGTTGTGCTTTGTGTTTATGGTTACCCATGGTAGTCAGATAGGATACCGACCTTTATGATAAGGTTTGTATCCCTGATTACCAAAGATAATCAGATTGGATACCAACATTGTATGCTATGGTTGGTTGAGTTATGTGGCAGAACGATTCTTACGTTCTATTTGAAAACAATAATATAACCTGTTGCTTCGCCTTTTCGTACTATAGGACAAGAGATTATGACAACTTGTAAGTACAAACCTCACCTACAGTATGAAAATAGTAAACTATTTTCAAGCATGACATGTTTACATGTATGCCATGATATGCCATGTTTATGTATAAGTCATATTTTTACCATCATGCCATGATCATATATATGCTACACTTTATGATTATGACATATTTTACTATTATGCCATGGTTTACGATAATGCCATGTTTTATAAACATACCACAAGTTGTTTTATGCCATTGATCGTTATGTCATGCTATATTTATGTATCATATACATCATGACTAATAAGATCACAAGTTAAGAATCTTAGTCTTGAAACTAGTCTTTCTTAAAGACTTCATGTGGAAGCATGATTTTAAGCATCCTCATAAAGAGTTAAATAACAAGACTAAGACTAAACCAAGATAAATAAAGTGTCGTACCAACCTCTCGCAGATCGTGGAGGATTATGTATGTTTTAAAATGCTAGGACCTTCCGTAGATCGTGAAGGGTTACGTATACGATTTTCAAAATTGTTAGGGACCTTACAAACCCTAACTTTCTGTGGAATGCGCGCATTTGGTACGTACACAAATGGCTCATATGTTAAGCAAGATAATAAGTCCATAATAGAGCATAAGAGATTCATAATTGACCATAAATGATTCATGCATAAGTTGCATGATATTTGTTATGTTTTGTGAGATTAAGTTTGTACTTGCTGAGCGTAAGCTCATTAGTATATTTCATACTGTAAGTAAAAAGCATGCAGCTTAATTGGTGGGCCATAAGGACGATGTGGCAAGTGAAGAACGGTGTGGGATACCGCTACGTAAATTTTTCCGCAAACTCTTTTGAACCATATATATATATAAATATATTTAAATAAATTGTGTTATATTATATATATAAGATGTTTGAAGACTTGAGTTAAATATAAGGAGTATGTATGTCTTTATATTTTGAAAAACAAGTAATATGTATGCACGGAAAAATTTATCTATATGGACTAGTTTATTTATATGATGTTTAAAAAAAATTATTCTAAAATTTTAAGTAAGTTTAAGTATTTAAAACTAAGATTTAATTTAAGTAAGCATGGTAACGACCTACGTAGACAGGTCGTTACAATTTGTCAGCCGTATTCACATGTACGCAGATCCGCAAACCTAGGACGCAATCGCCCCACGTTGAAGATAGTAAATTAAAGCGCAAACCTAGCTTGAGCTTTGGCTTGATGATAATTAATAAAAAGATTGAAGATTGAATACGGTTCTTTTATCGAGATGTATCCAATAGTTGAATAAAATTATAGTTATTATGTAGAATCAAGAAGGAAAAAAAAAAAAACTACTAGCCTATAGTTTCTGGTCAACAATCATGTTCAAGTGATCATGGCATCCTAATAAAACAAAAACAAAATTCAAGGTCACCAAGCCTTTAATTATACATATATATCTAAAAAATCCTGCTTATCTTGGGTTGACAATTATTAAGGTTGGATTAGTTGCCATTGGCGGCATCCTAATAAAACAAATACCAATATTAAAGAGTAAAGACATTATAAGTATGTTAAACACTACATGGTATAAAGGATTTTTATTTTTTATTTTTTTATTAACGCAAACAAATAAACTCACACATCACACGAGACAGATCGACTACAAGGACTTTCAGGAAAAAGAATTTAATGGACTCATAAGTTACAACTTCTAGGCTTGTTTATTGTAGGAGAATTCGTGATATAAAGGATGGATCTTACAGTATAAAGTTTATAGACATGATTAATTCTCTATTAGTTGCAGTGAGTGGTAATATTATTACTATTTCAAACATTTTTTCAAAAACAGAATAGAAATTTAAAAATGATCAAACTTTAATTAAAATTTGTGCGTTTGGACCACAGGTCCAAAACCCATGGATTTACCTTAATTTTTGTCTTTTTCCCCAAAAGTTTTTGTCTTTTCTAAAAAGTACACATCAATCACTATTTAAACTTATCAATTTCAACTCAAACTCATACACCAAACAAACCCAAAGGGATCGCATTGTCAGTCTCGCTATCATGTCAACATTGGAGGAATTGCCATAGATCGCATCCTAATAAAACTATATCAGGATGTGAAAGTGATCAATTGGAATATATATACATATATATATATGTGTGTGTGTGTGTGTGAGAGAGTGAAGAGTAGAAGTCAATACTTTCTTAAAAGTTATCTAACAATTTTTAGAGTAAATTATTAGATTGGTTCTTAAACTTATAACTTTATGTAGCTTTGGTCCTGAACTTTTTTTCTTAGCTGGGAATGTCCATAAACTATTAATATGTTGTTACAATTGTCATTTTATGTAAATTTGTGAATGGAATCCGTTAGTTTAGCACCACTTTTTGACTACATTACTAATAGATTCGGTTTAAAAGTTAATAAAAATGACTATTATAACAATATTTTTACAATTTAGGGCATTCTTTTTTGTACAGGAATGACCATAAAACTATTTAAAATGTGCTACAGTAGTCATTTCGTTAATTTTTGGACGGAAATCCTTAGTTAGCACAACTTTTCGATCGAATTACTAACAGATTCCGTCCAAAAATTGACGGCAAGGACTATTATAGCAACTTTTTAAAATTTAGGGGCATTTTAGCTACGAAAAAAAAGTTCAAGAACCAAAGTTGCACAAGGTTAAAAGTTTATAGACTAAATGAGTAATTTATCCAAATTTTTATTAGCAAATTGATTTTGAAACAATCATAAGCGATTGGGTTTTAGATGGTTGTTCTTATGTATTAAAAATGAAGGAAGGTTATTTTACTAATTTCACTTTTTGAACTATGTCATTTTTGCAAATAACTAGAGAATTAATACACTATGACTTTTTATTTTATATTATTGATAAAAATTGTTATTATAATTGTTCGATTTATGTTTTAACGAACAATTCTGATACTACAAATGTTAACAATATATATATAGAATAGCTCATTTTGGTTGAAGTTCCTTTTCCTTATTTCTGTCTCAATATATACTGCAAATGCTAACAAATCGTTGCCTCAATAATATTAAATGATATTATATCAAAAAAAACTCATCACCATTGCGAGTTTGTATTAAAAAATTAAAACGAAAATTGAGATAGTAATTTGGTATTAAATAATCGGATAAAATTGGGATTCTACTAGCATCACCCATTTTTACGTATGCTAGTGTTGTCTCTTCTTAGTCTTTTCCGATAAGAAGTACTGTTGCCATTCAAAGCCAAGCGGATCCGATATGGCAACGGAGAAGAGCAAGATCCTGGTAATTGGTGGGACCGGGCATATCGGAAAGTTCATCGTTGAGGCAAGCGCCAAGGCCGGTCACCAGACCTTCGCTTTGGTACGAGTCTCCACGCTCTCGAACCCAGCCAAGGCCGAGACCGTCCACAAATTGAAGTCTGTGGGTGTAGAATTCGTCCATGGTGATTTGTATGACCACCAGAGTCTGGTGAAGGCAATCAAACTCGTCGATGTCGTGATATCGACCGTCGGTCACGATCACTTGCCTGACCAGGCTAAGATCATCGCTGCCATCAAAGAAGCTGGCAACATCAAGGTACATTATTCACTAACTTCCTATATCTAAACACCCCTTTTTTTTTTTGTTATTTTTGTTATTTTTAACGTGGTTTATTAATTAAGATGGTGATTTGGTTATTTAAGAGGTTTTTCCCTTCGGAGTTTGGGAACGACGTTGACCGATTGGACGGGGTGGAGCCGGCGAAGGCGTTGTACCAAACGAAGGCTAAGATTCGCCGAGCCATTGAGGCAGAGGGGATTGCCTACACATATGTGTGCTCCAACTTCTCTAATGGCGTGTTTCTTTCCAATCTGGCTCAGCTGGGACACACTGCTCCCCCACGAGATAAAGTTGTTGTCCCGGGTGATGGAAACACAGAGGTAAAGTCAATAGAAATCCATGTTTAGAAGTTAATTACGAGTTTTTAATCGTTTTTTTTTTTTTTCTTTTTTAAAAACTTCAAATTAAGAGAAGATTTTGATTAAAACATTCGACTTTTAGTAACGAAAAGATTTACCATCTATGTCGTGTCACATTCAAATAAAACAAAATAAAAGTTCCAATTATGTTGACAATGAAAAATTGCAGAAATAACTCCGATAAGCTAGCTCTTCTTAAAAATGAATTCTTGAATAATATATCTCTATTTGTAATTGTGTTTTTTTATTCAAGAAAGAACTTTGTCCTAGATCTACTTCCACCTAAAAAGTGGAAATATATATTTTATACATAGAGAGGGATTGTTGTACAGCACCCCTTTCATACTATACTTATGTTTTGTTTTGTGATATATTGTAGCAATCAGGTAATTTTAATATAATATTTTTCAATAAAACTTTTCTTTTATCAATATTTTAATAGTATCATCTGATAAAATCCTAAATAAGAAGTTAGATGTAAATCAACATTATTACAAGTTTTTAAATAAAAAATTACAAAATTTCTTATATATATATATACACACACCCATCGGTCTAATTTTTCTTTTGTACATTCTTGATCATGAAGGTTACTATCATTCAAGTTGGAGTCATGAATTCTTTACGGGTTTCCCCCCCTGTGACGAATTCTTTAGAGAGTTTTTCCACATTTTGAATCAATTTTTCTGGTTTCGATGTTTTTTGCTTGACGTGTCAATTCTGCCGTTCCCAAACAAGGTTTGACTTTCCAGTTTTAAGTAACTGGTCATGGCTAGTTTTAAGTAACTGGTCATGGGTCCCTGAACTATTTGAGAAGTCTCATTTAGACACTTCAACTTCAAGAATGGTCCTATTTGTAGATTATATTCATGACACAATTAAAATATATATTTTTAATTTCAAAGGAAAAGGAAAGGAAATATAACGAACTAATGATTCACGTTTTTTAAGCAGTGAATTTTGAATTTTTTTAAGGTTATTGGTTCTGCTTTTAAAGAGGAAAAATTAAGAGAACCCTGTTGCGTGACTAATTAACTACAATGTTCGAAATTTATAGGGGCAATTCCTTTTTACTTTTGTGGTATGAATTTACCAATTGATAGTTCTCATTTATTAAAGATTAAAAAAAAAAATCTCTCAAATTTGGACTTGAATGTGCGAGCTCTTATCCAAATTATTGAAATAAAAATTTAATTGGGATAGTCCCATGACATATCAAAGAATAAACAGTACTAGTAAAGAATTCTTAGCTACGAATCATTAGTTGTGTTCTTATTATATTTACAGCAATATTCAACAAGGAGGAAGACGTTGCAAGTTACACAATTAGAGCAGTGGACGACCCAAGAACCATGAACAAAATCCTCTACATCAAACCACCTAGGAACATCTACTCCTTAACGAGCTTGTGTCGTTAGGGAGCAAAAGATTGGTAAAACCCTTGAAAAGAAGTTACGTTTTGGAAGACCAACTTCTCAAGGATATTCAAGGTTGCGAGTTTTTTTAAAAAAGAAATAATTCTAGAGATATCATTTTTAATCTCAACTTTAGTATCAACTGATGTATCATGAGAGTTTGTAATTTTTTTTTTTTTTTGGTGCATATTTGAAAGGTTATCACATCTATTAATAATTAGATGCATCGTAAGTTAATATAAAAATGAAGAAGAGTTGTGGTCCATTCTCTTAAAAAAAAAAAAAAAATCCTTGAGTAAATTATGATATTATGTAAACAACATTGTCTTTCAAATAGTTCTTCAGCTTTTTCTTTTTCTTTTTCTTTTTTTTTTTATTTTTCACTCCCGAAGTTCTACCATTTGGAAGCACTCATTTAATTTCTTTTTTTTTTTTTCCTTGTAATATACTAGCTATGTTCGTCTTGATTGAGCATTTAGCTAATGAAATTAACATTGACTTCTTCTCTCCTTTTTTTTTTTTTTTTGGCAGAGGCACGCCAACTTAACGACATTCAAGGTGCGTGAATTTTGTGTAAGATTTGGAGGGAAGAAAAACTATGAAGAAAATGAATTTATGCTCACAATATTCATGTTGACTTTTGGTCGCCTCCTTTTTCTCTTTTTTCTTTCTTTTTTTTTCCCCTGATAACTGTTGTTATTTACAGACAATCCGATTCCACTTGATATGAAATTATCAGTCCGTCACTCTATTTTCGTAAAGGGAGGTCATACAAACTTCGAGATTAAGCCCTCGTTTGGAGTTGAAGCTTCGGAGCTCTATGTTGATGTGAAGTACACAACTGTAGATGAGTACCTTAATCAATTTGTCTTAATTGGTGAAACAAATTAAGAAAATATAAATATATATATATATTCTCTTGGATTTGCTTTTTCTTTTTTCCCCTTGTTTTTGCTTGGTTTCTTTCTGGTGATTGTTCCATTTTATGCCCTTCTAGGCTTTAGCATCGAAGGTTGTTATGATTTCAGAATTGATTTTCAAAAGCAACGCTATCTCTAACGATCTCATCATCTTTCTTCCTTCTCTTTTTCTCTCTCTCTCTTCACCTGTAGTAAAATTATAATTAAAAACTGATAAAATGCAGCGGAAATTAGATTTTTAAATTTGAGTGCTGGTGATATACGCCGGCGTACAATCGCTATGTTAGGCGCTAGCTAGCTAGCAAACTAGTAGTTACATTTAGGACCTCGTTTGGGAGAATATCTGGAAATGATATTTTGAATGTTGAGTTAGAATGTGTGTTTGGGAGAAAAACTTTTGAACATAGTTATGTTGATATAGAAACGAGTGCAAAAATTTGAAATGTGTTCCAAAAAAATTACAAAATGATCTTATCTTATTCGTCTCGTTAATACGAGCATTTTGACATAAAATAATCTCTTTTCGATTTGAAATGAAAAAATGTATAAACTTTTAAAACTTTGAGTTTTTTTGAAAATGGAAGACAGAGAAAGTTTAATTTAGAATTAGAATTTAAAAATTTAAATGGATAAAAATATCATCTGAAGATGGCATTCCAAACATACCCTTAATTTTACATTAATCATTATAAGGTTGTCCATGTCAAAGTATTTTTATACTTAAAATTTACTTTTACAAAATCCCAAAATTTATTTAAATATGAAAAATAATTATATTTGAAATAAACATTATGCAGTGGACTATTAAATAAAATAATATAACAAATATGTTATTTTCATATATTTTCTATGATAAATAAATATAACATTAACATCAATGTTTGAATTGCAAATGATACAAGGACAAAAACATCCTGGACTAGCAAGCTAAATAAGGTTCCCAATGGGTAATTATGCCTAGATGAACATTAGAAACATAAATAAGTTCTCAATGTGTGAGATTATGGTTAGTTGCTGCAAAATATATGTTAATTAAGTTGTCCAGATCAACTCATTCACAAGGGGTTGTTAAAAAGTGTGGCTTCACTGTAGACAAACATTCTAGAGATCTAAATACGTAAAATCTCCATTTAACAACCTCAACCCAAAAAATTGTCTATTTTCCATATTACCAAAAAATTGTCTATTTTCCATATTACTACTAAGATTCTATCTATTTTTTAAAAATGAGTGTATTCCGTCTCCATTTTGCACCATTGTATTTTTTTTTTTTTTTTTTTTTTTTTTTTTTTTGTATCCATCATTTATATATTGTACACAACATTGTCAACAATACGAAATTTCAATCTTATTCTATTATGACAAATTTACAATTTTTGTACTTTTGCTCGTCGGTTATCGTAGTAGTTTTAGTTTTGTTGTCTGATTTCGATGACTATGATGGTGAATATGATGGTGAATATAATGATTGAAGTTTGCAACCTCTATGAAGTGACCATAGTTACATATTTCACGGACCTTTCAAATTTCTAACCCTATTTTATTATTATAGTATTGCAATTTTTATACTCCACCTTATAGATATGTGATCTTTATTATACATAATATTTCAACTAATTTCGAAATAAATGAAATGTGAACAGCTTTTTATTTTAAAGTAAACAATAGGAAATTTTTTTCATTCTCTTTTTTTATTTTAATGAGTAGAGAAAACAACTAATATCAAATATGTCAGATATTAACGGCCATCCCTATTACTCGAATTATATTCCACAGGATTATCTCAAACTATTTCTATTTTTATGATTTATGGAGTTGCCTCTTAAAAAATAAAATTTCAAATTATTAATAAGTTCAATTTTTTTTAATTTTTAACTTTCGATTAAGTATGAAATATCAAAAATTCAAGCAAATAATAAAAAAAAAGGTGAGCAAAATCATGGCTATTTGCACTTCTTCCTTTTTTTTTTTTTTTTTTGGACGTTCTTAATCCAAGCCAGGATATAAGGCATTCTTGTGAAAAGTCCAGTTACCCCCACTCTAGGAAAGACAATGGCCCAAATCTTGACGGGCCGAACTCAAGACTAGATGATGGTCTGGCCCATCTCGCTCTCTCCTTCCAGAAACGCAGCATTTAAATGGCAGAGGAAAAATCAGTGAATTATACTCTCGGTTTCTGCTACCAAAAATATCTTAAATACTATACTAAATTAGTACACCAGTGGTAAATCAACACCATCCGCATGCTAATTTAACATGATGCTTTTCAATAGAGTGCTATCTTTAATGTCAAATTTATCCTATGCTAAATTTTGCTGTAAATCTATCACAAGATAGCTAATATCAAAATTTAACTTTTTCTTCTTAATAGTTGATGTCTTCACTTTCCAACTTTCCAATATAATCATTATAGTAACTATATTTATAATTATTCAAATGCTCAAAGTTCACTTTTGCAAGTTTCAAAACATAAAAATGATGACAAGAAGTAGAAATGATATTTGAAATAACATTATATCATTAGAGTATAAAGTATAAAAAACTATTTTTCACTCTCTTTTGTAATAAATGTAGCATTGGTATGGTCGATTGCAATGAAGATGGTCTAATTATGGGATGCCATAATCGTAGGGCCTCGTATGGGGTTAATGTCCGACCGTTTGATTTAAATGAGACTGCATTTGTAAGAAAATTCAAAAAAGTCGTTAAACTGTAACGATAGGCCTACTTTATAGTTGTCATCTGATTTAAATTGTAAGGTTAAGATCAATGGTTACTATAGTAGAACTGGGGTTCTCTCACTGTAGAATCCTCTCTGATAGTTTTTACTCTTGAGTGGTTCCCCCCCCCCCCTCCCCCCCCCCCCCCCCCCCCCCCCCCCCCCCCCCCAATAGCTGTTGAAGGAGATGACGATCAGAAACCTGATTCGGTTACTAATTCAACCATGATCTACGCCTATGTTCGTGTCTGGATTTCAAGCGAGCATTATACAATCACAAGCAAATGGTAAAAAGTGGACTAGTTCCACATGCCAAGTCTTATGAGAAGCTTAGATCAATTTTGGATGTGAAAACTGCGAGAATGAAAACGGATAAAAATTCGATACTCGGTTTTATTAATAGCAAAAAATGGGATTGTTAAAGCCAAGAAGAATGAAGAAAGACGAGTTTGGAAGAACAAGCATAGGCACATGCGCGTGAGAACTGCAAACTCTGCTTCTAGAAATCACCGAGATGACAAAAGCTTCAACAAACTTCTTATGAAAATCAAGCCTTACAACGAGTATTTTCTTTTCTTGTCATTAAGAACTGCGATCGCTGAATAACGGTTTATTGAAGCAAACTAGTTATGTCGAAACGTATACCAGAACTGCAGGTCCCAGAATGGTCCAAATTGTTTTTAATTTTTTTTTTTTTTTTTAAGGTTATGTAGTCTGTTAGTTAAGGTTTTAAGGTTGTCCCTCTGATTCAATGGAACTTTCTGCAGTAGAGAATTGATTGTTGACTTCTTTGGCAAGTTTCCTCTATCAATGGCAAATTCAATTCCATTGTAGCTGCTTAACTAACCAACCAACAATAATAACTACTACAACTAAAATTGTGCTAAGAATAGCAGTCTATAACCTGAACTCAACTAACTCTAGAGCAGCTGAAAATTATTAGTGGACCTCTTTCACCAGCTTGGCCCCTGTTATAGCCACATTTTTCCAACAAAACCAAAAGGTTCATTTTCAACTTTGATTGGAATATCCAAGGCTAAAAAGCCACATTAGAATCCCACCTTAGCTTTAGCCAGCATGTTTATTTATTTATTTTTATCATCTAATAATTGATATTTAAGTTACATGATACATTCTAAAGTTTTGTTGAATTTACTTTAATTTTCACACGTTGCTCTTGTATAATCTCTGCATATATATTATTCTTTCAGTTTGGCTCTCAGATCCAAACCCAAAAATTTCATTCTAGGTTTTATCATTTCTAAAAAGTCAACAAAAATTATAACTAGTTTTTAAAAAGTCAATCAATTTTAATTTAAAATTTTCATTTTTAAGTAGTGCATCAAACGCACCCTGTTAGCTCAATTGGTGTTGATGTTTAGTGTGTGGGAGATGTTTTCAATATATTGAGTTTTGAGTTCAATCCAACGTAATGATTTTTTTTTTTTTTGGTGCATATATGTATATGGTAAGTGCCAAAACCAATTTTCTTTTATCTAAATGTGATTTGGGATCCTGGGATTTGATATACATCATTTTAGTTTGAAGAACACGTTACACTCAACACCGGCTCCACAATTAGATTCCAATGACAATTATTTTGAGTACTCCTCTTTATTCGTCCACGTTCTCATTTGTTAAAATATTTTGTTCTTAATCACTTTATATTCTAGCTTAAGATTCGGCTATAAAATATAATAAATAAATAAATAAATAAAAAAAAACATTATGAAGTTATCACATCCTTGTTGACAAATTGCATAAAATAACACTTTCTATGTGCTTGAAAAATACATATTCTGATCACCTCCATAGTCTTTGGTTTGACATCATGAGCTTTTCTTATCATCATAAGTACAAACCTGGTTACTTTCTTTTGCCTCCATGCTTTTCCATTGTTTTTCTTTCTCCTTTTTTTTTTTTTTTTTTTTTTTTTTGGGGGGTGGGGGGAAGGGGGTTTGTTTATTAGGATAAAGCTACGATAAAACCGTTTTTATATACCCTATCGATAGAATTCATTTTTAAATCATTAAGATATAATCGAAACGATTAAGATGTTGTTTGTGTATCATAATTATCATGCATCTTATCTCATATTAGTGTAGTTTAATAAATAAAAATTAAAAAAAAAAAAAAACCACCCCTTCCCTTCCCTGCTTACGTCGGTGACAGACCCCCGACCAGATCTGCCCCCCGACGCAGACGAGGCCGGGCCCCCCTCCCACCAACACCGGTGGCCCCCCCCACCCCACACTCGAGCCCCCCTCCTCAACCCTCGACGCCGACCAGGCCCCCCCACCCCCGACACTGGCCATACCCCCTCCCCCTGTGCTCGAGAGCCCCCCACCCCCAAGGCCGACCAAATCCTCCCTTCCCCCAGCGCTCGAGCCCCCACCCCCCCCCCCCCCTGAATCTGACCAGAACCCCCCTTCGCCCCACGCACGCTCGGGCCCCCCACCCCCGACGCCGATGCCGATGCCGACGCCGACCCCTCCCCCTTCGACGCTTAAGCCCCCCGTCCCGACTCTGGTGGCAGAAATTTTTAAATTTTCTTTTTATTTTATTTTATTTTTTTTTAATTTCTTAATCAAATACTATTATACGGTAAAATGTATAATAATTACCGTACACAAACAACATTTTAGCCGTTCAATTAATTCTGAACGATTTAAAATTGAGCTCTATCGATAGAGTATATAAAAAGGGCTTTACCACAGTTTTTCTGTTTATTAATTCTTAATTTTAATTTAGAGACTTTTTTTTTTTAACAAGCAATTTCTAATATTGAAAGCGACTCTACCCTATCCATTTTTTAAAGCCTATCAAATGAAATGTTGAAAGAAATCCCATAAAGTGGTAATGTGAAAATTTGGACCCAACCATACCAAATGGTACAAATTCCTTCCTTTCGGCTCATCCTTATCCAACTACATTCATGCATTTGAACTTGGATTTGCAAATTTTGCAATTGCTTCGTTCCCAATCTGTTTTAAGTGTTTTGCCTCGCCTGAATTGTTAATTTGTGCCCCCACAATTCTTATAATTTCTCCTCTTTATCAACCCTACATTACTTAAAAAAATTATAAATACAATCTATAAGCACTTTCTACCTACTTTTAACATCGTATAAAGTTAACTTTAGAAATATGTAACTTCTAACCTCGATATGTTAGATAAAATGATTGCATTGATTTTATTGGTATCCGTATATAAATATAGGGGAATATTTTAGATTACTTGTTATTGTTATTATTTTCATTTATATATATATAATAAAGTATTTGAACCCGCAATTTCATTAAAGCCTAACCTCAACCATCTTGACCAAACCCTTGGGCAATTTAAACTACTTTTAAGATATTGTATTTCCTTAGGAATAATAAATAATGTTTTTACTTCTATAGGTGCATAAACTCATCATTACCCAAAAAAAAATCACCACGTTTCACTTTTATTCGTTCATTCTTCCTATGGAGTAAAAAGATAACAACAGTCTACATGCTTCCACAAAAGTTTGAAAGGACAAAAATAGCCTTAGAAAGGGCCAAAATCCAGGGGTATTTTGTAAATGAACCCACAGGCAGAAAAAAACCCTAAACCGGTTAGAAGCGAGCCGGTGGAAGCAAAAGACAGGGAAGAATACCCGGTCAGGCTTTTGTACGAACGCCACGTGGACACCCAACCGATAATAACGCCAAACCCCCCGATGACGTGTACCTGTAACCGTAGCCTCCATATAAAATGCTCCCCTCCTCTGTTTCCCAGTCCTTCTCGATCCTATTTTCCATTCTCATCCATTTCCCACTCTCTCTTTCTCTCTCTACATTTTCACTGTCTCTCTCTCTCTCCTCATTCTTCCTCAAAGCGATTGAGACACTCTCGGATTCTCGGATCCACAAGCTTCTGATCTAGGGTTTGCTTTCTCGGTGAAGCCTTCGTCGCTGAGATCCGATTGCTTCTCCTGTTCTTGGCTCGAGATCCGGGCCAAGCACAGAAGAAACTGATACTGGTTCGGGTTCGGGTTCGGGTTCTTGATTCGTCGCTGTTGCTCGGCTTCGCATCTCCAGGTTTCTTTTCTCACTGTTGTCTGTCGCTGGTTTTGTAATTCGTGTTTGTGTAGTGGTCTTTTTGGTTGCTGAGAAACGGTGCGAGAAAAAGTGTTGGTGTTGAATCTTTGGTTCTTTTCTTTGTTTCCGTGACTTGGAGAACAAGAACGATATAAGCCTCATGTGTACGTTTTCCAAATTAAGCTCGGTTTAGGTTTCTTGTTGTTTCTTGCAATCGGATGGAATATGGACTGTACTCCGAGAGTTTATGGTGTGCAGACATTAGCGAAAATATAGAAGTATAGCTTTGTTTGTTTTACTTTTCAAAACATGTTGTTTTTGGCATTATTCGAAGTTCTCGATGTAATTTCCATATTGTTACTCGGTTAATAATTGAGTTAATTGAGTTGTGGCGTTTCGTCCACGTTTGTAATGTTTTCTTACTGTGAGGTAGTGGAGTCTTGAAAGTTCTGGAAAATGATTTCTTTCAGTTTGATAAAAATGTCAAATTAGAAATAGTTCTGTGATTTCATTGAAGTTTTTATGTTGACGTGATTTTTTTTTCCCCTGGCGTACTTATAATTCTCCATTGAATTTGTCTCTAGTGATGAAAACACTGGAATATTGAATTTGTCTTTAGTTGTGGCGTTTCGTCCACGTTTTGTAATGTTTTTCTTACTGTGAGATAGTGGAGTCTTGAGAGTTCTGGAAAATGATTTCTTTCAGTTTGATAAATATGTCAAATTAGAAATATTTCTGCTGATTTCATTGAAGTTTTTATGTTGATGTGATTTTTTCCCCTGGCGTACTTATAATTCTCCATTGAATTGTCTCTAGTGTGATGAAAAACACTGGAATATTGAATTTGTCTTTAGTTGTGGCGTTTCGTCTTCCCTGGCGTACTTATAAGTCTCCATTGAATTTGTCTCTGTGTGATGAAAACATTGGAATATTGAGTCCTGAATCTGTGTTTTAATTTTTTGATAAACAGGATCTTTTCCATACTATGGCGTCAGGCGAGGGATTTCTTACCGATGATCAGAGGGAAATGCTAAAAATAGCCAGTAAAAATGCTGACATTTTGTCGTCTTCTCCTAAATCCCCTCCGCCGCTGCTTTCTGAACATCATGTTAAACCTCCCAGTGGTGGCAAGGCACCAACAGCGGTCTCTGTGAGACACGTGCGCCGATCTCACTCCGGAAAGTTTGTGCGTGGTGAAGAAGGGTGAGTCTGTTTGGCACTTTTCTTGCGAACCTTAATCTATGCTAGTTATGTGTATTTATGGCCCTGTTATGCAGTTTGTATTAGATAATATGCTGTCATGCTCTTTAATTTGGACTTGCTAATTACATATAAAGGTTTAATTAACTTGGCTGTTTGGATAGATTTATACTTTGTGAGTAGACGATAACGAGGATCAATGTTGACAAGACTATTGATTAAGAAATGTTGACAAGGCTGCTGTCATATATCTGGTACCTTTTTGTACACACATATCTTATATAAGAAATTCTATAGGATCTTGCTTTTCATTCTTTTCCTTTATAAATTACCTTGAGCATTTGGTTTAAGTTCCTCATTAATTGAGAAATTGACTTTTTACGTTTCTTGGTCGTGTCTGTTGTGGATTTTTATGTGGTCGTGCATGTATGAGACATGGTTCTCATGAAGCTACTAGGTGGCACACAGCTAATACTAATAGGTGACATATTGTAGTATGGCATTTGTGAGGAACAATGGTGACAAAGTGACATGAGTGACCCACAAATTCATCAGCTTTCTTATATAGTGAGATTGACGATTTTGTTTTTTGTTTCTGTTAGACGGTGCTGGTGGTAAAGGAACCTGGGGAAAACTTCTTGACACCGATGGCGAATCCCATATTGATCGAAATGATCCTAATTACGATAGTGGAGAGGTAATTGCCATCTCCAATTATTATATTGTCAAAATTGGTTTGTCTTGTTACCCCAGATAGATGGCTGATTTTTTCCTGTTGGCTTTTACTTCAGCCTAAATCATTTCTTAAGATTATGTCTTCATTTTCTTATTATGATGAGCAGGTTTAAAGAGTTAATTTATGTATTTGCCTCTTAATCTTGCCTTCAACAGGAACCATATCAGCTTGTCGGGCAAACTGTTTCAGATCCATTGGATGAATATAAGAAAGCTGTGGTCTCCATTATAGAGGAATACTTCAGCACTGGCGATGTTGAATTGGCAGCATCTGACCTCCGGGAACTTGGCTCAAGTGAATATCATCCTTATTTTATCAAGCGGCTTGTTTCCATGGCCATGGACCGGCATGACAAGGAGAAGGAAATGGCTTCAGTTTTGCTCTCAGCTTTGTATGCCGATGTCATCAGCCCATCCCAGATTAGAGATGGTTTTTTCATGCTTCTTGAATCTGTGGACGACCTTGTGGTGGACATACTGGATGCAGTTGACATACTTGCCTTGTTCCTTGCTCGTGCGGTGGTGGATGATATTGTACCTCCAGCCTTCCTCACAAGGGCAAAGAAAGCTCTTCCAGAAACTTCCAAGGGATTTCAGGCTATTCAAACTGCAGAGAAGAGCTATCTCTCAGCCCCGCACCATGCGGAACTCGTGGAGAGGAGGTGGGGTGGTAGCACTCACATTACTGTTGAGGAAGTAAAGAAAAAGATCGCTGATTTGTTGAGGGAATATGTGGAGAGTAAAGATGCCTTTGAGGCCTGTAGGTGCATAAGGGAGTTAGGAGTTTCGTTCTTTCATCATGAGGTTGTGAAGCGAGCTTTGGTTCTCGCCATGGAGATCCAAACAGCAGAACCACTAATCTTGAAGCTATTAAAAGAGGCCGCTGACGAAGGCCTTATAAGTTCCAGTCAAATGGTAAAAGGGTTTTCTCGGCTGGCAGAGAGCCTTGATGACCTTGCCCTTGACATTCCCTCAGCAAAAACCTTGTTCCAGTCTCTCGTCCCCAAGGCAATATCCGAAGGATGGCTTGATGCTTCATTTGTGAAATCCTTGGGTGAAGATGGTGAGGTACAAGCGGAAGATGCAAATGTTAGGCGGTACAAGGAAGAGGCTGTGACCATTATTCGTGAATATTTTCTCTCTGATGACATTCCTGAACTCATCCGAAGCCTTGAAGATCTTGGGGCACCCGAGCACAACCCAATATTTTTGAAGAAGCTTATCACTCTTGCAATGGACAGGAAGAATCGTGAGAAGGAAATGGCGTCAATTCTGCTCTCTGCTCTTCATATTGAGATATTCTCAACCGATGACATTGTAAACGGCTTTTTCATGCTTTTGGAATCTGCAGAGGATACAGCATTGGATATTTTGGATGCTTCCAACGAGCTATCTCTTTTCCTTGCCAGGGCTGTGATTGACGATGTCTTGGCTCCCCTGAATCTGGAAGAAATTACAAGCAAGTTGCCACCAGATTGCAGTGGGATCGAGACCGTGCGGATGGCTCGAACCATGGTTGGTGCCCGTCATGCTGGTGAGAGGATCCTCCGATGCTGGGGAGCGGAACTGGCTGGGCTGTGGAGGATGCCAAGGACAAGATAATGAAGCTCTTGGAGGAGTACGAGAGTGCGGGAGTTGTGGGCGAAGCTTGCCAGTGTATCCGTGATCTCGGGATGCCCTTCTTCAACCACGAGGTGGTGAAGAAGGCGCTGGTCATGGCGATGGAGAAGAAGAACGACAGGATGCTAGACCTGCTTCAGGAGTGCTTCAATGAAGGCCTGATCACGATCAACCAGATGACCAAAGGCTTCACCCCGGACCAAGGACAGTCTGGACGACCTGGCCCTCGACATTCCAAACGCGAAGGAGAAATTCAGCTTCTACATGGACCATGCTCAGAAGAAGAGTTGGCTCTTACCGTCTTTCGGGCAATCACCAACCGTAGATGTTTCGCTGACTTAGGTTGCAGCTTCTTGAGGAGAACATGCATTTTCGATTTGTTTCTCTCATGTATGTTGTTGCCCATGACCTATTTTGTACTGTTTCAAATGGTTTTTTTTTTTTTTTTTTTTTTCTTTTTTCACTCTTTTGTTATAGAGTTGGATTAGGTATGGGATCTTCCTCTCCTCTCTCTCTGTCTCTCTCACGCTCGCTCTCTCCGTTTTATCTTACTTGAAAGTGGTTGGGTCAATCTGATGGAGATTTCTTAAAAATCTCACAGCCAAACCAATGTGTAAAGTTGGATTTTCTCATCTTCCATTTACCGCGTTTCTAGACTCTTTGGATATTTGCAGATGGTTAATGCAATCCAACAGCCTAGATGTTACATTTTTTTTTTTTTTCTTGCTACTTTTAAATGAGTTACCTTCATATCGTTGACACACACGCACACACACACACCCAAACCCCCCTCCCCCCCCCCACCAAAAAAAAAAAAAAAAAAGGGGAGGTGCCTTCATTTTGTTAAAGTAAATTACGTAAATGTTTACTGGTGTAATCTTCTGGATCTTTATAGAGTTGGAGGGGTTTGGGATGTAAATAATAAATAAATTAATAAATATATAATAATAAAGGAATAGTTTTATATGTGATATGGCATTCTACGCGATATTTGTAATTTTTTATTTAGAAATTTTTAATAATCAGTTAATTTATATGTAATTTTCATTTAAAATCTTCTAATATGATATTGACCTGATTGATGTAATATAACAAGTCACATTATAAATAACATATGAGAGGGGATGAATAGAAACTATCCGTATATATATGTTGTGTTTGTTTTATCTTACTTCAAGTTTGGGTCATCTCAAGCAGATTAGAAATCCCACAATCCCCCGACCAAGCGAATGAATGTGTAAGTGGGGTCCTCTCTTGTAAATTAAAAAAGTCATTTTTTCTTACTTTACAAAATGTCATATACTTTCTTTTTTTTTTTTTTTAATCTTTAGAAAAAGATCATTTACCCACCTATTCTTTTATACTTTTATCTTTTTTTTATTATTTCTTTTATCTTTTTTTGTTTCTCAATATATATGTGTCAACTAAGGCTGATAATTCATATTCGCGGGTGGGGTTCGGGCCACCCCATTTACAGCACGACACGATTAGCATGAACACAAACATGACACGATTAATAAATTAGTCAGGAATCTAAACATGAATACGAACCTTTAATTAACGGGTAGTACAACATGACATGCGAACACGATTATTAAACGGGCTACGACGGGTTGGCACGAAAACAAATCCGTTTATGACCCATTTAACGTGAAAAACCCATTTAATTCACGGCCCATTTAACACGAAATTAGTTTCTAACACATTTAACACACAAAAAAAATGTTTAATAAAAAATCACTTAAAATTCTGAATTCCCTAACCCAATAAACTCATCATATTCATATAAAATATAAAACTAACAACTATAATTATCAAATATCCATAATGATTAAGACAATATCTTAGAATTAAACATAAGTCTAAGTTGTAGTTGGTGTCCATATGCAAATCACCACCCAAACAAGTCTCAAATTATCACATAATCAATATTCAAAATACTAAGAGAAACATCAAAAGACAACAAAATATTAAAGTAAAAGGATGCTTTCTTGCTTGAGAATGATAGCATCTAAAATAAATGGGTTAACCATGTTAGCTCGTTTCTTGCCCGTTTATTTTCGTATTAAACATATCGACCTAATTTTGATCTAATTATTAAACGTGCGGTCCCAAACCCATTTATTTCGCTATCATTCTCATGTCGTGTCCGAAATTACCAGCAATAGGTAAACCGATGTTTTTTTTATTTCTATTTTATGCTCTTATCCTTTTTCTTTCTGTATCTTCTTTTGTCTTGCTATCGTTATTTTCTTTATATTTTGATATTGTCGTTTCTCATGACATATATATCTATATATACATATTATCTATTCAATAACAAATCTAATTTGAAAAAGGAAATTAGAGAATTTAAGAAAAACTTTGTCGGACTAGAATTAAAAGAACTAGATGTATGTAAAGAGAAAAAAAAGGAAGGAAAAAAAAACCAAACAAAAACAAACAAATAGGAAAAAAAAGATTTCAATCATATATATTTATATGCATACAAACAGAATAAATAGTTGTTTTATATGCATACAAACGGAAAAAATTAGTGTAAAAGAGAATTTAAGAAAAACTTTTGTCGGGACATATTTTAAAATAATTGTACTAGGGATAAATAAAAAGGAAAAAAAAAAAAGAATTTTAATGAACTAGATGTAAAAGAGAAAATAAATAAATAAAATAAAACAAAGAGGAAAATATTTTTGTAGGAATATATTTGAAAAAAAATGTTTTTTGAGGTAAAATTATTTACGCATGGCAATTAGTTATAAAAAAATAAAAAAAATAAATAAAAAAAAAACTCTTGACAAAATAATTTTAAAAAGATTGTAAGTGAAAACGTTTAAGTGAGGATATTTTTGTAAAATATTTACTTCTATAGAATAAATAAGAATTAAAGGTGTTTAAATGATATGCATTTTTGAATATTAGATACTAGGCGGCGAAATAAATTAAAAAAAAAAAAACAAAGGAAAATGAGAGCGAGAGAATGATAAACTAAGGGCCCGTTTGGTGTATGAGTTTGAGTTAAGATTTGTTAGTTTAACTAGTCATTTTGATTGATTTTTTCAGAAAAGACCAAACAACATTTGAGAAAAAGACAAACATTGCGTTGATGGTGATGAGTTTAAACTCATCACCCAAACACCCCCTAAGCACAATCCCAGGGAAAAAAAAAACAAAATAACAAAAACAAACAAGAAAATTATAAAGTGAGAAAAAGAATAAAAAGGGGCAAAATAGTTAAAGACCATATTTGAAAAAGGAAAGTATTTGAAAAAGATTAATTAAAAAGGGAAAAAAATTGAATCTTAATGAACTAGAAGTATGTAAAAGACGAAAAACAAAACAAAGCAGAAAATAAAACGATTTCGATTATATATATATATATTTATATATATACATACAAACGAACAAAAAAGTGAAAAAGAATATATATATATATATACACACACCTTATACTATTATAATTTTACAGAGGATTCTACGAAAGTTATTGAAGTGAGACACATTTAGAATTCTATAGGAGATGAATTAAAAGGAAAAAGCGTTTCGACGAAACAGAAGTTTGAAAAAAAGATATTTAAGTATGGAGCATATGTAAGAAACGTATCTTAGTAGGGTAATTATCACATAGAAAAAGCATACATAATTATCATATCTGAAAAATAATAATTTTTAGGATAATTTTAAGAAAAAAATGATGACGGATTAAAAGAAAATAAAAGTATTTTCAATGAACCAGATGTGTGTGTGTGTGTAATTTTAGGGGGGGAGAAAAAGTCTTTTAAGGAAAAGCAAAACAACGATTTCAATTTTTTTATATTACAAACAAAAAAACAAACAGACAGACAGACAAAATAGACAACGTAATAAAGCAACTTTACTTTATAATACAGTAATCTTTGTACTCTCTATACATATGTTTTAATTAGATGTTTCACCTTTGCATTTCTAAGTTATACCATTAAAGGATAAATTTTTATAAAGTTTTAAGGTTTTTTATGCCTATTTTTCTAGCAAAAAAAAAAAATGTTTTATGATATTTTGAGAGCTATTGTCCTTTTTCTTTTTTTAAGATACGATATGTGTGTGTTTAATATATATATATATATATGCACGTATGTTATGCATGCTTATATGATGTATCTATGTATTTATGCATGCATAGATGATGTATATGCAACTATTCATGATGTATGTACTCAAATATACTTGAATGTATGTATGTATGCATGCATGTATTATGAATACATGCATACATATATATATACATTTTTTTTCCTGAAATTCATATATATATATATATATATATAGTTTGATAACCATACAAGTAAGAAATTACAAAAACGAAAATATTAAGAACATGCTTCCAGGTTGCTCACGTTATTCTTGGAGAATCCTCGATATCTGACAATTTCTTCCTGTATTTTTCTCATACTCTTCAACAATAAATATTATTTACAACAAAGCATATAAACTCCCAATGAGGAGTTAACATAAATTTTAAGAAATAACGAGACATTACCTAAGCCCAAAAAAAAATCACCTAAAAAAAAAAAAACACACGTAATCTATTCTCTCAGTAGGAGTGATATGTAAGAAATAAAAAGAGACAAACACAATTGCACACATAAGAGACAAACACACTTATATGAGTAAATGTAGATACATATAATATCAACTACTGGAGTTGATTTACAACCAGTACACTATACTACTAGTGCTGCTACTCTTGCCACTACTATGGTACAACTACAGCTCCAGCTACTTCTAATACACTGTAGATGCTGTTTATCTACCGTCAAATATTAACAGAAGTCAGTGAAATAAAACGAAAAAAAAAAAAAAATAGATTGGATCTTTGGGAATTGTTTTTGAAATTCATAAAGCAATGTGATATTGAAATAATCATACATGAAAAAGAATCGAAATAGTCAAATAAAATGATAAACAGAAAGAGAGAGAGAGAGAATCAATCAACACCAAGATGTAAAGAGGTTCGTCCAACTGTGTGCTACGTCCTCTGTGAGTGTAAATTTATTCACTGTGTATGAATATTCTGAATACAATGGATTTTTGGTCTCTGATGGAATTTCGGCATAGTAACAATATATCAGAAACAGAGCTAGAAGATCCTCTTTCTAAAGAGGGGTCTTCCTCTATTTATAGAGGAAAAACCATGGGTCTGATCCCGTAATCCATGGTGAGCGGTTTTCGCTTGTTGTCCTCTAGGGACACGTGTCATGATGTAAACTTAGCAGTTATTGAGATATTTTACAGATAATGGGCTTAGCAGTTATGAATATGACATCATTGTCAATCATAGGCTTGTCAGTTATCGTAAAAGATCTGACATGTGATTGTGGACAGTGGACTTGACAGTTATGAGAGGTATCTTTGATAATCTTTGTCAAGCACGAACGACGAACGATGATAGGAGAATAAAGCTTGAGCCTTATTAACACACCGTTCGTGGTTTATTATGAATTCGACATACGCTAAATCAGGTTTGAACTAGTTGATTCAGCGTTCGAATGCGAACGATCGTGATTCGTTATAGATTGGATAAGATCGTAAATTGGGTCTGGCCCAATAATACGAACGTTTGTCGATCCTGATTAAATGAATCATCGTGAGCTGGGTCCAACCCAATCTTACGAGCGATAGTTGTCCGATCGATAAAAAGAAGCAATGTCATACGTTGGGTCCGGCCCAAATATAATAGGAAAATATTCTAAATTTGAACTGAGAGTTCGTCGCTCGTTTGAATCAATCGTTTGGCACGTCTGAAGGCTCACGATGTAATGGGAAGACGAAGTCTGACCCTAACATATACTACTCCTACTATCACTAATTCTAATGCTACTACTACTACTAACTTACGCGTAATCGAAGTGGACATGAATTGGAGTGAGTTGGATTCGGAGTGGACATGATTCGGAGTGAGAATTCAGAATCCGAATAAGTTGTATACTTGATTCTAGGATTCGGAATCGGAGTCACGACGAATCTCATTCATGCGTTTACTTGAACCCAGAATCAGAATGAATTGTTATAAATTTACTTATATACCCCTTTATTTATTGTGTTTTCAAAAATTAAAAAAAATGATTAATTTTTTTTATTTATTATTATACTATTGATCAAAAGTAAAATAATCATTATGATATTAAGGCAAAAAAAATTAAATTGTGTAATTTTTTGTTTAAAAAAATTAAAAAGAGTAAAAAAAAAAATTGAATTAAAATAAGTAATGTATAAAAAATATAAAAATAGAAACATAATAATATATTATGATAAAAAAAAAGTTCTTTATTTACTCTAATAACATTAATAATAATTAAGATAGTTATATGATATTAAGTTAATAAAAATATATTATATTTAGTTAATGAAAATAATTAATATATGTTATTATTATTTTTTTAATATAATTTTTTACAAATAAATTAAGAAAAAATGATAATTTAATATTAATAGCAGAAATGAGTGTCACAATCCGGAGAGGGTATAGAATTGTCAATCTCAAATTGGTGTGAGACTCACCATTCTCACTCTCATTTCAGGAAAAAAAATGATCAAGTAAACAAGATATTGACGCATATTCCCCACTCACATTCCCTATTCGTAATAAGTAAACATGTTATAATACTACTACAGCTGTTACTAACTGTTGTGCCACAGATCCTGCTACTGTTACTGCTACTCCTACAGCTACTACGCTACGGCTACTACTAGTGCAACTACCGTTAGTACTACTAACTACAACTATTCGTACTCCTACTTCTACCGTTAGTCTGTTATTGCTAATGCTGCTAACTACTACTGCTACTCCTAATACCACGAAGAACATATTTAAAGAAACAAAAAAAATGGCACCCAAACAATTAAGTAAAAGAGGGGGAAAAAAAGAAAAGAAAAAAGAAACAAATGGAATTAGATAAAGATTAAAGATTACGTACTAATATGAATGTTCAACTGTCTAGCTCTAGAGATGATCACAGGACCGATTTGGAGAAGAAAGTGTCGTTTCTTTCCTCGACATAGATAGGTGAAAGAGAAGGGGGTCATAAAAAGGGTAAGTTTGGCAAACACCGATGTTCTCTGACTACTTGGAAAAGATGCAGTGCCAGACATGGAAGGAGTTACATACCTCTGTCCAAGAAGAGTACCGACAAGTAAATCATTTTAAATTTGTTTCAAAGAACTTCTAACAGGAACATTGCTGCATGCCACACGTGAAAATGTAACTTCAAGTGAATTTCTTTCTTTTTTTCTTTTCACAGTAACATCGGTAAAAAACTAATTTAATAACAAAAAACAAAAATAGTTATCAATAAGGTAGGTGAGCATAGTTTTGCATCACGATCACTTCCCTTCTGGGGCTATCCTCCGAACCACACCCTACAAGCAATAAAAGCCATCAAACTCAGTTAAAGACGACAAATATAAATCTGAAAAAGATGTGAAGAGAAAAGGGGATAAGGAATTCTCAATTCAAGCATCTCCATTGTGATGAGCTCTTTGACTAGTTTCTCTTTGATTCTTCAAAAGCAAGCGCTTGAAATATTTAAATTAGCATATAAACTGAAAAAAGCCACAACTCGAACTAAAAGGTAAACAATCTACATGTCTCAAGCCTTTGAAGGCTAAAGAAGTCAATAGTGCATTTTAAAATTTTCTCTTTCTCAACAATTTCAAATTAGTTTTCACTATCAACTGATAGGACTGAGAAACATAAATTTCTAGAACAAAAAGACAATACTTTGAATCCTTGTAATCATCTAGGTTTCCTATAATAGCTTTTGCAAGTAAAGCCTTGTAAGAATAGCAAGAGGGCCAACGTGAGCTTTAAAAAAAAATGCCTGGGAATGAACAGTTAGAAATCAAAACTTTTAGCAATTTCTTAAGACTGCATTATACTAAATTATCAACCACATTTTAGATTGAGCAAAAATATTTGAAAAAAAAAAAAAAAGGAAAAAGAAAAGGAAAGTCAATTTAACTTTTGCAAAACAATTAGAAGGTTTCGTTAGCAAATTGTTGGGGTTTTCTTACCAATGGGGTTTCCAAGAATCAGAATCCATCCATCCTTTTGAGCCTCTTCTACAGCTGTTGCTGCTTCTTGAAAATAAGCTTTTTCCTAATGACAATATAAGAATATCATTAGACTTGTACAGACTAATTAGCAGACGCACACATTTTTTCAAAAACACTAGTATGTTACGGTTACTACAAAAATTCCAAACGTGTAAAAGAAAATCTGAACAAATGAAATCAGATAAAGGTTGAAGGTTGCATTCCAATACGAATGTTTAACAGTCGAGCTCTAGAGATGATCAGAAGGAAGTGCCGTTTCTTTCGTTGCCAAGAGCTTCAAAAAGGACCAAACAGTTAAAAGAGTCAGCTGCAAACACAAAATGGACACAGTTATCCACAACCGAGCTAAGGAAGGAAGCAAAACTTACAGGAGAAAATAAGTTTTTCTTGCAGGAGTTCACTTGTGTAAAATTTAGTCCATGGCACCAATAGGGTCTCTAAATTCTTGGTCTTGCAAATGATAAATAAACACTAACTTGTGGCAGTATTCGAGTGCAATCAGCTCAAACAACACAACTAGAAAACAATAGATAAAAGGACAATATATTAACTGAAACATGCCCAAGAAATTATGCACCAAAAATTATTTGGAACCCAAAAAAACAGAAAAAGAGTAAATGAATTTGGCAAGCACCGAGAACTACTCACTACATGCATCTTTCCATGAAAATCGGCAATCTATACTTCAGTGATTTCATAGTATGTGGCACTTCACATAGAAGAAGCTGAAAATGAATATGTGAGAAACAGAGTAATAAGTATGGGGAACTCAAAGAACTACTCAGTGAGGCTCTCAGACAACTTGGAAAAGATGCATTGCCAGTTCAGGAAGGAGTTACATACCTTTGTGCAAGAATGGTGAGAAGCGAATGAATCCGATATGTTTTTAGGCTTGCACATAAACATCGGATGGTGGTTCTCCCAAGAAGTTCTTATAGAGAGGGGACCTGGCTACGTGCACGAGTAAAAATGCGACTTCAAGTAAATTTCAAATTTTTTCCCCCTCAAAGTAACATCCGTAAATAAATATTTGTATAACGTAAATAGACAAATAGTTACCGATTAGGTTCATGAAAAGAGTTCTGTATCACTATTGACTCGTCCTTCCTCCGAAGCAGCCATCAACTTGCAAGCAAAAAAGCCATCAAACTCAGTTAAAGACCACTAACATATATCTGAAAAAGATGCAAAGAGAAAAGAGGATAAGGAATTGTCAATTCAAGCAACTCTATCCACAGATGAAAATAATATCAAAATTAGCATATAAAGGGGAAAATGCCACAATTCTTACTTAAAAGAAAACAAGAAATACTTCTTCAGCCTAAGAATACCAAAGAACGAAATGAATTTAAACTTTGCCCAATGTTTCCAAATAAGTTTCTGAATTTTCTGAAACAATAGGATAATAATCCAAAACCACGTGATTATTGGGTCATCTATCATAGCTTTTGCTGGTAAAACCATGAAAGAATAGCAAGAGGGGCAACATTGAGCTTAAAAAATGCATTGAGTTGTTTGAAGTCCCAAACTTTAGCAATTTCCTATTGCAAGTAAATAAGACATTCCAAAACACTTAAAATGTCTCAATAGCAAATTGTCGGGATATTCTTACCTACGGGGTTAGCAGCAAGTATTGATGCATGAGCATTTGGTGTTTTTCAGCAAAATGGTGAAAAAGCTTGGACGAATAAAAATAAATCTCTTTATCCTGAAGTTGCGCATGGAGACCGACACTTATAGCCTTCCTTAAATCCCTTTATCCCTGTTCAGACCCGAACACAAATGCATCAATCAAGTGGAAAAGATTTGACAATAGCCATAAAATCTCAACAACTTCGAAAGCTTACCATGTGACAGCCGGTGAAAGCTTAACATTTGTGTCTTTCCATAGTCCTAAAAGTTCTTCCTGCAGCGACATCGATTCTCAATATACAGATGACCCATTGTTCAACAGAACAAGTATAGTATTTCAGTGCCTACTCTGGAACCCATGACCTTGCCTCTAAGAGATGTTCAGTTGAAATAGAACAACTAACATATCATAAACAGATTCAGAGTGGACAATCTGCATGATTTGGGCGAGCCTTACACATGGTCTCCAATGGCAAAACCTTGGGCATTGTGAGCCTTTACTCTCAGCCATATCAACCTCTTCCAAGCTAACTGGTCAAAAAGTCACAAAATGCACTAGATAATTGAGTTATACCTCAAAATCACATGATGGAATTCAGAGTATCAACCCCCCTGAAATGGTTAGAGAAAAAAAAAAATGCTTGTAGAAAGAGAATAATCAGTTCGGTTTCACAAGGTCTAATTATTTTCAAGGATAGCAACTAGTTAAAATTCATATTGCCGTAAAAAAATAAAACAAGGAAGAAAAAGTTTATCCTATTTCCAACTATGAAACTGGCATGCATTTCCTACAACATAAACTGAACTTAATAAAATTGGGGGCAAGGAACAGGATACACCAACAATAAGACGGAAATATTGAAGCAATATTTAACAGAACACGAAGCAAATTCTGATTAAAAAGACAAAAAAGAGAGCAAATCGGCAACGACAAACCTTAGTTACATTTACAAGTTTAGTTTCCAAAGTCTGTCAAGAGTACCTTTTTTAAATGCTTGACGCGCAGCTTCTCTCTCTTTCTTAATGCTTTTGTTGCGGCTTTCAGCCTCCCTCCGGGCCTCTTCTTCAGCCGCCACCTCTTCTTGCAATCAACCATTTTTCTAAGGACCAAAAAAAAAAAAAAAGAGGACCATAAAATTTTTATGGACTAACTAGCAAACACGCACATCTTGTCACATCTTGTTACAAGTAAAATTCCTAACCTTCTTGTTGCCAACTTTTAAGTTCTTCTCCACTCAGCTTTTCAGGATCTCACTTCTTACCCTGAAACAGATAGTTTATAAGCATAATTTACTTGCATGCATGTACTCATAGGTTCAACAAGTGGGCCAAAAGGCCAGCAACCAAAGGGCTATGAGGAGCCACGGTTGGTTCATTCTTGATAGAAAGTTTCTCCAACCAATACCTGCCAAAGAACCAGGAACTAAACAAATATAAATCTTGTTATCTCACAAGAATTAAAAACGAACAAATGACTGCTAAATTTCAAATGTATTAGTATATAGTGAGGAAATGTGTCACCTATATTGCGTTCAATTGGCAATCTCCGTTGTTCATCTCTCGAGAGCCACTCAAATCAAGAAAGTATAAACATGAGACAAAAATAAGCAATGTTACGTGCAAACACAATTACAACATGTTAAAAATTTATTACCAATTAAGTAAAAGTAAATAATTTAACATATACGCCATAGAAAAAAGCAAAATTACCACCAAGTGTATTTTCCAAGTTTACAATATTAACTAAAATCTTAATCATCAGATTTTATCTGTTAACTGATTCGAGCTTTTCCAGGCAGTACAGTGAAAAGGACAAGTGTTACACTCAAAAAACCTTACAACAAGGAAAATGCTATTCCAATTAATAGAAAAAATCAGGTAAACAGATTCAATGACTAAGCTAAACTTATATGTTAAGAGATACATCGAAATATTTTTCCTCAAAATCGTTTAAAGCAAAGACAAGAGACAAGCTAAACAATTTTAGGAAAAGGGCAAAAATATGGAAAAACAAAGTATCATTTGCAAATTGAAAGAAAGGAATAAAACTCGTATTTACACTATCAAGACTTCTTAACTGACAATAATGATTATATCCATATTGAAAACGAATGTTTAAAACAAAGAAGAAGTTCGGTGGTCAATTCTTATTATTACCTGTCATCATGATTGGACAATGTGATTTACTTTTGCCTCTTCATAGCCCCTCCTTCCAGGAAGTATAAACAGAAGAAAAAAAAAAGACAGTTACCAACCATTTAAATAAGGAAAAAGTTTCTATTCTTTATTAAATTAATAATTACAAATGAAATAAGTCCTTAACAGTTTTAAGGGCTAGTTTGGTTCACAGGTTCGAACTCAAATTTTTCAACTCAATTTTTATCTTTTTCTGAAAATTTTTTTTGTTTTTTCTGAAAAATAAAAATTACTATTGAAACTTAAAAATCTTAACTCAAACTCAAACACCAAACACCCCCTAAAAAAGAGTTGTCGACTTTGCAACCAACAAAAAAAATAATAAGGAATTCCATGCTAGACAGAGTTAAATTAACAAATAAATTCAGTACAAAAATACAATTTAATTGTGTAGCATGCAAAGGCTCGTACAAAAGTTCATAATGAAAAGTAAAAGAAACATAAAATATGAAATAAACACAGTCCCCAAATTAGTATGCCAAATTTTGTCTACCAATTGGTTTGAATTTTCCATGCAATACAGTGAAGAGGACAAGTGTCTCTACTCAAAAAACCGTAAAGTAAAGAACATGTCATTCCAATCAATAAACAAGAATTGATAAACAAATAGGAACTACGAAAATTTATATATTAGGAGATTTATTGGAATATTTTTCTTCAAAAGCATTTAACGAGAAGACAAGTCAAACAACTTTAGTAAAAAGGGCCAATAAAATGGAAAAACATAATATCGTAGCGACCTTAAAATCAATCCCAAATATATATATATTTACATACAATAACTCTTATGTACGGCACCGTTAGATGAGAGAGTTCTTTCTATCTCTCTCTATCTCTCTCTTTCTCTCTCTCTAGTGGGTTGTACCACGTTCTTCCCCGTATTGTGCTAATCTCCTATCACGTTCTTTCCTGAGTTGTGACAATCTCTTCTATAAGTTGTACCACCGAATGAGAAGGTATTCCTATATATATATACATATAAAATATCTATTTGCTCTAATTATTACCTTTAGTAAGTAATTACATGCATATACTAATGATAATTCTACACCATACATACGAAGTTCAAATCACACGCCCTTAAATGCAAAAAAATAAAATTATGAACTTTAGAAAGGGAAAATGCGTGTGCTATATATATATATATATATATATATTATATATACTGGGCCTTTTAACTCCAAAATGAATCGGAAGCCCAGCTCAACAGATCTACGTTGACCCAAACCCCGAAAAATCATAAAAAAGAGAGAAAAAATCGCACGAAGCCTTCCTGGGTTCTGCTCTGCTATTCTTCTACTTGCTTCGTCTTTTTCTACTTCGTAGCTGAACCAGTGAAATCACCAAAAAGAAAAATGGCGGAATCGCGCGATCCTGCACAGCTTAGAAGCACGGAGAGCGCCATTGATAACAGCTCGAAAGTGCTTCAGCCTCCCAAGATCTTTGTGTTGGCCGACCTCAACGACGATCCACCTGAATCCGACGGCGGCGAATCTCTCCCTTCCTCTGCTCCTGACCTCGCCAGGTTCTTTCTTCTTCAACCTAGTCTCTTCTTTTTTCATAAATCAGCAAAATTTGTAACAATTTTCCATCTTTTTTCTGTTCGTTTCGTTGCGAAATTCTGGGGAACAGAAATTTGATTATGAGTTATTTTTTACGAAAGATTGTTTCTTTTTTGGTTTCTCATGTCGAATTTGATTAACAAGTTGATATTTTTAGGTTTCCGTCTGTTGTCTTCGTTTTCAAATTCAGCTTAGTGTTGAGATATAACAATTCAGTTTTGATGGCAAAACTTTGACAAACTGAGAATCAGTATGAACAATTTAGTTTTGGTTAATACTGAATGTTAGGTTGATAATTGATGAAATTAGTGGAGATAAAATTTATGTTGAATAATTGTTTTTGTGTGATACTGAGGTTAGGTTAGCAATTGATGAAACAAGTCAAGATAAGAGTGCGGTAGTTTGTCGAGACAGTGACGTAGTGGAAGGTGAAGGGAAGCGGCTAAACAAGCTTGGAAGATGCCGTTCAAGAACTAGTAAGGCTGAGTCTCCTGTTGATGGCGGTGCTGATGCAGAAGGTGATTTGCCCGTTCAAGGGGTTCCCTCGTCTCGCGAGGAAAGAGTCAGCAGCCTTAAGACTGTGAGTCTTTAGTTTCCCTTCTCGGCCATTGGATTTCGTAAAGTATTCTGTGTACTTATGTTTCATAGTTGCAATTAATATTATTAAAATGCATCGATCCAGCCAGCGTGATTTGTTGGCAAGTAACCGACGCACGCGTGTGACAAGTGACAACCCTCCTAGGAAAATCTCACTTTTACTGTACTGTGATATCATGACTTATGGATTAGCTTCTAGAGAAGCTTGGAATTGTGATGTCTAGGATATACTCATATGTTAGAATTCATCAACTGTTGTGGCCACATTTCTGCTGCCATTGTCGAGAGCCGTTCTATCCATTCTTATAAAAGTAATTATAGTTAAGCTAAAAAATGGAAGTTATGTAGGTTACTTTCAGGCTTTTCCAAATGATCACATCACTTCAGTCGTGTACTTCAGTTTTGAGCATCTGGTATGCATGCCTACTTTTTGGCTGCCTGTATATTGCTTCATTATTTGACATTCTTAAGTGCATGCTTATAGGCTTTGGTACATGTGTCAAGGAAGACGCCAAAAAATGCCCATGCTCATTTTATTCTGGGCTTAATGTATCAAAGGTTGGGCCAACCGTCAAAGGTAAGTTTTGAAAACTAATGAACTCTGTCTTTTCCAAGTTTATGCTGTCTTTATTAAGTTGTAAAATGTTTTAGGCAGTTTTGGCATACGAGAAGGCAGCAGAGATTTTGCTTCGCCCTGAGACTGAGATTGACAGACCAGACTTACTTTCACTAGTTCAAATCCACCATGCACAGGTACTTTAATCTTTATCTGTATTGCACGCTGCATCATGTACAAGCTTTCTGTTTCTTCAAAAAAAAAAAAAAAAAATTGAATGGTAAGAGTGGCTGCTATTTAAAATTGACATATTTTCTATTTTATAAACTGTCTAGTGCCTTTTATTAGAAAGTTCGGGGGATAGTAATCAAGATAACGAACTTGAACCTGAAGAGCTCGAGAAAATTCTTTCAAAACTGACAGAATCAATACAATCAGATATTAGACAGGCAGCTGTATGGAATACTCTTGGCTTGATACTTCTTAGAACTGGTCGTCTGCAGGTATAAGTTTTTAATCATTGTTATTTTTTAAGTTCCACTTTTTAATCATTGTTATTTTCAAGTTACATTTTTGTCATATCCTCATTTGACTTGAATTTTGTTGTATACCGCAGAGTGCTATTTTAGTTTTGTCATCTTTGTTGGCTATTACCCCTGACAACTATGATTGCCTTGGGAACCTTGGTATGGCTTACATGCAGAGGTAAGAGCATATTCTATTGCCATTTGTGTATTTAAATGTTAAGACTTGGCTATCGATTTCACCATCATGGCTACCTGCAACTTTGATTTAGGGTTTGTATTTTGAATTGTTTGTTGCTTTCTTAATCTTTTTTTGTTCTTTCTTTCTGTATTTGGTGAACTTCTTGTTCACACACAAATACACTCCCGAGATTTTATCAATATGAGGTTGTTTATTGTAAAATAATTGCTAATTTCATATGTTGGAAACCAATTGTCACGATTTGGCTTCATTATCGACATTTTCTTACACTGAAATTACTTATCTTTTCTTTATCAGTGGAAATTTGGAACTGTCGGAAAAGTGCTTCCAAGAGTTAATCCTTAAAGATCAAAATCACCCGGCGGCTTTGATCAATTATGCTGCCCTGCTATTGTGTAAACATGGTTCAGTTGTTGCAGGTATGCATTTGGTGTCTTCCTCTCTTTAAGGAAGTTTATTCATTTATGACATGTTGAACCGATACCAAAGTATTGTGGAATGTTGCTATCTCGTTTTTATTATTTAGCTGTTGAAGAAAACCTACTTCATTGTGGCTCCCTCGGTCTAAATTTACAGGTGCTGGGGCAAATGCTGAAGACTGTGCTTCTGCAGATCAGGTTACAGCTGTGAATGTTGCAAAGGAGTGTTTATTAGCGTCCTTAAAGTCAGATCCCAGGGCAGCACACTTATGGGCCAATCTTGCAAATGCATATTACATGATTGGTGATCATAGAAGTTCCAGCAAGTGCTTGGAGAAGGTGCTTATGGTTCATTACTTCAGTTATTTATAGCTTATTTCTTGAGGTTGTTTGTTGGTTTCCTTGTTCTTAATGGAAATTGATATCCCGAAACTGTGATAAATAACTGCTTTAACGTATTTGTATAATTACAATGGTACGGGATATTTGTTATCTAATTACTGGGGCTTTTCTGCCATTTAACTTTTGTAAGGATAATCCCATGCTGCTTCTTTGATTTCGTTGGCTTCTAATTTCTTCAACTGCTTCCCTTGCTAAACACTTGGCTTAAACCACTCTCCATACTCTTCCTCTAATAGGCAGCAAAACTGGAGCCTAATTGTATGTCTACTCGGTATGCGGTTGCAGTACACCGGATTAAGGATGCAGAAAGGTCTCAAGATCCTAGTGAGCAGCTTTCTTGGGCTGGAAATGAAATGGCATCCATAATCAGAGATGGAGATTCTGCTCTACTTGAGTTTCCGATAGCATGGGCAGGGCTTGCAATGGTTCACAAGGCCCAACACGAAATTGCTGCTGCATTCGAAACTGAACAGAATGTGCTTGTTGAGGTCGAAGATCGTGCTGTCTACAGTTTAAAGCAGGTAATTTCCACCTTTAATGCTCATCACAAATTGAACCCTTGAACGCGAGTACTGGGCTTGTGCCTTATGGTAACCACTAAGGCTAAGGTTTATGTAAGATAGATTTCCCCGCCAGTGGTTTCTGGGTACATTAATCTCTAATTTCTTTCTAGGCAATCGCTGAGGATCCAGATGATCCTGTTCACTGGCACCAGCTTGGCCTCCATAGCCTCTGTACTCGACAATTCAAGAACTCGCAGAAGTATCTCAAAGTTGCGGTTGCCCGTTTTAAAGATTGCAGCTATGGATGGTCAAATCTAGGTTTGTCAAATCTCATGACAGTATTCTTTATTCTTTCTTCAGACATTCCATACTCCCCCCTCCCTCTATCCCTTTACATTCATTTTATATAATGGATACATAACTGCATCATTAGGTATCTCGCTGCAACTCTCGGAGGAGCCATCACAAGCTGAAGAAGTATACAAGCGGGCCTTGGCATTGGCAACAACTGAACACATGCACACCATACTTTCCAACCTTGGGAATCTCTACCGCCAGCAGAAAAAAATATGAACGTGCTAAGGCAATGTTTTCAAAGTCACTTGAACTGCGACCGGGCTACGCTCCTGCGTATAACAATCTGGGTCTCGTATTTGTTGCCGAAGGTCAGTGGGAGGAAGCCAAGTTCTGTTTTGATAAAGCCCTCCAGGCAGACCCATTGCTGGATGCTGCCAAGTCCAACATCATAAAAGCAACGGCAATGTCCAGATTGCGTGTAGGACTTTCCTGACATCCATCTTCAAGATCAAACAACGCTGGAAAAGGTAGATAGTTTTCTTTCTCTACACCGGCTTAGGGTTGTAAACAGCATTCAAACCTGATTGTGTTTATTTCTTTTCTTGCGAGACTTACTCCCTAACCTACAAACCTTTTCTCTGGTGCAGGCTGTAGAAGAAGTTGGCTGGAAAATCTGATAGATATAATGCTGCAATCATTGCTCCTACGGTTATGCTCAAATTAAGTGGTTTGCAATCGACTCCACAAATTTTAAGAAAAACAGGTTGAACACACACATACATGTGCACGTGCTCTTTTTTTCTCTCCCTCGTAGGACTTCGCAGAAGGTTCACTACCATCAAGTCTCCTAACAATTCCACACTTCACAACTTAGCTAGGCCAGGGCTGCAATGGCCAATGGCCAGTACCATCTTTGGGTGATTTCAACTGTACAGATAGATTGCAGGCATTTCAGGAGGTGAGAAGAGCAACCTAACACAACTGTCACCCGTTTTTTCCTGTTTGTCCTCGGCAAACATCCTCAGACCAGTTTTAACAAAATCAACGGAATCTGCACCAAATGCTCCGGGAATTCAGATTTTGCAACAAATATTGAAGCTTTGAAACGCATTCTTTGCCTTTGAGTCAAATTAATAGGCATAGATCCGAGTAGGAACACAAAACCCTGTTTTGTTGTAATCCAGTGAACAAGTAATGTGTATTTCAGTCGAAGGTTCAATGGTGGTAGTGGTAAACAGTTTTAGATAATAGCATAGTTCATTGTTTCACCCTACTGTAGTTTTGGTAGCTTCTACGATTTATTCCATTACTCAAAACCAAAACAAAAAAAGAAAAGAAAAGAAAACATTTCTATATGGTAGCAGATGAGGTCATCTTTAGCACATAAGGTACCAGGTAAATTAAAGTAACTTGATGTTCAAATTTAAAGTGATCCATCCATTGATGAAGAGCTTCTCATCGCCCCTTTTTTTTTTCCCCCATTACATGAAACTTGCTATTTATTAGGCTTTAAAATTCTTGTAAAGGAAATTATTTTTATTTTTACTTTACATTCTATTGCGAGTGTTCGACAACTTGAGTGATTAAAACATTGTTATTAGTTTATAAACTCGTTTATATCAGTTACTCTCTCTCCAGTTTTTATTTTACATGTACACATTCAAAAATAATTAGCGGTTTTTACCATAGAAATTTTGTTAGTGTTTTTCTGAATTTTCATCATTCTTCTATTTTAAAAAAGGAAGATATCTCTCATTAAAAAAAAATATTACTATCTTATTAAAGTCTTGGAATCCTTTTGAAATCTTTTTAAAGTCTTCATTCAATGCACTAATTTCAAACTTATTTTTACGGTATTCTTCTGAAATTTTTTTAAAATCTTTTTAAAGTCTTCACTCAATGTATTATTTTTAATATCATTTTTTCTCACTCCAAAATGAAATGACTTTCTCATTTTAAATAATAAAATTTTCATTTCTGAAAATAGATATATGATCCAAACAGAGTCTCATTATTATTATTATTATTTTTTTTTTTTTTTTGAGTGAAGGTAAATTTAGTTTTAAATTTAAAATAGGCTTAACAAAAATTAGTTTTTATCTAAAAGAAAAACGTACAAATGGAAACACCATGTGCATGTGTCTATAACAAACTATAGATATATATATCCTCAATATATCACACACACAATCCATAAACCGTCGCCACTCTCTCTCTCTCTCTCTCTCTCATCGCCATGCAGTTGAACGCCACCACCAGCACAAACCATCTTCAAGTCACGCACAAATACTGCTAACAACAACAAAAACAATAAAACCTCTCTCTCTCTACTTTGCATATAATTTTTCATGCAAAAACCATGCAAATATTCTCCACCAACATTCCCAAACTACCCCTTCTCCTGAAGCCCTTCCTCCTCTCCCTCTTCTTCTCCGTCGCCTTCCTCTTCACCTTCCTCTCCTCCCGATCCCCCTCCTCTCATCCCCTCCTCCCCAAAACGACGCCGTCCCTCCAAACATCACCAAATCTTCTGATAAACTCCTCATCATCGACCGCCGATCTCCGCATCAGACGGCGCTACCCCACCTATGAATCCTACATCCACCACCAGCTTAACAAAACCCTCAACCCCAAGCTCCGCAAGATCTGGACCACCCGCGACTGGGACCGCAAAGTCCGCGTCTTCTCCGCCTTCTTCGCCAACCTCACGCGCCGCCGCCTCCTCTCAAACTCCTCCAAGTCCCTCTGCCTCGGCGCCCGCGTCGGCCAGGAGGTCGCCTCCCTCCGCCGCGTCGGCGTCTCCGACTCCCTCGGCATCGACCTCGTCCCCCGGCCGCCGCTCGTGGCTGCGGGTGACTTCCACGCGCAGCCCTTTGCCGACGAGACTTTCGACTTCGAGTTCTCGAACGTCTTCGACCACGCGCTGTATCCGTGGAAGTTCGCGGCGGAGATCGAACGGACGCTGAAGCCGGCGGCGTCTGCGTCCTACACGTGGCGATATCGCGACGGGCGGATAAGTACTCGGCGAATGACTTGTTTAGTGTGGGCCCGTTGGTGGAACTGTTCAAAGGGTCTGAGCTCGTTGAGGTTCGGGAGATTGATGGGTTTGGGCTCGACACTGAGGTGGTTTTTAGGAAGAAGAAGAAGAAGATTATTTCAGAAAATAATTAATTGTTATCACGTTAGTTTTTTTTTTTTTGGTTAATTTTCTTTGTAATCCACGATTTTTTTAATGTTCAAAGCTGTGAAATGTTAATAGGATTTGTGTTTTGTTAGAAATAATTGTTTTTGTTTTTTATTTTTTATTCTTTGGGTATGAATTCTACGAGACTATTATCAGATTTGTTAAATCCAAGATTACAATATGGTACAACGGAAAGTATTTAAATGATACAAAAATAAATATTTTTATACTAATATGATATCAAAAATAATATTGAATCAATATGATATATAATAAAATTAATATTAATATCTTATTTATCAAAAATAAAGAATTTATATTATATTGATTAATTGATAAAAAAATGTGATTATATAAATAATTTCTTCCATATATAAAGAAGTAATGTTTGATACTAATTGATCAATTTTGGGAGTGTTTGGTGTTTGAGTTTGAGTTAAGATTTATAAATTTAACTAGTGATTTTGGTTGACTTTTTCAGAAAAGATAAAAATTTTTGGAGAAAAAGATAAAAATTAAGTTGATGGTGGTGAGTTTAAACTCACCACCCAAACGGGTCCTTTATATCAAGAGAAAAAAAAAAGTTGTGGCTAGAAATAAATAAACGTAGTTTTCATATTAACAGTGAACTTTTGACGTTTAATTGTTGTCAATAATTAAAAACAAATTAGAGCCTCTAATTCTTGAAGGAAAGCGAAAAACATTTGTAAACGAGAGAGAGAGAGAGAAAAAATATGTATATATCACATCCTAGGTCAGAGATCTATTTTTCAATCAAATCATGGACATTATTCTCTCTTGCTTTTTAATATATTCATGATAGCAGAGCAGACGGAGAAAAAGGGTGCGTGAGAGAGTGTTTTGAAAGAAGTATTCGTGCATCTCATTCACGCTCTAGCTATAAGGTAGCCGTTGGCGTGTTGAAGGATATAATTCAGCTTTTTTTTTTTTTTTTTTTTTGCATGCCGTATATATATATATATATATATATATGTATATAGGGACAAGAAGCAAACTTCCAAGAATTCTAACTGCAACGGCTATATAATAAATTTATATATGTATATATATATATATATATACACACACACATATGTGATGTGTCTGGCAATTTGTGGAAGCTCCAGAAATACTCAGAGAAGAGTGGACAAGCCATGTTAACAGTGTTGTATATATGCTTTAATTTGTTATTTTATTATAGTATTAGATAGAACAAACTTTACATTAAAGAAAGTACTGAGGTTATGGGGGAAGTATGTTGAGAGAGAGAGAGAGAGAAGGAAAAAAAAAATTAAAGAAAGAAAGCTGCAGATTTTAAAAGTGAAAAAAAAAATTCAGTATCTTTAACAAAGTACATAAATTCATCTCACTGAACCATGATGATTAAAAGAAAAACAAATTGAATTATTTGAAAAAGAGAGAGAGAGAGAGAGAGATCTATCAGCTCATGGAGAAATTAGTTGAAAAATATATCTTCAGACAGATCATAAGCTCGCTTTTAATTTTAAAACCTGTTTAGTTTAGATTTGATCACTACATGCACTTTAAAATTAGTGAGATGTCCTAACAACTTACTAATTTATTTAGGAAGCAATCATAATAGTCGGACAGTTAGCAATAATTTTTTTTTTTTAAATACACATAAATCAACTAAATAATTCTAACAAATGTTATAAAACTACAATTATCTATGAAAAATTTTAATAAGATACAAATATGATTTTGTTCATCTATTTACTCTGAAAGCATAGAAAAAACAATCTCAAATTAGATATGAAATTAAAAATTATGACATCTTGAAACTTAATTAAATCCAAAAAATAAAAATAAAAATTATTAAAAAGAACCAAAATGTTACTGTTAAATATATACAAAAAACCAAATTTAAGAAGTGAACAACTTTTCATTTCTCTTTTCAAATGATCAAAAGGAATATTTGGTATTATTTAAATAACATTCTAAATGTTATGCTATCAAACGTCCATTTAAATGGCATGATCCAAACAAAATGATACAAATATTGTCAAATAGTTGAAACGAACGGAGGGGTAATACATATGTTGGAAATATTCAAGAACATAAGTAATATTGAAGGCTGTAATTATAATGCGTAAAAATTTATATTTTTAATGTAATATATAAAAATGATTTGATTTAATTATTAAATTGAATATCCAATAGTCATATATTTTAAGAACACAACATGACATTAATATATGTTATAATAACATTGAAATTAAGTATGCATAACATGAATTAATTTTTTGTTTGAGAAAGGAAGCCCAAAATGGTTGATCGTTTTCTTTCACTATCATTAATAAAGAGATTAACCCGTTCTTTACAAAGCAAGTAACCAATTCACGTTCTTACTTCTCAAATAATCATATCCATCCAATAAAATATCAATGATTCAAGTTAAAAAAAGGAGGACTATCCTTTAATTTTCTTGTGAAGGACAATAAAAGTCCTTTACATAATTAAAAGTTATATTTATCAGAACTATACCTCTATACGATATAAGACTGTTTCGTTAATTTATTTGCCTCTTTAATTTCCTCGAGGCAGGACATTCGAAAATTTTATTGGAAATTGAAACTGAAGATATTGTCATAGGCACCACAAGTTTGAAGGATCACGGATGATGTATAGGTATAGAGTTATAGCACTTTCTCTCATCTCGAATAGAAAGAATCTATATATATATATATATATATATATAAAAGCATGTTCACTGTGTGGTGCATGAGTCTAGTCATCCTTGTATTTCTGTCAAGTCCCTTCCTTGTCATATTTCTTGAAATCTGGGTGCTGCAAAAAATTTTGGCCTCATCTCTGTTTAATTTTTGGATTCCCATCAATTACTTGCTCTGTGGTCCTTCCTAAACCATGATCAGAATATTAGCGACCGAATTGTATGCAAATAGATAGTGAGAGTTTTTTGTTTTTTTTTTTTTTGTTTTTATTGTTTTTTGATTTTTTTTTCAAAGGGAGAGAGAGAGTTGTAGTTAATGATGCTGTAAATAATATTATTTGATACACCAATTCTAATATTAATTTTTGAATATCAATTCACTTACGTTAAATATAATTAATATATAAATATTTTAAACACTTATTAATAAGAAGAAATGACAACTCACGTCACGTATTACTATTTTAAAATTGTGAATAACGATAATGTTCCTAGCATTATTCTCTCAGAAAAACAGCCCAAAAAAAAAACAAAAAGAAGCTTGATGTTTGCAACATAAAATGAAATCTCGTTTGGATTTTAGAACGAACGCATATCATTTACAATGAAAACGACAGTCTTTTTTAATTTTGAAATGGCAACGTGTATTTCCCGTGTCAACAGTGTCCCAATTTGACAAATTCATTATATGAATTTCAAGAAGCTCAAATATGAAAGGATTCTTCTTTTTTTTATTTTTCATTTTCCGACAAAAAAAAAAAAAAAAGAGACGGAAATCCATAAATGTAAAATGCAAGGAAGATATGATTGTAGTCTAACGTAATTTCACGCTTAACTCCGTTACAAAGGAGTTCAAATCCCCACCCCAAAGTTTAAAAAAAAAAAAAAAAAAAACACACACACACACAGAGGGAAGATCTAAAATGGATAACTATTTATCACTGTTATATTTATTTTCCATAAAAATCACATTAAAACAACGACATCAAATTTTATGTTGACGAGAAAATTTTTGTGTCGTTTATTTAAAAAACGACATGCCGTGGTTCCTAGCATAGACACGTACGTAGATTAAAAAAAGGACATCCAATTGAAAAACAAGAACTTCTTATTTCAAGGCGAAAATTAATGTCGCGAAGTTCCAAATATATACATAATATGAAATGTCGTTGACAGATACGTAAATTAGTTAATCCTAAAAACAAAAACAAAAACAAAAAGCAAAACAAAACAAAACATAGAAACATGCACGTATGTTCTTTCTGAATATTTACGTGTCGTTTGAAGGGAAAGCGACTTAAAGTCTATTAAAGAGAACGACATCATGGCGTGTCTTAAGAAAACGACATTGCCTTTATGTTACAGCCAACAGGAAACAAAATGTACAGAAAACGACAATTCGTCTTGTTTAAGGATAAATGTACACAAGATGCACGAGATTTTTCTTTTCCAGATTAGGTAATGTCGTTTCTTTTAAGGAAAAACGACAATTTTCCAGCAAAAGTTCGTTCTAGGAAGGAAGTCACGTTGAAAAGCGACATTTCGTAAATTTTGCAGAATTATTTGGGCTGTCAAACGACATATTTTATTTGGAATTGAAAGCTGCGTCGTTTTATGATTAGCTTTTGCTAAAAGATATAATACTTTATTAACAATTTATCTAACAGAGGAAATGAAGACCAAAAATCCAAGAATTAGCATATGCAAACCTTGACCATGTGAAAACTTGAGCCTTGACTTATTGAAAGCCTTGTTATCAATTTCGTGGTTTTGTTCTGTTTTAGAAATTTGAAACAAAACTCGCAAGTTTCAAACCTGATATCTAAGACTCTGAACCTCCTTACCACCCGTTGAGCTAGCCCGGGTGGGAAGATGGTGTTACATTGTCATTAATATGTAAAAGAAGGTGTCACCGCAATGAATGTTTTGCAAAAATGAGGGAGATAATTTTTATTTCATCTGAACAAAAACAAGAATTTTCAGGTCAAGATCCCAACAACTTGGCCACGGGAATTCAAAGGACCTGAATTAGACTTGCGTTAGCAAAACAAAAGCCCTTTATTATTTATTTTCATTAGAAGATACCACAAAAGGGGACAGCCAAAAAAAAAAAAATAATAATAATAATAATATTAGAGGCGAGAACTACATTAAATATTTTCTAGCTTACATATTGCTTCTCAAGAAGGCTTCTGCAAAATGCCAAGTCAAACCGTTCCTCTGGAGGATCTCCGATGAAGTCGAAAACTGCATCCGCATTCAAGAAGTCTTCATCTGCTGTGTATCTGCAAAAAAAAATTCCAAGAATCACAGTGAAATTGGAAGCATTGAAGTTTATTTAATCGGAATATTATGAGAACAGGAAATATACACACCCGCTCTTAGTCACTATGCACGTCATCCCTGCAGCTTTGGCAGCTGCAAGGCCTATGGCACTGTCCTCTACCACGACACAACTGTGAGAAGACGCATAGAAACGACATCACTAACCCGGGATATCCCAGCAAAAACAAAGGGAATGATAACCGTCAAAGTTCAACCAAGTACAACAAGATAGAACATGAACAAAAACCATTCAAAAACTTCACTTTAGCATTTTGCATAGTCCAGGATCTAGGATCGTGCAATACCTCGAAGGATCGACGCCAAGAGTGTTGGCTGCCAGTATATAAATGGCCTGTCATGAAGAAGGAAAACGTGTTACGGACTAATAAGTAGTAATAGTAGTGCTCTAAAGAAACTAAAATAAATAGTTAAAAGATTAGGCAAGGAAATCTTTAGCTCACTCCGTGATGAACCGGTTCATAGTAGAATTGTTTAGAGATACTAAATGAAATCTGACTAAATAAATAAAAAGAGGGATGAAAAATTTACCGGATCAGGCTTCTTTCGAGGAACGACATCTCCGGCAAATATCTTGATTTTCTCTGCCCTCTCAGGTCCGAGCAAGAAACTCACTATTGCAGAGACCTTAAAGACCAAAATCAGCAAATAGTAAATCACAAGAAGGCTATGAAATGCTGACAAGCTGACTTATATTATAGAAATAGTATCAGTTGACCAAGATACTAAATCAAAACAAGATCATGAAACACCGATTTAAGTTTCAAACAATTTATTGGCGAAAAGCTTATAGAGAAGATTCAGTTGAGATTAATGTTGGTTCAAATAATTCCAATGTTCTTTCCAATTGAAACTATACAGAAGTAAAAAATGAGATTTGTAGAAAAGTGTTTCACACACGCTTTATCAAACACGCAGTTAAGAATAGCAATTTGAGAACTGAATCAAGCATACCGCCTTCTCATTCGAAGTGCTACACACGGCAACTTTGACTCCTTCTGCCAAAGCTTGATCAATCAGCCTGTACAATTTAATAAAAGAAACTTATCGATTTAACTTCAGGAACACCAGACATTCATACTTCAATGCACTTTTGAGATTGTTTCTGAATATGAAGACAAGAAATGTCAAATACAAGCAACTATTGAAAGCAAAATAGAAGATCGGGTAGGAACAAACTTAGCTACGCCAGGTCGAAGAGGCAGGAGTTTTTTCTCAATGAGAGCCATGAACAACTCTGTCTTTCGCTTGTGAAGTGAAGCTATGAATTCCTTCCTCTCGTCGTCGCTCTTCGGAGCCTTTTCAGGCCAACCTGTCTTGTTGAAGTAGGCTGTCATTCTACCAAGGAACCAAAATAAATTAATTACTAATTAACTTCAAATTTTAATGCAATAAATAGACTTACATTAAGAATCAAAAGTTGACACTTTCTAGTTCTATTGGGTATTCATGAATCCAAACCACAATTTTTCGTAAGAAAAAAATTAGTTGAAATCCGTTAAATAATTAAGGGTTATTTACTATTTATACCCTGCATTTTATGAAGAATGTATACCATGCACTTTGAGTATTCTTAACAATGATCCTTTGAATTCAAAATTTTATATCAAAACTAACCTTTCCACGGTCGGCTACTAGTTTTGACCACCAAAGTGATGATCTTAACTATAAAGATTATCATTAATTTGTTCGTCAACTTAATCACGTTGGACCTCGTAACTCTTAAAATCGCTATATAAGTTGTCAAAATTAGCATTAGCATTTTAACCAATAGAAGATGTATAATTTGATATAAAATCTAATCCCAATAGTTTAGTAATGTCAACATCCAAAATGCACGTTAAATATTTTTTTTATTTAACTTAAAATGCAGGGTATAAAATAATAAATAACCCTTAAACAACATGGGAAAACAAGAAGTTACCTCTCTTTTCCACCACCAATTTTGAGCAGCTCCCCATACAAATCAACATCCCAGGTAACACCCAATTCTCTCTGAGCAGTCAATTATAGAATGTCACTAATTTCACTTAATTCATTAATACATCCATTAAGACATTTGATTAAATTCATAAGCACAGCAACGAAAAAGCTTATTGTCCCTCATCTCCACAATGATCAACAGGGACGGAACCACCCATGACTGAGTGGGGCCTTCCGCCTTCAATGAACTTTCTTTTTTTCAATTTTACTTTTAATAGCTTCACATTTTTCTCCTTTTGACATTAAAAAATTGATTGTACATATATATATATATATATATATATATAAGCCTCCCTGAAATCTTTATTCTTTAGTATACATCCCCACTGAAACAATAAGTTTCCTCCGCACTGATCAAAACCTCGTTCATAATAATAACCAAAAAAGTCAAATATCCCTTCTCTCCAACCATTTCCCAACGAACCAATAAAATTATCCACTTAAAATTGAAACCCAATTTTTGAAAAGCAAAACAAAGTGCAGAGAATGATTTGTTTACCTCATTGAAGGTGTCATTGAAAGAAATGCGGTGGCCATCTTTCTCGGTGTCAACAAGCACTCCGTCGCAGTCGAATAGAAGCGCCGCGGGAAGGGGAGAGGAAGGAGAAGCCATACTAGTGACTCCATGACCAGAGTTTCTTGTAATTGGTCTTGGTCTTAAGCTTGTTTTTTCAATGTTTATACTTGTGCCCAGAAGTGAAGATGGAGGTAATAAGGTCCTTTCATGGAGTTTGAGGGTGGCAGTAATGAAGGTTGTTCTTTGGTGGGAGATTAAAGCTGTTGTAGCTAAGGAAAGAGAGATGGTCGTTGAACTTGACGCCATTTTTGTGCTCTCTCTCTCTCTCTCTCTTACAACTGTTCAAGTTACGGTTAGAGCCTCTCTTTGCTAGTGGTTGGAGTTGGACCCAACTTATCCATTGGGGGGTCCACAAAATGCTTTTTGGGGGGTGAAAATGAAAATTTTCACAAATTTGTGTCCTTTTTTGGGGCCAGAAAGTGATTATTGTTCTTTGGAGATTCAGGGCCTTTGGTAATCGGTCTTGGGCACGTATGTCGTATCTCTTGCTTTATGTTGTTGTTTATGGCGTTCATTCACTTAAACGACAAAAAGAGTTCAAGGTCATTCCCTTTCTCACCGTTTGTCGTACCTTTTTGTCTTTGATGTTGTTTCTGTCGTTTTCTCGTAGTTGCCATTTCCATTTTCTTGTCGTTTTACTCCTTTCAGTGTCGTTTTTTCATCATTGTAGTTTACCTAATTTTTGTCGTTTCCTTTTAATTGTCTCTTTCACTTGGTAGTCGTTTCATAATTGCTGTTGTTTTGTTCCTTGGAAGTTGGAATTCGTTTCCCTCTTATCCTCATGTCATTTCCCTCTTCTCTGTCGTTTGTCGTTTTTCATTTTATGTCCTTTTCTCTTAACTGTCGTTTCGATATCATCTTTGTCGCTGTTTTCTTATTTGCTGTCGTTCTTCCAATTATTTGCTTCCATGTTTCCCATTACTTGTCGTTTTATGCATTTTGTTGTTTATATCTTTTATTTTTTTGGCTAAAATTATTGTTTATTTCATTTGTTGCCGCTTACTCATGTCACACTTAATATCTCATTTTCGTTTCCTTTTAGTTGTGGCTTTCACATTTTTCAGTTGTTTCCTCTTAGTTGTCGTTTTCCTTTTATATTGTCGTAGTTCTCTTGTTTGTTGTCGTTTCTTTTTTCACTGTCGTTTTCTTGTTAATTGCCGTTTCAACTCCTATCATTTCCTCATAATTGTCGTTTACTCATTTACGTCGTTTCTTCTGGCCTGTAATTGTCCACGTATCTCTTATCCTTCTTTTTTCTCGTCATCCGTTTAATTTAGCGTCGTTTATGCATTTGCTTTCTTTATAAATTGTTCAAAAGTTTTTAACAATTTTTATTTTCAAAAAATATAATAGAATCTAATAACTAAAACAAATAAGTTTAAAAAATAAACAAGATTTAATTAATTTAAAAAATATTTAAATTGGTTCTCTTAAAATAAGATTTATACTTTATTTGACATTTCAACTCAACTAAAATTAAATTGTAGTTTTTCATCTTAATTTTTGAGTGGGACGCCCATCAGATTTTTGGGTGGGACACCACATGAGAACGGAGTGGGGAAAGCAAATTAGAGAGGGAAACCAAAAATGAGAAGATCTGGCGTCGCCAGAGATGGACGCCGTCACGAGTTTGTCATCACTTCCTTCGCTGGAGATGGAGGCGGTCGCCGAAAGACTGCAAAGGTAGAGAAAAGGGGGGAGAAAAAGGGATTAAGGGAGAGTCTATAGAAAAGAGAAAATTTAAAGGTATTTTAGTCTTTTTTTTTAGTACAAAAATAATTATTTTAACAAGATCTTATTATTAGAAATTTAATAAAATTTGACGGAAATAATTATAATTATTAATATTTAAAAAATTTAAGATATTCTTAATTAAAATTATAAAAATAAAGATCAAATCATCGTATTTTAAAAAATTTATGGATTATTTTGGTTAATTACTACTCCTAAGAAAATCGAGAGAGAGAGAGAGAGAGAGAGAATCAGAGCTACAAACGACGTCACGGAAAAACCACTGATATTTTTTGTTTTTTCGTTCTCTCTCCACTAGCGGAGAGGTGAAAGCTTTCACATTTACTCTCGATTTAACCGAAAAAAAAAAGGCCAGGGAACACTGTCCTGTGTAGTCTACTTGGAACTCATCAGAGCGTGGAAGAAGACGATGAAAAGGTACTTTCAACCAGTGGGGAAAGATGGGTCCACCGCCAAGAAGCCCACTCCTTCGCCGTTGAAGAAAGACGACAACAATGACGATAAAACGTCAGGAGAAGATTCCACAAAGAAAGAGCCGCTCAAGTTCTTGACTTGGAACGCCAACAGCTTTCTCCTCCGCGTCAAGAATGACTTCCCCGACTTCTCCAACTTCATCTCTGCCTTTGATCCTGACATCATTGCCATACAGGTCACTTTGCCCATTAACCCTTTTCCCTTTTTTTTTTTTTTTTTTCTTTTTTATTTATTTTTTTTTTTTTGGTGTTGGGTTTTTGTACACATCGAGAAATGTGCATGTGATCATGGCTAATGGGTTAATGGTTTCGGTTGTTTTTGTGTTTCGGGACATGGGTTTTTGGCATTTTGGTCTTTGAGACGTTAGATGTTTGGTTTTTTGGATTTTGAAGGAGAGATTTAGAATGTTGCTGTAACATTGTTCACATTTGCCCAAATTTTATATGCAATGAATTTTTTGGTAGCTATAGTTTGTTTTTGCAACATTCATGTGAACAAAGTTTATGACTTTGATTTGTTAGTTCATGATGTTTTTGTCTCTGTTAGACCATTTACTATACTATGGTTAGTACTTATACATATATATGTGTGTGTGTGTGTGCGTGTGTGTGTGTGTGTGTGTGTATTGAAAAAGAAAAAATTGGAGAGGAATCTTCTAACCACCCATTTTTTATGTTCGGAAGTGTATATGTGTGTGTATTGAAAAAGAAAAAATTGGAGAGGAATCTTCTAACCACCAATTTTTTATGTTAGGAAGTGAGGATGCCTGCTGCTGGTTCAAAAGGCGCGCCTAAGAACCCGGGAGAGTTGAAAGATGATACTAGTGCATCACGCGAAGAGAAACAGGTAAGTACCTTTTCATGTTACCATTTGTGCTCAAAATGAATATTCACACTGAATGTATAATTGTGAAGATGAAATGTTGAATTATTATGCATCCAGATAATGATGCGTGCCTTGTCCTCTCCACCGTTCAGAAACTACCGTGTATGGTGGTCTCTTTCTGATTCGAAGTACGCAGGAACCGCATTAATCGTGAAGAAATGCTTCCAGCCGAAAACGGTTTTCTTCAATCTTGACAAAAAGGGTATGTCAATGCACGGAATTTTGTTGATTTATGTTATATTATCTTTTTATTTTATGAAGTTTCAACCCATTGAAAGTTTTGCTCAAGATAAGTTCCCTTACTTTTAATGTTATAAAGTACTAAGCATCATCTCGGTACTAGCTCTTAATATCCATTTAACAATGGAACTGCAGTCAATTGATACGCTTGTCCTTGTTGTTAGCTTCAAAGCATGAAACAGATGGACGGGTTATCTTGGCTGAATTCGAGACATTCCGTTTCTTAAATACATATGCACCAAACAACGGCTGGAAAGAGGAGGAGAACTCATTTTCAAGGAGGAGAAAATGGGATAAGAGGATGTTGGAGTTTGTTACACAGCCATCAGATAAGCCTCTTATATGGTGTGGTGATCTAAATGTAAGGTCAGTGTCTCTGGCTGTTCGGAGGGGTTGTCTTATCCTCTTGGAATTGCTTGTATTCATTTTTTTTTTTTTTTTTATAACTTTACATGTTTAAAGATCCACAAGTTAATGACAATTTCTATTTGGTTTACACCCTGGATTGAATCTCTTGGGAAAGAAAAAAGGAAAATATATGCAAACAGACAGATACATAAGTTGCGTTGTGCACTCAGATAACGTTTGGGCATCATATTTGTACCTGCATTTTGCTGAAAGGAGGCTTTGGCTACAAAGTCCACTTAAAAAATGGCTTAACAAGAGAGAGAGAGAGAGAGAGACAGTTATCTGTGTAATTTATTTCTGGATATTTCAGGAAATATACTTGTAATTCGATTTAAATAGAATTTGGTGCATATATTTTTCGATAGTAACCTTTTTTATTTAAATTTGTGTGCAGCCATGAAGAGATTGATGTGAGCCATCCAGAATTCTTTAGTGCAGCTAAGCTTAATGGTTATGTTCCTCCAAATAAAGAGGTATTGTATCTCAAGTTGATTTTCTTAGGACACAAATTTGGCTTTGTACCACGACACTCATATGGAATTTTCTTTTGATAAAGTTATGCATATTGATTATTAGATACTCTTTCTTTATTTTCATGGTCGGGAGAATGAACTAGTGGACCAATTTATGATTCGATTTGTTGATAATGCAGGACTGTGGACAGCCCGGATTTACCCTGTCTGAGAGAAAGCGGTTTGCTAACTTATTGAAAGAGTGCGTTGAATTATCTTTCCTATGCGTATTAGTTCTTATGGTGAAACCATTAAAAGTAAACTAATGTGATTTTCCCTAAGCCTTGGTTCAGTCAGAAAAGTGGTAAAGTAGTACATTAATTTCTTTTAGCTGTCCAAATTCTTGCCTTTGTCTTCCACCACTTTCCCTTTCATGGTAAATGAAAAGACCCTTTTTTTTTAGTTTATTTTTCCTTGTTTTATCAATATCAATTGCTCCCTGTTGTCCTCATATCTGATGAAAGATGAGACTTATTTATGTACAATAAAAAGATGTTTTTAAAGCATGGTTTTCTTTGTGGATATGCTTCAGGGGAAAGCTGATAGACGCATATAGATTCCTGCACAAAGAGAAAGACATGGAATGTGGATTTTCGTGGTCCGGACATCCCATTGGAAAGTAAGTACTCCCTTTAGCGTGACTTGATCAATATTTCTTCTCTTTCTCTTTACCATCCCACTGAATTATGTGAAAGGTCATTCAAGAGTTGGTTAAACATTTTCTTTTCTTTTTTGGATAGGTATCGAGGCAAAAGGATGAGAATAGATTATTTCCTTGTCGCGGAGAAACTCAAAGACAGGATTCTCGAATGTAAGATGCATGGACAAGGGATCGAATTACAAGGTGTGTAACAAACATTTTATTTTGGCTTTGTGGGAGTTTCAATTAGGATCAGAAAATAGCAGTTCCAAATTTGCTAGCGACCCATTCAATGTTTATACTCTTCTTCTTTACCTTTTTTTTTTTTTTTTTGGGTATTTGACGAACCCGCCTAGAACTTTTCATGATTGGCAAGTTACCATTTTAACTTTTAATTTTGACAAATTATCTCCCATAATTAATGAAAATTTAGACAGAAACTCCCTCATACGTATTGCTTCAGCTCTTTTGAAGGAAGAAACTGAAATTTCATATGGCGATTACTTGTTATGTGCATGAGGGCACTTCCTTTCACCTGTTAACTTCATTCATTGATTGTATTTATATTCAGGGGATAACCTGCCAATTGCGTGAAAATTCATATGGGAAAAGCGCCAAAAACTTTTTTTTTTTTTTTTTTCTTTCTTTTTATCCATGTTCGACTGAATTTGATGTTGGACTTTTTGCAGGTTTCTATGGAAGTGATCATTGCCCAGTGAGCCTCGTTCTTTCCGAAGCAAGCCCAACAAATTCGAGAGAGAGTGAAATCTCCACGTAAACGTTGTTTTAGATAGAGATCTTTAAGGTAGTTGTTGGAAGCAATGGTGTCTGATTTAGTTGACATTGTCGAGTTAGCTGGAACCTGGTCCACCCTTTTACCTCTTTTGCATGAGAACCTAAATGAGACCAACCAAGACACGTCGGATGATGTATAGTTCCGTTCTCTCCGTCTTTTTATCGTGGAATCTGAATTGGGTTCCACCTTGTTCCATCGGTGAAGGGTAGTTGAATTAGATTTGTCCCAAGGAAGTTCGCATTGCAATTGGCGTCAAGACTTGTAGCCATTCATTTCTGTCCATCGTTTCGTATGGTCTAATAGCAAAGACGATGTCCTAGATTAGAGTTGTGTTAAGAATGGCTGCCTTGCGGTTGTCGGTTTCTTATCATAAATCTCTGTGGATCCCATGATAGAACCAAGGTCATGCAACAGCGAAGAAGGTAATGGCATTAGAGTTTGCGTTCAGGACTCTTGTTACAATTAGCTTTCTCATATCGTCAAATCAGTCTTGCAAGAGTCACGGTGTGATCAATGGGAGAGAAAAGAAAGTAGTAACAAAAGTTAAAGTTATTATGTTACAATACGAGCATACAAAAAATAAAAATAAAAATGAAAATCGATCTCTGTTTTAAACTGTCGTGAATGTATCAGTTTATGCAAGTTTTGTTACTTTCATATTTTAAGTTTTTGGCCAAATCAAGTTCAAAAAATATACGTAACCATAACCAATTTTATACCCCCCCAAAAAAAAAAAAAAAAAAACACCGAATAAAAGGAA